>JAUJYZ010000387.1:0-453130 GCA_033675265.1 Actinostola sp. cb2023
CCTTATATAACCTATCAATTAATCGTCTCAAAAATTACATACCCCCAGCGCCCTTGTGAAAAAATACCTGTAGGGGGGCATACTCAAAAGTCAAAAAAGGGACGCTAGTATGCTATAAAATAGATTTATGCGTTGACAAACTCTCCCCCCTACTCATGCGAATAACAGTGAACGCTGCAAAGCCCTCATTTGATTCTGTAATACCGGATTGGTAACGATTCATAGCATCTAGCAACTGCTTGTTATGATTAGTGCATCACACCATGTACCTTGTCGAGCACATATTATATATGTACTTCTACCCATGAGTAAGCTGTATTAATATCATATAAACCTTTCTGGATTATTCTCTCATGTATTGAACACCAGTAGTACGTACATCCATGTGATAGTTGGTTTCACCATAGAATTGATGTGATACTGTTTAAAAAAAACAATCACCTGCACCGCCAACATCTATTGATCTTAAACCTTGCGGTTATCTAGACTGTAATAACACATTGGGGAATTCTTGGCACTGTATTATTTGCATTGGAAACTGGGGCCTGGTTTACTTCAATGTCACCTGAAATCAGTAACTTTCTCCTTGAAATACAATACCTCTGATGCTGTTTATTGCATATTGGATAACAATCAACAATAATAGTAAACTAAGATTTTTGATATTTTATGCTTGGCTCTTCTTGATTGACTAAGATAATTATTATCATATTTCTGACATTACTTCTCTCCTCATATCGTTAAGATACAGAAGTAAAACCAACGGCAACAACACTTTTGGCATGTACAGTTTTTGTAGATTTGAGTGTTTCAATAACTTTGATTTTTGATAACAATGGTTCATTTGTTTACTGTTTGTTTCATAGTATAACTTTGATTTTGATTAACATTGGTTCATTTGATACTTTTTGTTTCATTAAGCTTATACCTTTGCAATTCGACCGTACTTGTGGTCTCTTCGTTATTTGCTGCTGGGACAGCTCCTCGCGAATGGAAGGGGTGGCGACCATATATTTGCTGGTCTCTTCGTTATTTGCTGCTGGGACAGCTCCCTCACGAATGGAAGGGTGGCGACCATATATTTGCTGGTCTCTTCGTTATTTGCTGCTACAACAGCTCCCTCACGAATGGAAGGGGGTGGCGATCTCAAATTTGAAGATCTTCTCGTCTTCAACACTTAACTTAACACTCCGACGAGTAAAAAGTGCAAAGATTTTGCTCGTTAGAATTCCACACGAATCGTTGAAGTCTTCTTCCACATGTCTAAAATCCAAATGGCCGTCGTCTTGTATTTTTTGAGCTTCTGCAGCATGTTTAACCATGTGCTAATTTTTTTTTTAGGGCTTTTTTTTCTTCTGAGATTACATGCTGTTGGTATGTAAATGGCTGGATTCTGTGGCTTTAAGCTAATAGAGATACCAGGGTCTTGATACCATGTGACCGGATATTGCAGAACTGACGCCAATGGTTCCAATACATTTACACGTGATGGAGATTACTAGGCCCGGTATTTGGTCCTCGATACCATGTGACCGGATATTGTGCAAACTGACGCCCCCCAAAAAAAAAAATACGCGTTGGGTTTGCCCTGGTGTAGCCTGATTTTCAGACGGCACGGGTCAACCGCTGACCTCTCATCAAACCGGCCCTGGTGCCGGGATTGAACCAGTACATGCTACGGACCAGAGTAGAATTGGGATCCCTGTGGAAGTGTGTCAGTGTGGGGGGTTTCTCAGTATATCACCGTCCTGAAGTTCCTGAAAATTTGAATAACAATAGTTCATATTGTTGTAGAGTGCAATTTAGAAAAAGCTTGAAAATAAATAACTAATTACTCGTGCCCAGGCCGTAGGCCGCCACGAGTTATAAAATCCAACGCGTATTTTTTTTTTTTTTTTTTTTTTTTCAATGTCAGAAAATCGCAAAGTTGTGCAATATCCGTCACATGCTATCGAGACCCAAATATAAATAGGGGAGAGGGTTGGGGATCAGAGAAGGGGGAGGGCAAGGGGAGAAGGTTTGCAACGCCTAGTTACGAGGCCTAGTATCTACATGTAAATGTATTGGAACTATTTATATACAAACATTTATCTTTCTCGTAATCGATGTGGGACTTTGGCAAATCCAAAACATGATATAGTCACGTCAAAGCTGTGTGTCTATTAGGAGGGAATTTTGTACTACTGAATTGTCTCGCACAATCGCAATGTTAAAGAGTGGCGAAATTAAATGTGTTGGGCCCAATGAAGGATAAAAAGACGAGGTATAAAGCAACAAGTCAGAGCCCGGGCATCCCCTTCATCGGTCGCCGTTCAGCGCTAGTCAAACACATCAAAATTCACAAGACAACTGACCCATCATCGAATAAATACAACTCAAAACCTCAAGAAAACTACACAGGGGACTTCAACAACTATTATTCTTTATTTCTAGTATTCTAGAAACAAACAAAACTCATACACAAAACTATAAAATGACCTGAACCAAAATTTTCCGAATCGCTCAAAACCACTCAAAACCAGAATTTCTTGCTCAAATTTCTACACCAATTTGTTCTTTAATTTTCAGACTACTGTTGTGAAGACATTTTTGAGAATCTCATACCCTTTGAAGGCTTTATCAGAGCTCATTCCCGACCCAAAACGAAAATCCAAAGACGTCACGATCCACTGATTTCTACGCTTGGGCTACCTGAAACCACAGGAAGCCCAATTATACAACTGACACACACGCCACATTCAGTGAAAATCCTTATCGTCCAAACTGATATAAGCACACGAATAGCTGGACGTCTATGTGTTCTACTAGAAAGGGAAACCACAAGCTTATATTTATGGTATTTTATATTTCGAAGTCTAAATGAAAAAATCGACCGACAACAACACTATCAATCATTGAACTTTACTCGTTGAATACATTTTTATATACCAAGATAATGGTCTCTTGATTTTACTTTTAAAATGTTCAAATATTTTCACTCTAACAGCGAATATAAAACATACGGCATTGATCACGAAAGATAACTACATGTGCTGGTTCCAGGTAGAAAAGGGAAGCTTTCAAGCAAAAATAAAACTCGTATCCACACTACCACAGGGATCCCAATGAAGCATGTCAGTACATGTAGCTCATTCTCAACAGGGCACGAGTGTACATTGCCCATAGCAATGTCTAGTTAGTACTAAATAGCACTGATGAAACAATAGAAAACAATAGAGATAACACTATTTAGTACTATTTAGTAAAGTACTATTTCACGGACATATGGTTTGCACTCTATCTCGTTCTACAAAGAGTTCTTGATTTGAATAATACAAAGGTTTTTCAGGATAGTGATATCAGTTTGTACTGAGAAAGAGCCCAAAGTTTGTATACGAGTTTGATTTTTGCTTGAAAGCTTCCCTTTTCTACCTGGAACCAGCACATGTCGCAGTTATCTTTCGTGATCAATGCGGTATGTTTTATATTTCGCTCTGAGAGTGAAAAATATTTGAACATTTTAAAAGTAAAATCAAGAGACCATTATCTTGGTATATAAAAATGTATTCAACGAGTAAAGTTCAATGATTGATAGTTGTTGTCGGTCGATTTTTCATTTAGACCGTCGAAATATAAAAATACCATAAATATAAGCTTGTGGTTTCCCTTTCTAGTAGAACACATAGACGTCCAGCTATTCGTGTGCTTATCTTCTTGGACGATAAGGATTTTCACTGAATGTTCGTGTGTCAGTTGTATAATTGGGCTTCCTGTGGTCACAGGTAGCCCAAACGTAGAAATCAGTGGATCGTGACGTCTTTGGATTTCGTTCGGTTGGTCAGGAATGAGCTCTGATAAAGCCTTCAAAGGGTATGAGATTCTCAAAAATGTATTCACAACAGTAGTCTGAAAATTAAAGAAGAACACGTTGGTGTAGAAATCTGAGCGAGAAATTGTGTTTTTGAGTGGTTTTAAGCGATTCGAAAAGCTTGGTTCAACCGGTCATTTTATAGTTTTGAGTATGAGTTTGTTTGTTTCTCAAAAGCATTATTTTTCTATAAGGCGTTCCCTAAAAAATACTAGAAATAAAGAATAATAGTTGTTGAAGTCCCCTGTGTAGTTTTCTTGAGGTTTTGAGTTGTATTTTAATACAGTCAACTCTCCGCTAACGGACACTCTCGTAAGCGGACAGCTCTACTTACGGACACCTTTTCAAATCCCCGTTTTACCTCCCAGTCAAACTCTGTATTTACACATTCCCGTAAGCGGACACTCTCTCGTAAGCGGACGCGGACACTTTTGAAAATGAAAAATGGATTTTTCTTTTGTTTACGCTCTCTCGTAAGCGGACACCCCATATAATAATTGACTCTCGGCAATGAAATTTGTCTTGAATTTGCAATAAATCAACAAAAATATGACCAACAGACATTTGACATCAATAAATAGTTTCGCTTTTATATCTTCAGTTGCTATTTTTGTCTGCCCAATAAAACATAATTAACACCCGCTAATTAACTCTCCCGTAAGCGGACATCCACCCTATTTTTCTTTGGTGTCTGCTTACAGGAATAATTCTCGTAAGAGGACAGCTCTACTAACGGACACTTTTTTCAATTCCCGAGGTGTCCGCTTACGAGAGAGTTGACTGTATTCGATGTTGGTCCGAGTTGTCTCGTGAATTTTGATTTGTTGACGAGCGCTGAACAGCGACCGATGAACGCCGAAGTTAGGATTTGTGTGCAATTTCTAAGCCGTGGTGGATGCCTGGGCTCTGACTTGTTGCTTTATACCTCGTCTTTTTATCCTTCATTTGGCCAACACATTTACATTAGATCGGGAATCACGACTCCTATATAACACATTGCGCATGTGCGAGACAATTCAGTAGTACAAGACCCCATGCTTTCGCTAGACACACCAGCTTTGACAATATCATTGTGTAAAGACATCCCATTTTGCCCTATTATCTGATTTGATTTGATTTTGACTTTATTTTTAGTGACGATTGTCTATGACCACCCAACGCGTATTTTATTTTTATTATTATATTTTTTTCGGTGTCAGAAAATCGCAAAGTTGTGCAATATCCGGTCACATGCTATCGAGACCCAAATATAAATAGGGGAGATATATAGTGGTCATGCGGTCATGCGTGGTGGTGTTTTGGATTTGACAATGTCCCACATCGATTGGAAGAAAGATACATTTCTGTATATAAATGGTACCAATACGTGTATAATTGATGGAGATAGGTGTTAGGCGTTGCAAACCTTCTCGATCCCCTTTCCCTCCCCCTTCGCTGATCCTCAACCCTCTCCCCTATTTATATTTGGGTCTCGATAGCATGTGACCGGATATTGCACAACTTTGCGATTTTCTGACACCGAAAAAAATATAATAATAAAAATAAAATACGCGTTGGGTTTTATAACTCGTGCGGCCTACGGCCTGGGCACGAGTAATTAGTGGTCATGCGTAGTGTTTTGGATTTGACAAAGTCCCACATCGATTGAGAGTAAGATAAATGTTTGTATATAAATGGTTCCAATACATTTACAATTGATGGAGATACTAGGCCTTGGTATATTTCAGGTATATTTGGTCTCGATAGCATGTGACCGGATATTGCACAACTGACAACTGATGATGGGCGATTTCTGACGCTTTTCAGGAGAATTGAAAATTTGATCAGTAAAATCTCGCGTAAATAAAGGAGTTTTACGAAAGAAATCCTTGTAGTTATTTTATAAAAGCCTTATAAAATGATTTTTCATGTTTTATGCTCTTATATCAACACTTGGGATGTTGGGAGTTTTAAAGCTTTTCTCATGTTCTCCCAACATCCCACGTGTTGATATAAGAGCACAAAACATGGAAAATCATTTTTATAAAGCTTAAAGAGTGCAATTTATAAAAGCTTGAAAACTAAATAACTAATTAGTACTAAATAGCACTAATGAAACAATAGAGGCTCCGCCTCGGGAAACATTCGCGGTCTCGGGACCACAAAACATACTGTTTCCCTTGGTCCCAGTCAATAAGTCTTAAATATATTATTGTACATGTATAAATAGCCCTACTATCATGCAGTAATTATCAATATATTATTGTACATGTATAAATAGCCCTACTATCATGCAGTAATTATCATTATAATATTCATTAATAAATCATTAGGCAGCTGTCCAATCTGTGCTCAGCATTATGGTCACGTGGCTACCTTGTAACTCCCATACAATTTCCAATAAATTTAAAGCACAGGGAGGGCTTGAATAGTTGGCAGGGAATAGGTGGGGTTGATTAATTACTGCAATTGTTCATAAGTATGATACAGAATACTAATAAGCTCTATATGTATTCTGTATCGATCAATGCATTATATGAGAGGAACAATACATTATCATAAAAGCTAATTAAGAAAAATATTCGTTAGATTTTTTCCCTCAGTTTCTTTAATGTAACTCCCTTCCTCTATTGGAGCTTAGACCTTCACAGTTTTAACTTACTTACTAATGATACAATCATTGGATTTCTAGCTTTGTGCGGCAATACTTTCACATCTCAAATAAATTATAACAAACTTTGAAAGACACGAGATTACTTCAAATTAAGGACTAAATATTGCATTACTTGCCTACATTATTCTTTTCAAGAACCTCGAATTAGAAGATGGTAAAGTAATGTTAGTCGAACTAGAACTTCATACGGAATTTATGTGTCAAAAGACAAGTCATTAGACTCTTTCCTTGCTACCTTGTTTTTACGAGACATCTGCCAGTCTTCAAAAATCTTTACACTCCACTTTGTGCTAGTTTGGGCACATTCCCTCAACAACTGACTCTTGTGATGCACTTTTGGCAGTTTACGAAAATTGCCAGTCATCGTCTCAAAAATGCCCATCTTAGCTCTATGACCTTCCTGTGAGAACTGTTCTTGATTTGATTGAAAAGAATCAAAAACTCCGTTCGCATTTCATTCACAATTAAAGCCCCCTTTGAAAACCAAGCAAAAGTGTAAATGTATTCTAAATGAAAAAGCATTCATATTACATATTTGCCGTATTTGTTCTTTGTATATGACTCAATGAGCAATCAACTCTATTCAAAAACTACCAAGTATGAAAAGAAATAAAACATTTATTAAACAATCGATATATTAACTAAGCTATATTACTTAGCATACAAGAAGTTACTAAGAAAAACATTATCACGGTGCACGTCAATATATCAAGCACAAGTAAGGAATTGTTCCAACGTACCGGGGAAAAAAAGTGAATTCACTCTTTTCACGCGTACTGATTTTTAAGATCAGCAAACTGGTTTCTTTCTGGTGCAAACAGCCTATATGATCTGAAAGAGTTTGTCTGAAAGAACATTTCTGGAAAGTTTCGATGGTATAGGATAAAATCTCAAAAAGTTATCGGGGATGACATTTATAGACTTTAGTATGGGATTTTGCCGTCATGCGTTGCAAGCCTCGTTTTGATGTTTTTTCAGAATTTAAATCATTCATAACTTCGCAGAGATATATAATTTCGTCATGAAATTAGTTATATAAGTATAATGTAGAAGTTTCATGACGAAATTATATATCTCTGCGAAGTTATTAACGATTTAAATTCTGAAAAAACATCAAAACGAGGCTTGCAACGCATGACGGCAAAATCCCATACTAAAGTCTATAAATGTCATCCCCGATAACTTTTTAGAGATTTTATCCTATACCATCGAAACTTTCCAGAAATGTTCTTTCAGACAAACTCTTTCAGATCATATAGGTTGTTTGCACCAGAAAGAAACCAGTTTGCTGATCTTAAAAATCAGTACGCGCGAGAAGAGTGAATTGAAGTTAATTGTTTTGTTTTGTAAATTACGTTACCATGTTTCATGGGCAATATTTTATGTAGTGAACGCGGCAAGTCGGTAAGTATTATTTTACGGAATGTACTTATAATAATAATAATTAAAAATAATTAAAGAGCTCAATAAAGGGTAAGGCTGTTTTCCTGTAACTGTAATTTTGTAATCTGTAGACAGGATTAAAAGGACAATGTAAATTACGTTACGGTGACGTAATTTACCGGTGACTGATAAAAGTCGAGTTCGTGACATCGTGACGCAGGCATGGCATTTCTTAACAGAATATGATATTGCGACAGCATAGCTTGTGTACACGTACGATGATGCAATCAATGTGACATTTGGGGACTTATTGCGTAAGATTTTGAAGAAATCAAATTCTCATTGAACAAATTGAGTTGGTGGCTGTTTTGAATACATTTAAAGGTAAACATGGAGTCAAAATCATTTAGCTTCTTCTCCGTCAGCTGTAGAGACACTACTGAACGATAAGAAGCAGTATGATTTAATTGATCTGGCAAATATAGTGTTGGTAACGTAATTTACACGTTACACTCAATTCATCTTGTCCTAAGGATATCCTAGAGGATTTCCAGAACGACTAAATTCAATGCAAGTGGCCTGGTCAAGAAAATGTCTTGTGGGTACAAAGAAAATACATGCTTTGTGTGATTCAGCCTCCAGTCACCATCGGCAAAACTGGGCGTGCCTTTAAATTTACCGAGGCAATTAACGATGGAGTCGATCGATCAACGTCATGTATGCTATAACTGAATTTTGACTGAAAACTTTTCAGTAGTAAACTTAAGTGAGAATTTAAGATTTATATTGTAATTTACAATAATTATTGATTCCATCTTATTTAGTTGAATTACTGTATGATTTTCGTCATCATATGCATAGTTAAAATTGATTATTCACAAATTACGTTACCAAAAGTTTGTAACTATCAAATAGTGATTTTAGAAAAAGATATTAGCAGAATATATGTTACAGACAATTACAGGACAATCACGTTTGGCTTCCAAAAGCCATCAGTGAGTAAACAGCTTCAAACTGGTTTATAGTTCATGCTAGCTTGTTGTTATGTTTCAATATTTTTATACATGTTTCAAAAAATAACCGACTTGTTTCGAGTTTTCAATGAAAATGATACCTTAAACCATTAAGTAAGGCTAAAATGGTCATTGTGTATCGTATTCGACTGATAGATGTCAAAAGAAATGGTTATCGGGTGATTATTATGGTGGTATAAATTACGTTACCGGGTAGTTTGTAAATTACGTTACCAAGTTTATAGCCCTCTTTGCTAGTGCTCAGGCGTAGATTGCTAGGAAGTGAGTGTTTTATCAAAGATAATAGTTCATAACATTTGAATTTATGGGACTTTTAACTTGTAGTTCCCAGGTTTAAAGAAACAGGAAAGAAAAATAAATGGTACAAATTAATCCTGGCAAAAATGCGAAAATGCTTGCGGTATTGTAAGAATATTTTTTTGGGTCAAACTTCACTTCTGTGGCAATAATAAGGAAAATTTACTTTACCCAGACACACTTTTTCTTAAAACGATAACAAATTTGTATGTTAAAGGTATCTATTTGCAATATTCGTAACATTTTTTGCCAGCAGTCGTAAAAACAATTAGCTTTTTTCAACGAAGGAGGGGCTTTTAAAATAGTTTTTGCTGTAACTCACGAACCGCTAGGTCATTTCTTATCCAAGTTCAGAAACATAAAGAATGGATATTGATAACTTTAAAATTGCTGTTAAAGGGACAATTGGGAAAACGTTTTTTTCAAACTTTTAAACAACAGCCCCTGTTAGCTGAGAATGAGTGCTGAACTGTTCAGGCGAAAACAACCGTCCCCGAAACCCACTATTAAAATACGCCTCAAACCTTCAAATAACTATCAATCTTAAAAATTGTGAAGTTACAGTCAGGTAACATAATAACAAGAATATAGGTGTTGTCTCTGACTTGAAGTTTATAATTATTATTGAAAAATATTTTTCAAACAGACGTTTCGGTCTCTGATCAGAGACCTTCTTCAGTGTGATGGAAAACGTTAAAATACGAGCGCATACAATTCAAAACTAACAGCGCGCGCACGTGCTAGAGCGAGCAAAAAGTGTCTTATAAATGTCTGGTATTCTAATATAATCGTTCCCTGAATTTGAATCTTGAGATGAGTGCCAGGCCTCCAGGAAAAGTCTTTGATGCCGTCTTATCCAGCAAGAAAGATGTTGTGCCGGTGAACAGCTCTAAGAGTAAAAACAGCGCAGATGAAGTGAGTAGAGGAACAATCGTCCTTCCTTACATCAGAGGCATCTCAGAGAAGATCAGCAGGGTTTTACGATCAAACAACCTGCAGGTTGCACATCGCCCCATATCAAAAATGGGTGATCTGTTCCCACGGCCGAAGGATGTCAAAGACTTGAGCTACAAAACAGGAGTAGTATACAAAATCAAATGTTCGCATTGTGATTTTGTATACTACGGTCAAACCGAAAGGTCTTTGAAAACAAGAAAAGCCGAACACAGGAGAGCCATATGCAACAACCTTCCAGCCTCTAAAGTTGCTCAACACGCCAATGACACTGGCCATGATTTTGATTTCGACAACATGGAAGTGGTTGACAAAGAAAATATTTTTCAATATTTTTCAATAATAATTATAAACTTCAAGTCAGAGACAACACCTATATTCTTTTAACTATCAATCTGTTGACTTGCACATGGTTTCTCTTTGCTTTCAATAAACACGTCGTACTTTCAATGACAATGACTATACTTTGACGGTATACTGACGGTATACTGACGGTATACTGACGGTTTACTGACGGTTTACTGACGGTTTACTGACGGTTTACTGACGGTTTAAAACTGAAAATAAATAACGGAATAACTGTGTGACAAAATAGCACGATATAACTGTGAAACTGAAAGCGAAAATCTAAAAGAAATAACTTACGTTTTGGTGCAGGAACTCACTTGAAGTGGTGCAATCAACTAACTTAAATTTGCATACGACACTGACTTAAACTAAGAACGTATTCCTAAGAGACTGATATTAAATAATTGTGCGAAAAAAAGATAACTAATGAAGCGACATAACGAACTGCTAGACAAAAGGCAAAAATAACAATACATACAAAAACAAAGCTATTCTGATCCAACACAATCTTTATTTCTAGCAAGTATTTGAAGAACAAGGTAGAAAAGGGAAGCTTTCAAGCGAAAATCAAACTTGGCCTCGTACACAAACTTCGAAATTCACACCTCCACAGGGATCCCAATTCTTGAAGCATGTCAGTTAGCTCATTCCCAACAGGGCACGAGTGTACATTGCCCATAGCAATGTTTAGTTATTATTTACATTGTAGATATAACTATTGACACAGTGTTTTTTGTATTTTTGTCTTCACAGGGAGTGGATCTTCGTCAATATTCCAAACAAATTGAAGCAGACTTGCATGATGTTGAAAATGCCTCAATATCAGATTGTATCCTTGTTCTTGTATTTATTCAGTACTCAAGTTATTAAATCTAATTCAATTAATCATTAAAATGTATATGTAATATTTGGTGACACAGCAATGATCATTGGTACACCTTCCCTTACATGTATTTTATTTTATTTTATTCAATGAGTCATGGTGATATTACTTCGATCCGCTCTCGACCAGTGATTATCGTCTCATAATCACTGGTCGCTCGACCAATCACAGCGCGCAAAACTTATACTAATAAGCAATAATCTTGAAGATTCTCAGATCATTGAAACGTCATTGAAAGATCCGAGAATCATTAGATAATTCTGCCCGGTTGGCTGTCAGTTGGTTGAGTATTGGTCGATTGTGTGGGAGGTTTTTTTTATTAATTTTAAAGTACAATCATTTATTATAAGTAATACCATGGCACTGAGGGACATTAGTGATTAAATGTCCCCGAAGCCGAGGGAAGTTTAGTGGAAGTCCCGAGCCTCCGGGCGAGGGACTTTTACTAAACTTCCCGAGGCTGAGGGACATTTAATCACTAATATCCCGAAGAAGCCATGGTATTAGTTTGTAATACCATGATCACCGAGGACATGGACAAAAATACAGGCTTGAGTTAACCGGCGCAAAGGAGAATATATTATAGTGTTTTGTGAAAGAGTCTTGATTAGACTGTACTCTGGGGAATGCTTCATGCATGTTGCACATCTTTGTTTCATTTACACAATAAAAGAGTATAAATTAGTTATAGTAAGGAGTACCTGAAGGTAAACAGATCAGAAATGGCGGAAGGTCGGTTTACTTTTGTGAGAGATGACGAAGTGGAGCAAGTAAGGGAGAATACGGTTCCTCAAAACACTAAAAAGCACATACAGAAAAAGAGGAAAGTGCCAACTAATATAATATTTCATTGTGTGAACAAATAACAGAAATAGCTATAATAAAATATCCTTTGAATTCGACTTTTGTGCATTTCCTTCTATTGCGCATGCGTTAACGATGTTGTGGATATCAAAATACCACTGTATTTTGAGCTTCACACATCCCACACGTCTTGAATGCTCGAGTCATCATAAGTAGAGGAGCGATTAAGTACTATTTGGTTTGCTCTTGGGTCCCAATGATTGTGTGTACACCTGGTGTATATGAGGGACTGACTTGCATCCTCATGCATAGTAATGAGGGATATTTAGTCTAAATGTCCCTCATGAATATAATCATGAGGGACATTTAGTCTAAATTTCCCTCATGATTGTATTCATGAGGGACATTTAGTCTAAATTTCCCTCATGATTGTATTCATGAGGGAGATTTAGTCTAAATTTCCCTCATTACTATGCATGAGCGATGCTTGACTTAGAGCTTTCGCGAGGGATGTTCGATGTTAAATGTCCCTCGTGGAACAATGAAAACCGAGGTGATCATGGTATTATTATACAAAAACGCCCTTGTGCTGATTATTGACATTTGAAAACTTACCGAATATTTTCAGTCTTTATAAATGATTTTGTAACTTTTTTGCCCATTTCAAAAAAAGAATAAGTTCTTATTGAAAAAGTCTAAATAAGTTATGCCAAATTCCTTAGTAGACGTCATCAAATTTGCATATTGAGATTTCAAACCTCTATAACTCATAAACGCAAGGTTCAAACCACAAAATACTGAACCCACCAACTATATATTCAGCATATATTGAATAGATTTTTAAAACAATCTCATAGGGGTTAGTTGCACTTTAATTGACTTACATTGTGCTATTTACATTTTCTGATCATATGTGTATTACAACTTGATCTATCTTAAAACTTATACCATAATTATTTATAGAATGACTAGATATAATAATAATAGTAATAATAATAATAATAATAATGTATTCACTTATTATATATTGCATTTGCGCAAATATCAATCCGAAAATTTTCAGATGCGCATTACAATAATATATTTAAGAGAGGATGTCAGTAAGGAATGAGAATCTCCCGACAACTACAAAAAATCGAATTAAATTTTGTTTTGCCATATCATTCCTTTCGATCACCTATTTTAGGGATTTTTATTTTAGGAGAAATTTGCAGTTTTTAAAAACCCACCTGACGACTGGAAATTTCGGCTAAATTAAAATGAGCCAACTTTGAACAGTCGGTGTGTGTTCACCTCTTGCTCTACAACAATGACATTCAGTAACTGTAATAAACGTTTCTTGGTCTTTTCTACTGTACTATTTATTTTTCTGTTACTTTTGTAGATATTTTTCAAATTTGGTTTTAAACAGGTATGCTGAGCGCCATAAACGGAACGTTGAAATATAGGCAATGTTTGTGGTACGAAAGCGGAATCTGGTATATACATTTTTGAGGAAAACGCCATGCCCCAGTAAAGCTTCACTTTTGCTCTTTCAGTTTAGAAAGTTTCAAGCTTGGGAATTCAATGTATCATTTTTGAGAAATAAAACTATTATGCTTGGAACTGCTAAATTTAGCATTAATTTCGACCTATCGCGGACATTTTTGTCGTCCAAACACAAAACTTAATGCCAAAACACGAGTATATTGCACTTTTAGTTGATTGCTGCTGATGGAAAACAATCTTTGAGTCAATAGGAATGATTTTCAACAATGTTTGAGCTTCGACGGTCGTAAATAACTCTCGCAAAAGTTAAAATAAGCATAGATTGTCGATCAGATAACAGTATCTCACAGAAAAAGTTACGAACCCTTTCAAGCAAGTATTTTGTTTAGTTTGATATTTTATGATTAAAACTATTATTTCATGCCGCAAAAAAATTATTTGAGGGGCAGTAGCGTGACTTGCAGCAGTTACATTGCGTTACATAATTGGCTTGTCAGCAAAGTGGAGCATCCAGTCAAAACATCCAAACTCTTCATGAATAAGTGCCAGTTTTAACTAGAAATCAGTTTAATTGTTTGTAAATCCTATTTGGAGCAAATTCTAAGCATTTCAGAGTGAAGAGCCACAATTTTCCAGACTACGGTGTTTATTTATTCAATAAAATATGCTAATGTTCAATATTTTAGGAGTTTAGCTCAAATATGGTTGAAAATCATTCCTATTAACTCCAAGATTGTTATCCGTTGGCAGCGATCAACTAAAAGTGCAAGTTAGTCGTGTTTTGGCATTACGTTTTGTTTTTTTAATGACAAAAATGAACGCGACAGGTCGAAATTACTTTTGGCAGTCCCAAGCATAATAGTTTTATTTCTCAAAAATGTTACATTGAATACCCAAGCTTGAAACTTTCCAAACTGAAAGAGCAAACATGAAGCTTTCCTGGGACATGGCGATTTCCTCAAATTAAAATGTATATACCAGATTCCGTTTTCGTACCTCAAACATTGCCTATATTTCAACGTTCCGTTTATGGCGCTCAGCATACCTGTTTACAGTGTGACTACACCAACCAAGGCCACCCAAACAAATTTTGAATCAAATTTTCTAATCACATTTGTGACGTAGCCTCCTTTGCAGCCGTTTTTCGCATCGGTCCCCAGACTTCCTCTCCACAAACGCCTGCTCAATCCCACACTAAAAATTTAGTATGGGCCATATATGGGCCAAATATGGGGAAAATATGGAAAAGTATATGGGTTTTATGTGGCCCATATTAAACCCAGAATTCCAAAATATATGGGTTATATATGGATTAAATATGGATTAAGTACGTATTTGGTCATAATCCATGTATTATCCATATATTACCCATATTTTTCCCATATATTACTCATTTATGTGGCCCATATATTTCCCATACTTCCCATATATTTCCCATACTTCCCATATATTTCCCATACATGGGCCATATATGGGCCAGATATGGGAAAAGTATGGAATTTATATGGATAAAATGTGGTTACTATATGGGTTTTATGTGGGCCCATATTAAACCCATATTAATTCCATATTAAACCCTTATTAAACCCATATTAAACCCAGCTATTCCAAAATGTATGGGTTATATATATGGATTAAATCTGGATTAAGTACGTACAGTACCGATCGAAACTAACCTCAAACGCGAAGTTAACATATGTTAACGCAAAGCGTGCATTTGGAGTTAACGCAAAACAAACGCAAAGCAAACCTTGCCGATGTTTACGTTTGTTTAGCGTTTACTAAATGAACGCAAAGCAAACGCAAAGTAAACTATTCTATTCTAAACTCGATTGGATTTCATTTTCGAAAGCATTCAAACATCGTTATATATTTACAATGTAATAGAAATTCAGTACAGTTTACCGTAAATGTACAAAATAATGCACACACAAAATACACAAAATCAAACACACTTCAGCAAACTAAATGCGAGCAAAGTTAGCCGAAACTAAAAGCGATTTCTGTGTCGAAATCTCATTGATAGAGGACGTGAATTCGAAGACATTTTCGATAAAAGATGACGATGTTTTCGCAAAGAATGAAAGCAACACAACCAACTAGACATCGACTAGACACTTGGCGCCGAGATCTGTCACGTTACGTCACACAAAGAAGCCGCTAATCAGATGACAAGAGAGCAATGGCGGCTCGTAGCGAATGGCTTCGCAAAGTTTGCTCTTCAAAGTCCGAAAAGTTAAATGTACCAGTCGAAGATCAAGACAAAAATTACCTTATTGCGAAATTGAAATTTATTCCGTCCAAATATGTACAAATATGACATTTCAGAACCAGAAATCTTCCTTTAGTTTCCTTTGTAATTCACATCATTCGTTCGACCTTCGGCTCGGGTTTGTTTACGTTGTTCTTCTCGAGCGCGCGTTTGTTCTGAGTTAATTCCAAACAAACGCAAGGCAACCTTTGTGTTCGTTTGGAGTTAACGCAAAAACAACGCGGTTTGAGGTTAGTTTCGATCGGTACTGTATTTGGTCAAAATCCATGTATTATCCATATATAATCCGTATTATTCCCATATATTACTCATTTATGTGGCCCATATATTTTCCATACTTCCCATATATTTCCCATACTTCCCATATACTTCCCATATATTATCCATACTATTCCCATATATTTCCCATAACAATACCCATATATTATCCATATTATTCCCATATATTTCCCATATACTTCCCATATATTTCCCATACTTCCCATATATTTCCCATATACTTCCCATATATTATCCATACTATTCCCATATATTTCCCATATACTTCCCATATATTATCCATACTATTCCCATATATTTCCCATAACAATACCCATATATTATCCATATTATTCCCATATATTTCCCATATACTTCCCATATATTTCCCATACTTCCCATATATTTCCCATATACTTCCCATATATTATCCATACTATTCCCATATATTTCCCATACCAATACCCATATATTATCCATATTATTCCCATATATTTCCCATATACTTTCCATATATTATCCATACTATTCCCATATATTTTCCATATTTCCCATATATTTCCCATACACTTCCCATATATTATCCATATAGTTTCCATATATTATCCATACTATTCCCATATATTTTCCATATTTCTCATATATTTCCCATATACTTCCCATATATTATCCATATACTTCCCATATATTATCCATACTATTTCCATATATTTTTCATACTTCCCATATATTTCCCATATACTTTCCATATATTATCCATACTATTCCCATCCTATTCCCATGCATCCCATATATTTCCTATATATTAATTCCCCATACTTACAGTACTGAATATTTCTTAATACAGTATAATTTTTGTGAATAATATTATTTAAAAATGTACATCATGCAGTATCAAAAAATATTTATTGATAATTGAAAGCTTTTTACAAATGTAAATCAGAAGTATACATGCATAAGTTATTATTTCTTATGGCCAGTCAGTCTACAGTCAATTATATGACTGGTCAAATAACTTTGAATAGATCATGATCAGTTATAACTCGATAATGTAAAGTCGCCGCAATATATTTGTTAGCCCGGCAAACATCAAACTATTATAGTTCATGTAAATATTAGATAAATGTCCATCAGTAGCTAATGCAGTATATATGAAATATATGAATCCAAGTGGAGCCTCAGAAACTACTTATATGAACCCGCCTGCTCTCAGTGGCTTAGGTACATGTAGCGCAGTTGGTAGAACATTACACCGGTATCGCAAAGGTTGTGGGTTTGATTCCCGTTGTAAGTCTGATTTTTTTCCAGACATTATTTCCAGTAGTTTCAGGCTCCACTTGGATTCATATATTTTATGAATCAGTGCATTAAAGTGGATTTCTGCAAGTGACACTTGGTAATGCATCAATCAATTCCAGCTGTTATCATCCCAGGGATTTGTAAGGACCTGTGTCCCAGGGACGGGGATTTTGTACAACAACGTGTTGCCCCGGGGGTGGGGGGGGGGCATGGATAACTTGACCGAGCGTATAATCAATGGAGGAATTCATAATAATGGAATTTGCCGGTAAAGAGACTAATTTTGTCGCCGATTGGCTAGAAAAACAAGGTCTTGCGAAGTTAAAGGCTTTCTTTGAAAAAAAGCCAGTGTTTAAGCACAGATGACTTCTTATCTCTACTGTTATGGTCAAAATAATTATTTCCAAAAGGTGTCTAGCTTTATTATTAAACATGCCTTTAATATAATCAATTGTTGGTTACTTTTCCGTTGCCCTGCGGGGCGGGGAATTTGCGGGGCGGGGAATTTGTTATTTCTGGCAGCCCAGGGGCAGGGAATTTGTAGTCCCAAGAAAGAAAGAAAAATCCCTGGGGGTCAGCGCGGGGGGGGGGGGGGGGGGGTAACAGCTGGAATTGATCCATGCATAACCTATATACATGTACAGTATGCCAACATTACAGTCGACTGGTGAATACACATGCATGAACAGCATTAATTCTGTAAAATAAAGCTGATGAAGTATCACTTCTAAATTATGCACTGTACATTGCACATACTTAACTAACAATCATAAAGAAACTGCATCAGTCTGGAATTGATCCATGCATAACCTATATACATGTACAGTATGCCAACATTACAGTCGACTGGTGAATACACATGCATGAACAGCATTAATTCTGTAAAATAAAGCTGATGAAGTATCACTTCTAAATTATGCACTGTACATTGCACATACTTAACTAACAATCATAAAGAAACTGCATCAGTCTTACTTTGATTTGCATATATCTACAGAATGATTTCATGTCCAACAGAAGCCTACACGTAACAGATAATGTTGCATGAGGCTTGTCAAAGACCAAGTTCATGCAATTCAACTCGACTTGTGAATACTTTGCAGTCATCATAAAACTCTTGATCTCTAACTGTAGTTGATGTAGAAAAGTGTTCAAATTAAACCACCTGAAAATCAATTGAAAAGAACTCACAATTCGGAAACTCTGACAATAACTTTTTCTTAAGATATTTAATGACTGAATTATGTCTTGTAATAACTAATAAGCTTATAACTAATATTTAATTTGATAAGTTTAAGTTGAATACTTTAGACTGCAGATTCAACAAATATCAAAAACATGAACTGCATACTTACAGGTAGAATAGAGTGAAATAGAACAATGAAAAGGATTAAAATACAATGCTTATAGTTTTTAGCTTTCAAACTAAGCTATGATAAATAACACACAACAATAAAACTCTACCTTTGTAGCCTTTGTCATGTCTAACGAAAGTCTTCAGTCAGCTGCCATCTTGTCACGTTTGTCAACAACAGTTTTACCGTGAAAAACAGCTTTATTCCATAAATTTCCTTCAGAAAAGGAAATATTAAGATTTTAGAACATTTTACAGCTTACTTTATAACAAAAAAAGAACGTTTTACTTACCAGAAAGGTGAATAAACGGTGTTTTTTGTCTTCTTTGAAGAAAAACAAGCGACTACCTCGATTTTCCCGCTCTTTTACCGATAGTCACGTGACCTTATGTGGATAACTGCTGACCAACATTAGCATGTTCATAAAGGAATGGATTTTAATATGCTGACAGTCAAAAACATATACTAATTGTTTTCTGAATAGTTTAAGCAGAAAGTATGAAGCTACAGTAATGGTAAAGTTATTATTATTAAAGTAAATACATGCATAATATATTTAAAAATCCAAAGAAATGTGAATGAAGTTAATTACTTGGGATGCCTGTGGTAACCCATACATTGCCCATATACCACCCATATTTTATCCTTATATTAATAATTGGGCCCATGTATGGCCCACATATCCCAGTATTAACTAAAATGTTAACTCATATATTGCCCTTATATTAATAATTGGGCCCATATATGGCCCACATATCCCAGTATTAACTAAAATGTTAACCCATATATTGCCCTTATATTAATAATTGGGCCCATATATGGCCCACATATCCCAGTATTAACTAAAATGTTAACCCATATTTTACCCTTATATAATATGTGAGCCCATATATGGCCCACATATCCCAGTATTAACTAAAATGTTAACCCATATTTTACCCTTATATAATATGTGAGCCCATATATGGCCCACATATCCCAGTATTAACTAAAATGTTAACCCATATTTTACCCTTATATAATATGTGAGCCCATATATGGCCCACATATCCCAGTATTAACTAAAATGTTAACCCATATTTTACCCTTATATAATATGTGAGCCCATATATGGCCCACATATCCCAGTATTAACTAATATGTTAACCCATACATTGCCCATATATCAATAATTGGGCCCATGTATAGCCCACATATCCTAAAATGTTATCCCATATATTGCCCACATATTACCCATATATCAATAAAATGGGCCCATATATGGCCCACATATCCCCTACTGACTAAAATATTATCCCATATATTGCCCACATATACCCATATATTACCCATATATCAATAAAATGGGCCCATATATGGCCCACATATCCCCTACTGACTAAAATATTATCCCATATATTGCCCACATATCCCCATATATTACCCATATATCAATAATTGGGCCCATATATGGCCCACATATCCCATATTAAACCCCACATATCCCATATTAAACCCATATATTGTGGAAAAGGTAAAAGCTTGGGCCCATATATGGTCCACATATCAATTCTAGCTCCCCATACTATTCCCATATATGGGCCATATATGGCCCATATACATCCCATATTTAACCCATACTAAACGTTTGGTGTGGGATGGAGCGCTACATTCCTTTCCCATTCTCTGGCCAATCACAGTTAGCCTACTGTAATCTGGTAGCTCGACCCTGATTGGCCAACATTTCGCGCGATTTTGGTGAAACAAAATGGCGTCGTTTAACGAAGCAGTGAACTTAGTTTGCAAGAAACATAATTTGATGGAGTTAAACACTTATCAACACGAAGCCTTGGACCAATTCGTGCTAAAAAGAAGGGATATTTTTGTAAATCTACCAACTGGAAGTGGAAAGTCGATGATATATCTTGCTCTGCCATTGCTTTTCGATAGCATGTACACTGATACATTATGTACTTCTGGTCATATAGTCGTGGTTGTTTCACTACTGGTCAGTGTAATGGAAGGATCAAGCGAGTAGCCTTCAGCGGCTTGGTATAACAGCAGTAGGCCTAAGTGATATAAAAGATGAAGAGATTATTACCGGTCAAATCGAAGCTTCCACATCCCCCCCCCCCCCCCCCCCCCCGCCCCCGCGGGCAAACCCCGGGCATTTGAACTTTTGGATTTTGGGTTGTTCAAATTCCCCTTCCCCGGACCAAAAAGTCGTTCAAATGCCCCACCTCAGGGTCATTTTAGGCGTTCAAATGCCCCTACTCCCGGGACATTAAGCTAGTAGTTCAATCAGTATTATATCAATTCTTATGACCTGTGAAAGGTCGTTGAAGCAAAAAAAGTGACTACGTCGAGACACGAACATCAAGTGATATTAGTATTATGAAATAATCGATCTCGCAATATCAGAAATCTCTTTAGCTTGGCTCAATGTTGTCCCATACACGAAAATGGCTTCTTTTGTTACTTGTCCAGTGCACGAGTTAAGCTTATATAAATATGGATAGATTTCTAAAGCCTAGTTCACACTAGCGTCGTAATCGTAATTGTATAAAGGAGCGTTTATAAATCAAAGATTCACAAAGGTCGTTACCAGTCTTAAAATGTCACAAAACAACACAGGAGCAAAGTTTCCATTCTGCTTATTAACGTCGTATTGATTCACACTGAATACAGCTAGTCTCTTGCGATTATCGTCACTTTCATCGCTAGTGTGAACGATTATTTTCAACTGAAAGCTCTCGAACACATAACACGAAATCGAGGCAACTTGTTCAAATTCCCCACCCCCTCCTAAGCGGTGGTCAAATTCCCCACCCCCGGGAAGACCTTGCTTGTCAAATTCCCTCCTCTCCGGGCATGGCATACGGTCAAATGCCCGGGGTTTGCCCCGGGGGGGGGGGGGGGGGGGGGGGGATGTGGAAGCTTCGATTTGACCGGTACATTAAGGACATTGAAAAGGGAAACTTCTCGGTTGTGTATGGGACTCCAGAAGCTTGGTTAAAGTGTGAACGATGGAGAAAGTTGTTGAGTAGCACTATTTACAATTCGAAGTTGTGTGGCATCGCAGTGGACGAAGCACACGTTATAAAGCAATGGTTAGTAATTTTTATCAAGTTATTAAAAAGTTTATATGTTTACTAAGTAAAGTAGAATATCGATTAAACGAACCTCAATCAAGACAAAGTATTAAAGCTTACTACTTTTAAAATGTGTAAGAACTTTAAGCTTAATATATTTTCTTTCATATGTTACTTGTAGGGGAACCTCGAATAATACCAACAAGGCTGCATTTCGGGAGACCTACTCCATGCTACATGAACTGAGAGCTCTTGCACCCTCAGTGAAGATGATCGCTGTAACTGCAACCTCTACGAAACATACCAGGGAGACAATTATTGACAGTTTACAGATGGAAAATCCTTATATAATACATGAAAGTCCAAGTAAGCCAAACATTGCGTATTCTGTGTGCTATATGCCAAAAGATGAATCAGTTAATGCATATTTTCAATGGTTAGGTAAGGAGCTTAAAGAGTTAGGCATCCATACCACACGTACTATAATTTACTGTCAAACAATCAAACAATGCACCCTTATATACTCTACTATCAAGGGAATGCTAGGAAACAAGTTGTTCACTGGAGATTTAAATGACAGGAGACATGTCTTGATGGAGATGTTGCATTCATGCACGCCAGAGTCTAATAAAGATTTAGTACTTAAAACATTTCAAGACAGAGACTCCGAAATACGTGTCCTTGTGGCAACCATTGCTTTTGGGATGGGCATAGATTGCAAAGATGTCCACCGTACCATACATTTTGGCCCATCCAAAAATATTGAATCCTACATACAAGAAAGTGGGCGTGCGGGAAGAGATGGAGAGCAAAGTTTGTCATTTGTTCTCTATCAGGGATTAATGCTTAATCATGTCAGCAAAGATATTAAAGAATACCTGCTGCAAAGGAGGCTAATTTGTGACGCCGAATAACAGAATGATGTCGAATTCTACAATTTAAGCTGTTTCTTGTTCACTCTTGATCATATACATACACATTTAAAGTAAAATATATGCTTTTAAAGCAACAATTTGAAAATTTGTGCAGATTCTATTGTTTAAATACTCAATTGTGATTGGATAATTTGTATGAACATTTGTTTGGGTGGCCTTGGTTGGTGTAGTCGCACTGTAAAACCAAATTTGAAAAATAACTACAAAAGTAACAGAAAAATAAATAGTACAGTAGAAAAGACCAAGACACGTTTATTACGGTTACTGAATGTCATTGTTGTAGAGCAAGAGGTGAACACACACCGACTGTTCAAAGTTGGCTTATAATTTAGCGGAAAATTTTCAGTTGTGAGACGGGTTTTTAAAAACTGCAAATTTCTCCTAAAATAAAAGTCGCTTGAACTTTTTAGTATTTTCCCATAAAAGAGGTCATCGAAAGGAATGATGGCGAAAGAAAATTAAATTCGATTTTGTTTAGTTGTCTGGAGATTCTCGATCCTTACTGACATCCTCTTGACAACCATTTGACTCTTGAAGATGCGCCATAATATGCAATATTAATAATAATAATAGATGTCAGTATTATAAAGATATATAAAGATTAGGGTCTTAACCATTTGACTCTTGAGGATGTTTGAGGTTTTTAGCGATTTCTGGACCTAAACGCGCCATAGGAAATTGTGATTCCATATAAGGAGTTTCCATGGAAATATTGACAGTTCTAAAACAGGTCTCAAGTTCTCACCTGATATTTCTTTCGTCACTGATTCTCCGCTAGGCTTGCAATTCTCGTTGCACCACTAAAAAGGCCTATTTTGCATATATCGTGGAAGTGGCCGTTCTTCTGAAAGAATCCAGGTGTGAGATGCAATTTCACTGGATAGTTCTTGTATGGATAGTTCTTGTATGGATAGGTCTTGTATGGATAGTTCTTGTATGGATAGGTCTTGTATGGATAGTTCTTGTGAATAAATAAAATAACGAGAAGTGTATGCATATTTTTTTTTATGACAAATATTTCGGGTAGTCTCCACTACCCATCTTCAGTAATGTTAACAGTGAACAAAGAACATAACATAATATATAGAGAGAAATTTACATGAATATGTAAAGAAACACCTATCTAAGTAATGGAATGTTAGTTAAAGTGCCTATGAAACGAAAATGTCGATCCTTGTTTTATTGTACATTATTGTTGTTTGGTCTTTCTCTGAACATTTGCTGTATTTAAACATCGACTGTGAGCGTGCGAACATTTTCTTTTCGCGGTTCGAAAATTATCATTTTCAACCAAAATGTGCGACAAGAGACTGGGCCCTTGACAATGGCTCGGTGACGTCATAAGTTGTGTATGCCTTTGTTTGCACAACTTATGACGTCACATTTCTATAGTTTGACCGAGCGGGAATTGTCGCACTTTGAAACCCAAAATGCCCAACTTCGTGCGCGAAATAAAAAATGTTCCTGAAGCTCAATTCACTTTTTATTAATGCCATGTAAACAAGCAAATAGTAAACTTTCGTAGTAGCAAATAAAAACGGGGTCTGTTTTTTTCGTTTCATAGGCACTTTAAGTAGTTTCAAAGGCACTGATTGTCCTTGATCGTTCAAGTTGTTTTTTTTGTCTCTGATCAATAGAGCCTCAGCAATTTTACGCTTGAAGTAGTGGCTATAATTAGCTCCAATGATCTTGAATTCTTGGAGTCCAGGACGAAGATGACCTGTTAGTTGACTATGTTTAAGCACCGAAGACTTCTTATCTCTAGTATTATGGTCAGTGACTCTTTCCTGAAGGCGTCTAGCGGATTCTCCAACATATGTAGATTCGCACTCTTTTTTGGGGCAACTTACTCGGTAGATGATGTTGTGTCTATGTTCTAGTTTGGTTTTGTCTTTAACTGAGAAGTACGATGCGAGTTTGCTAGTTCTTGTATGGATAGTTCTTGTATGGATAGTTCTTGTATGGATAGTTCTTGCATGGATAGTTCTTGTATGGATGGTTCTTGTATGGATAGTTCTTGTATGGATAGTTCTTGTATGGATAGTTCTTGTATGGATAGTTCTTGTATGGATGGTTCTTGCATGGATAGTTCTTGTATGGATGGTTCTTGTATGGATAGTTCTTGCATGGATAGTTCTTGTATGGATAGTTCTTGTATGGATGGTTCTTGCATGGATAGTTCTTGCATGGATAGTTCTTGTATGGATAGTTCTTGTATGGATGGTTCTTGTATGGATAGTTCTTGTATGGATGGTTCTTGCATGGATAGTTCTTGTATGGATGGTTCTTGTATGGATAGTTCTTGCATGGATAGTTCTTGTATGGATAGTTCTTGTATGGATGGTTCTTGTATGGATAGTTCTTGTATGGATAGTTCTTGTATGGATAGTTCTTGTATGGATAGTTCTTGTATGGATGGTTCTTGTATGGATGGTTCTTGTATGGATAGTTCTTGTATGGATAGTTCTTGTATGGATAGGTCTTGTATGAATAGTTCTTGTATGGATAGTTCTTGTATGGATAGTTCTTGTATGGATGGTTTCTTGTATGGATAGTTCTTGTATGGATGGTTCTTGTATGGATGGTTCTTGTATGGATAGTTCTTGTATGGATAGTTCTTGTATGGATAGTTCTTGTATGGATAGTTCTTGTATGGATAGTTCTTGTATGGATGGTTCTTGTATGGATGGTTCTTGTATGGATAGTTCTTGTATGGATAGTTCTTGTATGGATAGTTCTTGTATGGATAGGTCTTGTATGGATAGTTCTTGCATGGATAGATAGTTCTTGCATGGATAGTTCTTGTATGGATAGTTCTTGTATGGATAGTTCTTGTATGGATAGTTCTTGTATGGATGGTTCTTGTATGGATAGTTCTTGTATGGATAGTTCTTGTATGGATAGTTCTTGTATGGATAGTTCTTGCATGGATAGTTCTTGTATGGATGGTTCTTGTATGGATGGTTCTTGTATGGATAGTTCTTGTATGGATAGTTCTTGCATGGATGGTTCTTGTATGGATAGTTCTTGTATGGATGGTGGATGGTTCTTGTATGGATAGTTCTTGTATGGATGGTGGATGGTTCTTGTATGGATAGTTCTTGTATGGATGGTTCTTGTATGGATAGTTCTTGTATGGATAGTTCTTGTATGGATAGTTCTTGTATGGATAGTTCTTGTATGGATAGTTCTTGTATGGATAGTTCTTGTATGGATAGTTCTTGTATGGATAGTTCTTGCATGGATAGTTCTTGCATGGATAGTTCTTGCATGGATAGTTCTTGTATGGATAGTTCTTGTATGGATAGTTCTTGTATGGATGGTTCTTGTATGGATAGTTCTTGTATGGATAGTTCTTGTATGGATAGTTCTTGTATGGATAGTTCTTGTATGGATAGTTCTTGCATGGATGGTTCTTGTATGGATGGTTCTTGTATGGATAGTTCTTGTATGGATAGTTCTTGTATGGATAGTTCTTGTATGGATGGTTCTTGTATGGATGGTTCTTGTATGGATAGTTCTTGTATGGATGGTTCTTGTATGGATAGGTCTTGTATGGATAGTTCTTGTATGGATAGTTCTTGTATGGATAGTTCTTGTATGGATAGGTCTTGTATGGATAGTTATTGTATGGATAGTTATTGTATGGATAGTTCTTGTATGGATGGTTCTTGTATGGATAGTTCTTGTATGGATAGTTCTGATTCTGATGTTGAGAGTTCCCCTAATCAGCCGAAAAGCCATACTCGAGCCCGTGTCAGTTGTATCAGGTATATAGATACTCGGCTTCGCCATACAACACGGACCTCTCGTTTTATAAACTTCACTTATAAAGCCAGTAGGTGTATTTGTGAAAATCATGAAAAAAGTCAGTTAGGCCGTTTTAATGGACACTCCTTCAATTGTATCGGCGGATGCCTATGGCAGATAAGCAAGACGACGGCGAACATAAAGCTGTTCCGTATATCTCAAGATCTCACCTGGGCTTGCGAGCAGCTGTCAAGCTACCTATTAATTGGACTGAAATTTCACATAGAAACATAAACCTGAAGGACCTTCATGACATGAGGCTAATGAAATTTGATTATACTATTTCCCATGTCCCTGGAAAGTCGCTTAACCCCACCGACACATTGTCGCATGTTCCAGTCCATGCACCGTCAGACGGTACATTTGAAAAGGAAATCTTATATGTGGACAACATGGTCGTGCAACTACCAAATGTATATTCTCGACTGCAATCACAAGTTTACACAAGAGGTTTAACGTTGAGTTGAAGTTGAGTATCTTGTGTTGTTGTAGGTGTTTCATCACGTGACTGGTTGATTAGCTGCAATACATTTTAGCCATATGAGTCAAAAGTTTGCAGGATCAGATTTGTTAGTACCACTTTTAAATACTCCACATACTTTGGCATGCTTCCATCTGGTAGGTACTAAGCCAGTGTTAATGGATGCGTGGTACAGCGCAAGGAATAGGCGGACATTTTTTTGGTTTAGGTGGTCCGCGCCTATTTCTTTGGACGATGGGTGTCACTTTAAATTGATTTTTGAGCTGCAAAACGTTAACCGAATTCGGATATTTTTCATCTTGATAATGAGGTATTCGTAAAATTTAGTGTGATAAAGACAACATTTGTTGAATTGCAATCGATTTTAAAACACTCCATTTTTATTGACATGCTGTTTGTTCGTGTCCGACGGCCTCTGTTTCTCTCATGAGAATTTGGGATCGCACAAATCCATTACGATTTTTGGGGTTCATTTTTCAGTGAAATAGTCTTTCTTACCAAAAGCGAGCATGCGTTTGTTCTAATTAAATTGCTTCAGTTACCACGTTAAGAATATTTCACCAAATTTACGTGTTTGAATGCCAGCTCTTCTTTTATGTATTTGACTCTGTCCCACAATCAGTCACACCTTTTGTTCTCACAACCCAACCCTCTTTTGTTTGTGTTGCGTATGGTATATGTATGCATGTTTTCTTTGTTGGTTGATAGCCACCCTTTCCCCGTGCATTTGCGTCTTTTGCTCTCAACAAAACTTCAAGTTTGTATTGGAAGATCTTGAAATTTGGATGTTTTGTGAATGTTTTTCCCATTTTTCAGTTTTCCTCATTTTTGAGGGGGAGCTTTCAGCCTGAAAACGGGGTACAACTCTCCTCACAGTTTACCTGGGTCAGCTGCCTCGAACCCAGTCGCTTCTTCGGAGGGGAAGGGGAAGGGGAGGGGGAGGGAGACGAGAAAGCGAAAAGAACTGGGGAGCAAAGCACCATGGGAAGGGATTAGAGGGGATCGCAAAGGAGCAAGGGAAGGACGAACTGAGGAAGGGAAGCGCCTGGCAGATCGTGGTCGATATCTGTGTCGAAGTTGTCGATTTCTGAAAAATCGCACTTAACGATGAATTTAAGGCCTAAAATGAGCTAAATATGGCCGAAGGTGGCTAAGAAAATGTCGATGACCTGAATTCCTCGCTTCGTGAACTTTCAGTATTTATAGAAACATGGCCGGGTTGGAGGTTTTGGCAGTGTAAGTTCACCGTTGATTTTATAGAAGAAATCACCGCTTGATGGATGCAATAATAGATGTTTGACAACACCGATACTTTGACTTTATTATTCTAGCCTTTTGGCGGTTATGTAATTACTAGTTCTAGAGAATTAGCGTATGTGTTTTAGAGTCAAACGCGTGTAATTTGACGACGGTTAATCCTTTGGTAGAACGATTTTCTCTTAAATTTTGCATCGAATGAAGCGTTTGAAGACTGTGTAGTGTTCAGGTTTCAGTGTATATAAACGCTCCCCATTCCATGCCTCTGGCTTATACCGAGATGAAAATTGTGTTTTGTAGAGCCGAAGTGACGCACAGAGCTAGCCGTGTCTTGACACCCGCTTGGCAGGCTTTCCAGACGGCGTCAGTTTTTTTTTAAATTTGAGCTGAAATAAAGTTTAGAGACTATATTTAAAGAATATGTGGGATTTCCCTTGTCATTCTAGTTGAATTGTTATTTTTAGGCTATTTATTTGAGCTCAAACAGAATTTGTTTTCATACTGTGATGTAGTCACGGTAGTTTGACCTTGCGGGGTCATGTTCAGTTGCTCGTCTGTCGTTGCGAACGTTATAGTTTACATGGAAGTTTTATAGCTTTTTCGAATACCAGCTTTCAAAGAAAAGCTAATAAAACAAGAGTTCACCACAGTCGAGTTTGTGGACCGCTTCATGAACTGATCTATCGCTTTTGAGTGAATTACAACTTTGAATATTTTTGCATAAATTTAAGTCGGCCATGTTGGATTCATTATCTGCCAGGCGCTTCCCGTCTTTCTCCCTTCCCGTGCTCCTTTGCGCGTTTCGCTTTCTCGTCCCCCTCCCCCCTCCCCTTCCCCTTGCCCTCCGAAGAAGCGACTGGGTACGAGGCAGCTGGGTCAGGCTGTCCTCTTTTCCTCTAGCTCCTGGCTATCCTCCTTTTTTTCTTGTTGTATTTGGCCTTATCATTAGCTGTAGTGTTATTTAATTATTTCAAACCACCTCTGCCTGGCCCTGTTCGCAAACGTTTTGATGAATCCCAGGCAAGCTTATTCGACTTCCATCTGTGACATGTACCAGGCCGCCAATACAACAATGCAAATGTGAAATGGGTTACCATAAAAGCTGTTCCATAGGAGAATGTGGAAGGGATGACAGCCCAACCGTTTGAATTAGACTTTGTAATCAACAGTTCTAATGTTTCTACCACCCCCCCAGGCACTGAACTGGGCTGGCACCACTGAAAAGAGCACCGCCACTTACTACTTGCAACTCGGTCGAAAGTTATGTCTGCGACATGGCCATCATCCCACCTCTCAGGAAGGCTCACTGACGTTAACCAGGGGTGCTTACCATTTACCAGGAAAAACCGGAAATTCCGGTTGGAAAAACAAATGGTATGTGTCATTCCGATTGGAAAGTTTCGGAAAACTCGGTCTAGTGATTGAGGTAATCCACTTTTCCCGCTATTTTCGGTTTTTCCGTAGACGCTTGTACCATTAGACCGAGTTTTCTGGAACTTTCCGATCGGCATGACACATGACCTTTTTTTCTTCAAACCGGAATTTCCGGTTTTCCGAGTAAATGGTAAGCACCCCAGGCCGGAGCTGTCTTCCAGGAACTAAACTCCCCACAGGGTTTTATCCCGGTTTTTCCTTGACATTGTATGGAGCTTGAAGATTGGGAAGAAATGGTCCCTCCAGCAAACTAATCCCCCTTTAAGAATATCGTCCTTGCCTCAATATAAATAGAGGAAGTGCTCATACTGCCGTCGAGCAGAGGATGCGGCACCTTTTCCTCTTCCATTTCTCATTTTATATTCGTGTGTATTGTAAGGTACTTAGAATATACTACTATGCATGGCCAAGAATCTGAATACGTAGGGGCTGAAAACTGTACAGTGTTTAAGAAATGTAAGACCAAACTTTATTGTTTAATTTTTGAAATGCTGTTAAAGGGGAACTGAAGACAAAATTTATTTTCTCAAGAAAGTTAGATATGTCTTATATAAGCATTACTTGATTATTAATTTTTGCAAATATTTCTTAGATATCAACATAATTTACGTTCAATATGGAATATCATCCGCCATTTTGCATTGCCGTTTTACCGTCGGCTCAAATCTTTTTGTTTGTGACGTCGTTTATGGGGAATAGTGAAATCCGCTCACAACATTCTCTCGGGTACAAGAAAATACAATGTACTTATAATTACTCTACATTGTGATTGCAATAGGTGACGTCAGACATGGGGAATAGTTACTGAAGTGAGCCGCGCTCAATTCAGCGGTAATCCATGTCTTTTTAGTCGGGCTTCCTGTGGAAGCACCGACTCTAAAAATGCAGAGCGGTCGTCTTCGTCTTAGGCTCCAAATCGCCTTTCTACAGCGCATGCGCGCTAAAGCCGAAGGAGACATGAAGTCTAGCCAAGAAAGATTAGAAAGCACAAACCAATCAGGGAAAGCACCGGAGGTCAAGGGGCCAAAATATAAGTCTTTTCTCGTCTAAATCTAAATTTAGATTGAAACAGGACGCTCTAGTAGCGTGAAGTCGGGCTATAACGTTTTTACTGATATACTGTAAAGTTCGCAGTACTGAAATTGCAAGGAAAGCATGTTCTATCGAGCTCGAGTCACGCAACGACGAGCAACCAAAAACTGTTTCAATCGCACTAGAGTGCAAACCATATGTCCGTGAAATAGTACCATTACTAAATAGTACTAAATAGTGTTATCTCTATTGTTTTCTATTGTTTCATCAGTGCTATTTAGTACTAATTAGTTAGTATTGTTTCACGGACATATGGTTTGCACTCTATAAGATATCTATATTTAGTTCAAATAGGTTACATTTCATTTAGAAGCCCGACTTCACGCTAGAAGAGCGTCTAGTTACAATTAAAACTCAAGTTTCTTCTCCATAAAAATAAAAACAATTGGAAATTCATTTTAAAAAATGTTTGCACACAACATTCTCTTTGTTTTTAATTGAAAGATAAATTTAGGCTTCAGTTCTCCTTTAATCATAGATCGCAATCCGGTCCTCGATGTTCAATCGGAATCAATTAGAGCTAAATGTAAGCTGTTTGTTTAAGAACAATGACTATTGTTGTGTAAGATCATTCCTTTTTTTAATATCCATCAATCAATCCATTTATTAACGTCCTAACGTAGGATAGGGTTGCCCTTATTATCCATCAATCAATCCATTTATTAACGTCCTAACGTAGGATAGGGTTGCCCTTATTATCCATCAATCAATCCATTTATTAACGTCATAACGTAGGATAGGGTTGCCCTTATTATCCGAGCCAGAGGCACATAATTATCTTACCGTATTTCTACCTAATGATGGTATGTCACCGAATTGTTGTACTTTGATATCCTTAATTTCATTATAAAAAACATTAATGACTCCAACCCGCTATCCCATAACAATAGACATACACAATTTGTGGGGTAAGGGGATAGTGCACAACATGATATGTGTACTGTAAACACTGATTTGCATGTTTTATGTAATATGTAATATTTTATGTGCATTCATTCACTGAATACAACCATTGCCATTTTATATAATGGACATTGTAAGGTCTTTGACATCACATTCAGACATCAAAGAGAGCAAAAACATTGCCAGCCTGCACAATCAGATAGCTTCTTGTGATACCATTTTAGAGGTTAGTTCCAACATTCATTGTGATCAATGAATATTTCTCCATAAATGTATGTTAAAATGTTATTGATACACAACAGTTAGGGAATGCAATAATTAGCAGGGCATGGGTTGCAAAATGAGTTTCATTCAGCATCAACTAAATAAGATCGAACCCCTCACATTGATTCAAATAATCTCCAAACTTCTCTAATTACAAAGCAACACACACACTGACCTCCTATAAAATACCATTTCTAATATGTTTGAGTACGATTGCTCAAAAAAGTGAACAATTATTCCCCGAAGTGGATGTGAGTAGTGGTCAGGGATACAGTCATTTCAGAAAACGTTGTCGCTGACCGGCCTCACGACTATAATGTCGGTTCATACTTCGTTTATTACTCGGACACTTCCGGAGGAAGTCCGAGTTAGAAAATGCGCTTTCTTTTTTCTTTTTCATTTTTTTTATTCTACGTTGTACACTAAATGTGAAGAATGTGATCGTATCGGTCAGGAATGTCTGTTTCAGGGTTTCGATTGGCTGAAAACTGGGGCGATGATATCCGAACACGTAATGAAGTAATTCTATGCTCAAACGGGTCAAATAGTTTGCTCTTGGGTCATCGTTAAAACTCATCGTTCCACGACTAGTGTTGTGTCGAGAGAGAAGCAGTTGAGATCTCGAGTGTTTTTGAAAGGGCCGGTCCACGAACTCATCAATCTTGAATATAATTGTTTTAACGATAAAACACGGGCTTTAAACACGCTAAACACGCTCATTTCACATACAAAAGCATTCGCCGATTCGTGTGGGGCCACTCTGAAAGATGTCGTTTCATTTATAACAAAAACAAACGCGCCTTCATTACAACAAACGAAAACTTTATCAGAACCATCTGACCATATGCATGAATATATGCAACCTCAACTGGATGTTCGAAGTACGTACTGAAGACGGACGATTTGGAGATCTTTATCTATCCTCACCGACACATAGTCTCCCTAGTCACGCAACTGTCATTGTCATTGTCATAAATGTCCGAGTGTACGCTCATTGAGCGTCTTGTTTGTTATATTCCTGAATTGTAGAGTGCAATTTAGAAAAGCGTGAAATAGTACTAACTTTAAATAGTACTAAATAGTGCTATTTCTATTGTTTTCTATTGTTTCATTAGTGCTATTTAGTACTAATTAGTTATTTAGTTTTCAAGCTTTTCTAAATTGCACTCTACGTTCCACTGCTTACAAATCGGACTGCATATATTATCTCTCTAGTCGTGCTTTTTATATTACGTAATCAATACTCTAGGGGATACTACATCTCTCCCCCTTTTAAATGACAACTATAATAGAAAATAAACCAACTAAAGTCATTAATGTCATATCATATTGTCCTGGTGTTTAATATGTTGTACATAATAGTCTTTCATCCATGCAGGTTTTCTGGCTTTTCTTCCCCTCCTTGTTGTCTTAGTTCCTGGTTCTTGAACAGCTTGGGTTGTTGAAACTTGACAGTTTATGTGTCGGTAGTTTCTTCTGTAGTTTCTGTGTCATTGGTTTCCTTGCTCTCGCCTGGTGTTGTTAAATTGACGAATGGCGGATTGTCTGGGATCTGTATCTCTGAGCTCTAGTTTAATACATCAAAATCAATGATATCTTGTTCTTGAGTCTCAGGTCTTGTGTCTTGGATCTTGTTTCTTGGATCCCGGGTCTTGGGTGTTTACCTTCTTGTAATGTGAACTATTGCGAGTAATTTCTCGTTGATCCGTTGTTCTGTGTGCTGTATTCATGGATCTGTTGACACTAATCACTGTATACGCGACGACTACGCGACGATTACGCGACTAGACCGAACGGGAGTATGGGTAGAAATCTCTGAAGCAATAAATTATTCGCTCTGGAAATATATTTTCTCATTATCATAATAGAGAGTAATACTCGAATGAATGTATGGCTTCGTGTTTTACGCAAGGAAAATAAGAGTCGGTGCCAGTGACTCATTTTAGGTCAAGGACGTTCCGTGCTGTGACAATGTTCAGTCGTTGAGAGACCACTAAACATGCTAAATCATCCAAACCACTCGCTAGCATAGGGCTTCACTGTATTAAAGCTCGAGGCATGGCTAATCAGATATGCAGATTTAAAATATACCCATACTCCCATTCAGTCTAGTCGGCGAGGCCGGTCGGCGACAACGTTTTCTGAAATGACTGTATTTACCAAGCCGCGAGTCCTCAAGCGGCAAGGTAAATATTCACCACTACTCACCGACACTGAGGGGGATAATTGTTTTAGTATTTACCAAATCAGTTGGATAAAAAATGTAGCTGTAGCTGTAGCTGTAGCTGTAGCTGTAGCTGTAGCTGTAGCTGTAGCTGTAGCTGTAGCTGTAGCTGTAGCTGTAGCTGTAGCTGTAGCTGTAGCAGTAGCTGTAGCTGTAGCTGTAGCAGTAGCAGTAGCTGTAGCTGTAGCTGTAGCGAGATGCCATTTTGAATCTCGTCCCATATTCCGAGATAGAGGGGGTCAATCAAATTGCGCCAAAATTGCTATCCGTTGATTTGGTAAATACTAATAGAGTTTATTTTCCTAACCTCAAAGTTCTAAACAACATTCCGCTTAGCTGATCGTACAGTGTACGTCCTAAGTCACCTGGGTATTAGTAATACGAACCAAGACCTGCTTAATCACATGAGTTCCCAGTGGCTCAGTGAGTCTTTTTACGCTTGATGAAACCTTACGAACTACAATTACTAACATTTCTAGTATTCCCAATCAAGCTAAGCAATATATTTTGTCATGAAAATGGGTTAACCTGCTGCCTTTGAGTGGGTAATTTTACTCTTAGGCCACTCACTCCCTTTTGTGTAGTGATTTTACATCATTCACCCCCTATAGAGTATCGAAGTGATGACGTCATAAAAATAAAATGTTCGCTTTATCAACCTTTTCCTAACGTTTGGAACCAAGCCGAAATTACAGTGAATTGTAGGGGAAATTATCTATTCAACTGGCCATATCTCGGCCGATATTTAATCGATTACTCTCAAATTTGGCACGTAAGCTTCTTTCTTGTCGAAAGTTGCTAAAGTGGAGGGAAAAAATCCGGGACGTCACACTTCGGTACTCTATTCCTGCTAATTATTGCACGGTGCAGTTGTATCATATATTTATTTTAATCCTTTTATTCTTTATATCAGAGAATGGAAAAAATGTTAACAAGTTTCCAGGTACAGATTTAGGTTTTCAGTCAGACCACAATTATAACAGTGGACTGCTATTCAATGTCAGTATACACCTAATTTCAAAAACGTTGTCCAAATAGCCAAATACGAATTCATTCAAAAAGACAAAAGAAACAGTTCAGCTTGAGTGCACTTCTTTTGTCTTTTAATGAAATTCTATTTGGCTTTTTTGATTATTATTGAACTACGTTTTTGAAATTAGGTGTATGTACTTTTCATCTTACCATATTATACATGAAAAAAAAAATCGATTATAATTGGCTGAGAGCAGTGCCGTTCACTTGTAACACAACATCACATGCAGCCCAACTATTGCTTCTGAGGCTACTCAAATAATCAATAAAAAGATTTAGCAATTATTGGACGAGGTTGAGCAAAATATCGTGATTTGTCAGTGGCGAGCAGAATAATTATTTGTCGATGCCGAAGGCAGAGGCAAATAATGATCTGCGAGCCACTGACAAAATCACGACATTTTGCTCAACCGAGTTCAATAATTGTTTTATCATTCACGTTATTTTCTCTCACCTAAAGCAACGACTCTGGGAAAAATCGAGCTGCCATTGTCGAGGAGAACGAAAACACTTATTCGTAGGAAGTTATCTGCAGTGACGTAGTCGTCTCTCGACCAATGAAAATCCCGGAGAAAATAATGTGAATGATAAATTAGTTTGTATGCGCGCATCGTTTTATGGGTTTCCTGTGGTATCGCACGCACTTATTGCCTCCGTTCTCGGTTATTTATCTGACTTATTATATGATTGAATAGGTTTTCACAAACAAAAGAGTCCCCGGCCTATTACCGGGGGGAGTTTATAAGCGGCAGTTTACAGTACATTGTAGGTGGTCGCAACATCCCACCAGTCAGTCCAGTAGGCTATACAGGTAAAGCGCAGTGTGGGTAAAGGTCTTGGGTTCGATTCTCCGGTTCATTTATCACATATTTCTAAGTCTAATCCCACACACTAAATGACCGAGGGAAGTATAGGTCGAGGGATTTATCGGGGGCTTTATCTGGATAAAGCCCTTGAATACGTAATGAGGAGGGATTTATTATAAGTAATATCATGACATTTTACGATAAAGTTTAAGATAATGAAGTTCCGACGAGGGACTTCATTATCTTAAACTTTATCGTAAAATGTTATCCTAAAAGATTTCTTCTCAATATCATGACAATTCGGGAAATTAGTGATTCAATTTCCCGCAAGCCGAGGGAGAGTTTGTGGACTTTTACAAACTCTCCCGAGGCTTGAGGGAAATTGAATCACTAATTTCCCGAATTGTCATGGTATCAGTTTGTAATACCATGATCACCGAGGAAATCAAGTAAAATATAGTTCACTTTGCGTAACTTAGAGCAATACGAACTACAATATTTTTCTCAAAGAGCATTTAGAAATTGTGATACTTTGTTTCATTTGTACAATGATCGAGTATTTTTATTAGTCAGCTTAGGAATATTTAATCGTCATTTGGTCACAAATCATGGCGGAGAGTTGTTTTGCCTTTGTAAAAGACGCTGAATAAGTTGACCAATCAAGGGAAAGTGCCCGAAAATACGAAAAAAAATATTTCATGGTGTGCTTAGTAAGCAATGGGAAAAGGCAAGAAATAAAGAGTTCCAAGATTTTAGTCCAGAAAAGAAATAATTCCGGTCTTTGCATATGCGCTGCTCATGCACAGAGTCGAGGACATAGCATCCCACATGTGTTAGACGCTTGAGTAACTTGGAGAGTAGAGCCAGCTTTCAGGTCAAACGTAATTCGGACAGACTACTCTGTCCAAGGTCCCAGTGATTGTTATATGAGGGACACCCTGGGGACGATCCGAGTCTCCATTCGGCGGGAAAATTAGTGAGACAATTTCCCGGTCGGAGAATTGGAGAAGGCAGATTTAGTGGTTTGTATGTCCCTGGAAGGACAAAGGAAACCGAGGCGATCATGGTATTATTTGGATAAAACCCTTGAATACGTAATGAGCAGGGAAATACGGGATAGAAAGCCCTACGGGATAATTTCTGAATTTCTAAATTCCTGAAACCCTTGATCCCCAAAATTCCCTCCGTTATGAAACCATAAATATCTTGCTTCGTGACTTGACGAACGGGAACCAAGCGTATGTTCCAAGCTTGCAGACCGGCGCAAGATTGTGCATGTTCCCAGCGACGAAGCTTTAAGGGTCTCTAACTCTGATTAGGTGGGCGGTGTCCATGCCTGCCCCATACTGAGATCATTTCCATGGCCCTGGTAATAGCCCAGCCCAGCTAGTGGGATTTCCCTCCCAATCACACCAACGTTCCCTATTGGGATGTGCCAAGCAATCAACCAATGCAAAATGTAAGTCTTCGGCAGGGAGGTCTAAAAACCTGCCAACACGGGAAGAGTAAAACATGCATGCGCAATATCCGCATCCACTAATAATAAATTACAATTACTACAGTTGATAAATACCACCGTAACACACACTGTGGCTCGTCATGATTAGTCAAGCCACGAGGGACAAGAAGTCGGCCACCCGAACACACGACCAAGATCAAAATATGGCCGCAACAACAAGCTAACAATTTAGCCCGAACCGAACACACGGTCAATGAGATTAATACTGAATTGAATTACACTAAACTGGCCAACGACCAAGCACTCTCCTGAGAGCCGATGCCCGGCTGAACAAAATTAGGGAGGGTCGTCACACGACCGAACGACGAAACTAGGGCCGACACGCGGCCAAATAAATTTAGCTGGTGTAGCTAGTTCGAACTCACGACTAAACTGCCACTTTTCTAAGGACCGACACACGGTCAAACAAATTTAGCTAGGGTCGCCACACGACCAAACGCCGAAACTAGGTCGAACTCACGACCAAACACTTTTCTAAGGACCGACACATGGCCAAACAAATTTAGCTAGGGTCGCCACACGACCAAACGCCGAAACTAGGTCGAACACACGACCAAACACTTTGCTAAGGACCGACACGCGACAAAACACATTTAGCTAGGGTCGCCACACGACCAAACGCCGAAACAAGGTTGAACTCACGGTCACTGAAAGGCAAAGAAAGCAACGAGACTTGGACTGATAGATGAATCTGAAATATAAAAATACGTAAATGAATGAAAACTCCAGCACAAACGATAAATAGCAAAATACCTAGGGGACCGTGAAACCGAACGTCTAAAACTAAAACAAAAGATTGGAATAACTAACGAGCCCAGGGAATATGGAAAAACACGTCGAAGGAATACAGAAGAAAATTAGCAAACTGTACGAAAGACAAAAATGCCAATAAGCAAACAAACTGTAATAACGCAACGAGCAAAGCAAATCGTTAAATAAAATAGATATAGCTAGCTAAAACAACCGCCCTTCTCGGACAAAAAGTAAAATTAAGGGGTTGCTGCTGTGGTTCTTACGGCTGCTGTTCTGTGGTTGAGGACTGAACTAGAGCGGCCGTGCCTGTTGTGGAGGTTGGTGTGGTTGAGCTTCTTCACCCTATCTTACACAGGCGGTCCAATGTGTCCTGGTCGGGTTGGACAGGACGCAACGTTCGGCGACGTGAACGTGAATATATGAAAAAATCTGCGGTAAAGTGCTAATTTCTCATGTCAGTTGGCGGAAAGAGGCTGAACGCAGTGCTCGGGCTGCTTATAAACCTTATCGGTGATCCCATGGGACTCAAACATGCGCATTCCGCGTGCTGTGCCATTCAAAGACAATTAACTGGCCGTCTCTTTAAAAACCTCTCAGTCGTTTTCGCTTCTAAAATAAATATCTCCCAAACTCTAGCTAATGAAAGACTATATCAAGGTTAAAACTAAAACGGGTTTGGTTTGCTTCAAAATATTTTTATTTTATTTTATTTTATTTTTTGAAATGATTCCGTCTGAGAGCTGGTCAAGAGGTCAAATTTGCATGAAATTATGCACTTCTTTACGGCGCTGTACAAACTTCGTCTCGCATTATCCAGCGAAACTTTTTATATCATGTTGTAGATAAATGTATCTAGTTTGTCTAGAGGTAAAGCGTTATTAATCGGTTCAGCCGTTTATGAGAAAATTAGTTGATAATTAACCCCACTAAGATCTAACTGAACGGCGGCTCAAAATTACCCAACTTTACTCGATTATTTTGCAAAAGTGGCACCTCGCTGGACTCTCTCATTGACACAATCGGATTGAACATCATTTCATTTACACAAATCTGTAAAAACCTGTGTACGTTTTGGATATTTCAAAAGTTACGACAATAAAATAAAATAATATTTTGAAGCAAACCAAACCCGTTTTAGTTTTAACCTTGATATAGTCTTTCATTAGCTAGAGTTTGGGAGATATTTATTTTATAAAATGAAACTATATTTTGAGGTGTTGTTTACTGTGTCTTGATTTATAATCTTGCAAAGTTTCAAAGCGATCCGAGAATTATTTAACGATATTTTAACATTTTGGTCAATATTGCGGTCTGCGGCTCGGTTTTACACAATAGCTCTCGACTTCTCCCAAACTTCCCTCGTGTTTATATCAGGCTATGTAAACACGGGGAACGTTTTCTATTTGTTAAGTAGCCACAGGAGCAATCATACGTTACTCAACACAGGGAACCCATGTCCAACATAATACGTATTGCGCGCGAGCGCGCGCTCTCTACCACAGGAAACCCATCAAAAAAGACGCAAATATCATTTTATTGATATTTAGTAGCCTCAAAAGGAATGGTTGGGCTGCCTGTGTACAGCGCGCCTGGATTTTTGATAATAAAAGAACAGGAATGGTGGGGAAAAAAATGGCAAGAACGTTGACGTTTAAGGGGCGCGCGCGGCCTGGTAACGAATTCGGGATAAAATGTGTCCGAAGTGAATTTTTCTCCCATGTCTCTTGTATTTTTGCCGAGTTTTCTAGGATCATTTTACACTACTTTTTCTGTACTAATAAAGTATTTTCTCTGTTTACTAGTCACATACAACTGCAAGGTAACTCTAACAGCGCTTATATGTTCATTTGAATACGATAATCCACTGAAAAACGTAGTTTAAAATCGCCCACAAGCTTACCAATCTCGAAGCGGATTGGGCTTCCTGTGTCAACTGAACGATCGTCAGTTTCACAACGTTTGGATTTCGCTTTTAAATCATGTCTTTGTGTCGATTCTTGGCAATTTTTTCAGAAAATAATAAAGATTATGAGTTGTTTATCACTTTGTGCTATTAGTTGTCTCAAAAAAGTATCAAAAAGTTGTGTTTTGGGGCCGTAGATTGGCCATAGTTCTCACGGCTTCACTACTTCCCGACTACGTGTATAACGAAGGGCATTTTTATCGTAAAATAGAATTTGATTAACAAATCACACATGAGGTTGAATTAAGAAGACCTTTATGCATACCTTGAAGTATTTTCTCGGCAAAAATTGTATTCTAAGAGATGAAAATTGCTCCTAGAAAACTCGGCAAAAATACAAGACACATGGGAGAAAAAGTCACCTCGGACACATTTTATCCCGAATTCGTTACCAGGCCGCGCGCGCCCCTTAAACTCTGACTTGGCTTATTGCGCGCGCTACATATATACCACACTTGTGTATATATTAGTTGCACCACACTTGTGTATATATAAGCAGCACCACACATGTGTATATATAAGCAGCACCACATTTGTGTATATATAAGCAGCACCACACTTGTGTATATATAAGCAGCACCACACTTGTGTATCATATAAGCAGCACCACACTTGTGTATATATAAGCAGCACCACACTTGTTTATATATAAGCAGCACCACACTTGTGTATCATATAAGCAGCACCACACTTGTGTATATATAAGCAGCACCACACTTGTGTATATATATGCAGCACCACACTTGTGTATATATATGCAGCACTACACTTGTGTATATATAAGCAGCACCACACTTGTGTATATATTAGCAGCACCACACTTGTGTATATATAAACAGCACCACACTTGTGTATATATAATCAGCACCACACTTGTGTATATATATGCAGCACCACACTTGTTTATATATATGCAGCACCACACTTGTGTATATATAAGCAGCACCACACTTGTTTATATATAAGCAGCACCACACTTGTGTATATATATGCAGCACCACACTTGTGTATATATATGCAGCACCACACTTGTGTATATATATGCAGCACCACACTTGTTTATATATATGCAGCACCACACTTGTGTATATATAAGCAGCACCACACTTGTGTATCATATAAGCAGCACCACACTTGTGTATATATAAGCAGCACCACACTTGTGTATATATATGCAGCACCACACTTGTGTATATATAAGCAGCACCACACTTGTGTATATATATGCAGCACCACACTTGTGTATATATATGCAGCACCACACTTGTGTATATATAAGCAGCACCACACTTGTGTATATATATGCAGCACCACACTTGTGTATATATATGCAGCACCACACTTGTGTATATATAAGCAGCACCACACTTGTGTATATATATGCAGCACCACACTTGTTTATATATATGCAGCACCACACTTGTGTATATATAAGCAGCACCACACTTGTGTATATATAAGCAGCACCACACTTGTGTATATATAAGCAGCACCACACTTGTGTATATATAAGCAGCACCACACTTGTGTATATATAAGCAGCACCACACTTGTGTATATATAAGCAGCACCACACTTGTTTATATATATGCAGCACCACACTTGTGTATATATAAGCAGCACCACACTTGTGTATATATATGCAGCACCACACTTGTGTATATATAAGCAGCACCACACTTGTGTATATATAAGCAGCACCACACTTGTGTATATATAACCAGCACCACACTTGTGTATATATAAGCAGCACCACACTTGTGTATATATATGCAGCACCACACTTGTGTATATATATGCAGCACCACACTTGTTTATATATATGCAGCACCACACTTGTGTATATATAAGCAGCACCACACTTGTGTATATATATGCAGCACCACACTTGTGTATATATATGCAGCACCACACTTGTGTATCATATAAGCAGCACCACACTTGTGTATATATATGCAGCACCACACTTGTGTATATATAAGCAGCACCACACTTGTGTATCATATAAGCAGCACCACACTTGTGTATATATATGCAGCACCACACTTGTGTATATATATGCAGCACCACACTTGTGTATCATATAAGCAGCACCACACTTGTGTATATATATGCAGCACCACACTTGTGTATATATAAGCAGCACCACACTTGTGTATATATATGCAGCACCACACTTGTGTATATATATGCAGCACCACACTTGTGTATATATAAGCAGCACCACACTTGTGTATATATAAGCAGCACCACACTTGTGTATATATAAGCAGCACCACACTTGTGTATATATAAGCAGCACCACACTTGTGTATATATAAGCAGCACCACACTTGTGTATATATAAGCAGCACCACACTTGTGTATATATATGCAGCACCACACTTGTGTATATATATGCAGCACCACACTTGTGTATATATAAGCAGCACCACACTTGTGTATATATAAGCAGCACCACACTTGTGTATATATATGCAGCACCACACTTGTTTATATATATGCAGCACCACACTTGTTTATATATAAGCAGCACCACACTTGTGTATATATAAGCAGCACCACACTTGTGTATATATATGCAGCACCACACTTGTGTATATATATGCAGCACCACACTTGTGTATCATATAAGCAGCACCACACTTGTGTATATATATGCAGCACCACACTTGTGTATATATAAGCAGCACCACACTTGTGTATATATATGCAGCACCACACTTGTGTATATATATGCAGCAGCACCACACTTGTGTATCATATAAGCAGCACCACACTTGTGTATATATAAGCAGCACCACACTTGTGTATATATATGCAGCACCACACTTGTTTATATATATGCAGCACCACACTTGTTTATATATAAGCAGCACCACACTTGTGTATATATAAGCAGCACCACACTTGTTTATATATAAGCAGCACCACACATGTGTATATATAAGCAGCACCACACTTGTGTATATATAAGCAGCACCACACTTGTGTATACACCTATTTCAAATAACGTTGTCGCGTTCAAAGCAACAAGCGTCAAGCCAAGACCGAAGTGAATGCTGGTTTTGTTTTGGCAATTATTTAAATCAAATTGTTTCTATAAGGACTAATTACAAAATGTGAACATTTCCACGTGCCTGTTTGCATATCACACTTGCGTTCCATGGAAAATAGGTCTGATTTAAATAATTTGCCAACACAAGACCAGCATGCACTTCGGTCTTGGCTTGACGCTTGTTGCTTTGAACGCGACAACGTTATTTGAAATAGGTGTATATAAGCAGCACCACACTTGTGTATATATAAGCAGCACCACACATGTGAGTTTGATAATTTTGAAAAAAAGGGATTTGAAAGATATAGAAGAAACTGAAAGTCAATTATTGTGAAATCTACATTTACTCCATCAACTATAAACGGCATTTTTAAAACCTACAATCCCAGACTTGATATAAACGTCATATCTGTTGAGCACTCAAAAGTAAATAAACCAGGTTTCTGTGTTTTCCGATGTGTTGTTGTTCTTAGCTTTTTCGTTTACTTTCTGGAGCACGTTCATTAGAAACAATAAAAACGTAATATACATGTAGGTCATTTAGTTTTTGTTTGCTTACAATTTTGCCATCCTTCATGCCATTGCCATAGAAGCTCAATAGTTTTCTACGGAGTACAATTTGGGATTAATTATACTGTTTCGTCCAAACACAATTGAGTAATATTGTTGAGTGGACAAATCAAACAAATGGTATCCTTTTTAACTCGTGGATTGAAAATCCTCGAGTTATTGGTGTGGGTCTGAATATGCTAATGTGTCACTCACTAGAGTAACATTGTAAACTTCTGAGCCTTAGAATTCTTGACCAGCGTAAGCAAGTGCCGGGGAGATTGAGGCGAGTGGAATGGGAGAGGGTTGGGGATAGCTTAGGGGGAGGCCAAGGGGAGAAAGGATTGGAACGCTTAGTACCTATAAATTGTGTATGTCTTTGTACCATTTATATTTTCTAATTTTAGGAAGATCTTGGCAGCATCAGCTCAGAAATTCAAACTCTTCAGGAACAGTCGTTATCAATGAATATAAAGCTTAAAAACAGACAGGTACATGTACAATGAGATACCTAATTAATTGAAAAATGGCTTATTACCATCATTACGCATAATAATACATGATTCATCAAATTCATCAAAAGAGTTGGCTATTGGCTTCTTGGTGGGTTAGTGACTCTGGTAGGTTTAGTGGTTTGTTGGTAGGTTAGTGGATGGTTGGTAAGTGAGTGGTTTGTTGAATTGGTAGGTTAGTGGATTGTTGGTAGGTTAGTGGATGGTTGGTAAGTTAGTGGTTTGTTGAATTGGTAGGTTAGTGGTTTGTTGGTAGGTTAGTGGTTTGTTGGTAGGTTAGTGGATGGTTGGTAAGTTAGTGGTTTGTTGAATTGGTAGGTTAGTGGTTTGTTGGTAGGTTAGTGGTTTGTTGGTAGGTTAGTGACTCTGGTAGGTTTAGTGGTTTGTTGGTTGGTAAGTGAGTGGTTTGTTGAATTGGTAGGTTAGTGGATTGTTGGTAGGTTAGTGGATGGTTGGTAAGTTAGTGGTTTGTTGAATTGGTAGGTTAGTGGTTTGTTGGTAGGTTAGTGGTTTGTTGGTAGGTTAGTGACTCTGGTAGGTTTAGTGGTTTGTTGGTAGGTTAGTGGATGGTTGATAAGTGAGTGGTTTGTTGAATTGGTAGGTTAGTGGATTGTTGGTAGGTTAGTGGATGGTTGGTAAGTTAGTGGTTTGTTGAATTGGTAGGTTAGTGGTTTGTTGATAGGTTAGTGGTTTGTTGGTAGGTTAGTGACTCTGGTAGGTTTAGTGGTTTGTTGGTAGGTTAGTGGATGGTTGGTAAGTGAGTGGTTTGTTGAATTGGTAGGTTAGTGGTTTGTTGGTAGGTTAGTGGTTTGTTGGTAGGTTAGTGACTCTGGTAGGTTTAGTGGTTTGTTGGTAGGTTAGTGGATGGTTGGTAAGTGAGTGGTTTGTTGAATTGGTAGGTTAGTGGTTTGTTGGTAGGTTAGTGACTGGTAGGTTTAGTGCTTTGTTGGTAGGTTAGTGGATGGTTGGTAAGTGAGTGGTTTGTTGAATTGGTAGGTTAGTGGATTGTTAGTAGGTTAGTGGATGGTTGGTAAGTTAGTGGTTTGTTGAATTGGTAGGTTAGTGGTTTGTTGGTAGGTTAGTGACTCTGGTAGGTTTAATAATAATAATAATAATTTAGTGGTTTGTTGGTAGGTTAGTGGTTTGTTGGTAGGTTAGTGGATTGTTGGTAGGTTAGTGGTTTGTTGGTAGGTTAGTGACTGGTAGGTTTAGTGGTTTGTTGGTAGGTTAGTGGATGGTTGGTAAGTGAGTGGTTTGTTGAATTGGTAGGTTAGTGGATTGTTGGTAGGTTAGTGGATGGTTGGTAAGTTAGTGGTTTGTTGAATTGGTAGGTTAGTGGTTTGTTGGTAGGTTAGTGGTTTGTTGGTAGGATAGTGACTCTGGTAGGTTTAGTGGTTTGTTGGTAGGTTAGTGGATGGTTGGTAAGTGAGTGGTTTGTTGAATTGGTAGGTTAGTGGATGGTTGGTAGGTTAGTGGATGGTTGGTAAGTTAGTGGTTTGTTGAATTGGTAGGTTAGCGGTTGGTAGGTTAGTGCATAGTTAGTGGTTTGTTGAATTGGTAGGTTAGTGGTTTGTTGGTAGGTTAGTGGTTTGTTGGTAGGTTAGTGACTCTGGTAGGTTTAGTGGTTTGTTGGTAGGTTAGTGGTTAGTGGATGGTTGGTAAGTGAGTGGTTTGTTGAATTGGTAGGTTAGTGGTTTGTTGGTAGGTTAGTGACTGGTAGGTTTAGTGCTTTGTTGGTAGGTTAGTGGATGGTTGGTAAGTGAGTGGTTTGTTGAATTGGTAGGTTAGTGGATTGTTAGTAGGTTAGTGGATGGTTGGTAAGTTAGTGGTTTGTTGAATTGGTAGGTTAGTGGTTTGTTGGTAGGTTAGTGACTCTGGTAGGTTTAATAATAATAATAATAATTTAGTGGTTTGTTGGTAGGTAAGTGGTTTGTTGGTAGGTTAGTGGATTGTTGGTAGGTTAGTGGTTTGTTGGTAGGTTAGTGACTGGTAGGTTTAGTGGTTTGTTGGTAGGTTAGTGGATGGTTGGTAAGTGAGTGGTTTGTTGAATTGGTAGGTTAGTGGATTGTTGGTAGGTTAGTGGATGGTTGGTAAGTTAGTGGTTTGTTGAATTGGTAGGTTAGTGGTTTGTTGGTAGGTTAGTGGTTTGTTGGTAGGATAGTGACTCTGGTAGGTTTAGTGGTTTGTTGGTAGGTTAGTGGATGGTTGGTAAGTGAGTGGTTTGTTGAATTGGTAGGTTAGTGACTCTGGTAGGTTTAGTGGCTTGTTCGTAGGTTAGTGGCTTACTGGTAGGTTAGTGGTTCGTTGGTAGGTTAGTGGTTTGTTGGTAGGTTAGTGGTTTGTTGATAGGTTATTCGCTTGTTGGTAGGTTAGAGGCTTACTGGTAGATTAGTGGCTTTCTGGTAGGTTAGTGGTTCGTTGGTAGGTTAGTGGTTTGTTGGTAGGTTAGTGGCTTACTGGTAGGTTAGTGGTTCGTTGGTAGGTTAGTGACTCTGGTAGGTTTAATAATAATAATAATAATTTAGTGGATTGTTGGTAGGTTAGTGGATGGTTGGTAAGTTAGTGGTTTGTTGAATTGGTAGGTTAGTGGTTTGTTGGTAGGTTAGTGACTCTGGTAGGTTTAGTGGTTTGTTGGTAGGTTAGTGGATGGTTGGTAAGTGAGTGGTTTGTTGAATTGGTAGGTTAGTGGATTGTTGGTAGGTTAGTGGATGGTTGGTAAGTTAGTGGTTTGTTGAATTGGTAGGTTAGTGGTTTGTTGGTAGGTTAGTGGTTTGTTGGTAGGATAGTCATTCTGGTAGGTTTAGTGGTTTGTTGGTAGGTTAGTGGATGGTTGGTAAGTGAGTGGGTTGTTGAATTGGTAGGTTAGTGGTTTGTTGGTAGGTTAGTGACTCTGGTAGGTTTAGTGGTTTGTTGGTAGGTTAGTGGATGGTTGGTAAGTGAGTGGTTTGTTGAATTGGTAGGTTAGTGGATTGTTGGTAGGTTAGCGGATGGTTGGTAAGTTAGTGGTTTGTTGAATTGGTAGGTTAGTGGTTTGTTGTTGGTTAGGTTAGTGGTTTGTTGGTAGGTTAGTGGTTTGTTGGTAGGTTAGTGACTCTGGTAGGTTTAGTTGGTTTGGTTGGTTTGTTGGTAGGTTAGTGGATGGTTGGTAAGTGAGTAGTGGTTTGTTGAATTGGTAGGTTAGTGGTTTGTTGGTAGGTTAGTGGTTTGTTGGTTAGTGGTTTGTTGGTAGGTTAGTGACTCTGGTAGGTTTAGTGGTTTGTTGGGTAGGTTAGTGGATGGTTGGTAGTGAGTGGTGAGTGGGTGGTTGTGGTAAGTTAGTGGTTTGTGGATGGTTGGTAGGTTAGTGGATGGTTGGTTAGTGGTTAGTGGTAGGTTAGTGAATTGGTAGGTTAGTGGTTTGGTAGGTTAGTTAGTTGGTAAGTTGAGTGGTTTGTTGAATTGGTAGGTTAGTTGTTTGTTGGTAGGTTAGTGGATTGTTGGTAAGTGAGTGGTTTGTTGAATTGGTAGGTTAGTGGTTTTGTTGGTAGGTTAGGTTAGTGGTTTGTTTGTTGTTAGTGGTTTGTTGATTTGGTAGGTTAGTGGTTTGTTGGTAGGTTAGTGGTTTGTTGAATTGGTAGGTTAGTAGTTGTTGTTGGTAGGTTAGTTTATGGTTGGTTAGTGGTTTGTTGGTTGGTTGTTGGTTTGTAGGTAGTGGTTAGTGGTAGTGGTTGTTTGGTAGGTTAGTGGTTTGTTGGTAGTGGGTGGTTGGGTAGTGTTTGTTGGTAGGTTAGTAGGTTAGTGGTGGTTGGTAGGTTTAGTGGTTTGTTGGTAGGTTAGTTAGTGGTTTGTTGTTGGTTAGTGAGTTGGTAGTGTTGGTTGGTTAGTTATGGTTGGTTGGTTAGTGGGTTTGTTTGAATTGGTAGGTTAGTGGTTTGTTGGTAGGTTAGTGGATGGTTGGTGGTTAGTGAGTTGGTAGGTTAGTAGTGGTTGGTAGGTTAGTGCATAGTTAGTGGTTTGTTGAATTGGTAGGTTAGTGTTTTTTGGTAGGTTAGTGATTGTTGGTAAGTGAGTGGTTGTTTGAATTTGGTAGGTTAGTGGTTTGTTGGTAGGTTAGTGCATAGTTAGTGGTTTTTGTTGATTTGGTAGGTTAGTGGTTTGTTGGTAGGTTAGTGGTTGGTTGGAAAGTTAGTGGTTTGTTGAATTGGTAGGTTAGTGACTCTGGTAGGTTAGTGGCTTGTTCGTAGGTTAGTGGCTTATTGGTAGGTTAGTGGTTTGTTGGTAGGTTAGTGGTTTGTTGGTAGGTTAGTGGTTTGTTGGTAGGTTAGTGGTTTGTTGGTAGGTTAGTGGTTGGTTGGTAGATTAGTGGTTTTGGTAGGTTAGTGGTTTGTTGGTAGGTTAGTGGTTGGTAGGTTAGTGGTGGTTTGTTGGTAGGTTAGTGGTTGGTTGGTAGGTTAGTGGTTTGTTGGTAGGTTAGTGACTCTGGTAGGTTAGTGGTTTGTTGGTAAGTTTTAGTGTTTGTTGGTAGGTTAGTGGTTGGTTGGTTAGTGGTAGTGGTAGGTTAGTGAATTGGTAGGTTAGTGGTTTGTTGGTAGGTTAGTTACTCTGGTAGGTTTAGGTTTGTTGGTTGGTAGGTTAGTGGATGGTTGGTAAGTGAGTGGTTTGTTGAATTGGTAGGTTAGTGGATTGTTGGTAGGTTAGTGGTTGGTTGGTAGGTTAGTGGTTTGTTGAATTGGTAGGTTAGTGGTTTGTTGGTAGGTTAGTGGTTTGTTGGTAGGATAGTCATTCTGGTAGGGTTTAGTGGTTTGTTGGTAGGTTAGTGGATGGTTGGTAAGTTAGTGGTTTGTTGAATTGGTAGGTTAGTGGTTTGTTGGTAGGTTAGTGACTCTGGTAGGTTTAGTGGTTTGTTGGTAGGTTAGTGGATGGTTGGTAAGTGAGTGGTTTGTTGAATTGGTAGGTTAGTGGATTGTTGGTAGGTTAGCGGATGGTTGGTAAGTTAGTGGTTTGTTGAATTGGTAGGTTAGGTTAGTGGTTTGTTGGTAGGTTAGTGGTTTGTTGGTAGGTTAGTGACTCTGGTAGGTTTAGTGGTTTGTTGGTAGGTTAGTGGATGGTTGGTAAGTGAGTGGTTTGAATTGGTAGGTTAGTGGTTTGTTGGTGGGTTAGTGGTGACTCTGGTTGGTAGGTTAGTGGTTTGTTGGTAGGTTAGTGGATGGTTGGTAAGTGAGTGGTTTGTTGAATTGGTAGGTTAGTGGTTTGTTGGTAGGTTAGTGGATGGTTGGTAAGTTAGTGGTTTGTTGAATTGGTAGGTTAGTGGTTTGTTGGTAGGTTAGTGGTTTGTTGTGGTAGGTTAGTGACTCTGGTAGGTTAGTGGTTTGTTGTAGGTTAGTGATGGTTGGTAGTTAGTGGTTTGTTGAATTGGTAGGTTAGTGGTTTGTTGGTAGGTTAGTGCATAGTTAGTGGTTTGGTGATCTGGTAGTTTAGTGGTTTGTTGGTAGGTTAGTGGATGGTTGGTAAGTTAGTGGTTTGTTGAATTGGTAGGTTAGTGACTCTGGTAGGTTTAGTGGCTTGTTCGTAGGTTAGTGGGTTGCTGGTAGGTTAGTGGGTTGCTGGTAGGTTAGTGACTCTGGTAGGTTTAGTGGCTTGTTGGTTGGTTAGTGGCTTGTTGGTAGGTTGGTGGGTTGTTGGTAGGTTAGTGACTCTGGTAGGTTTAGTGGCTTGTTGGTAGGTTAGTGGCTTGTTGGTAGGTTGGTGGGTTGTTGGTAGGTTAGTGGCTTACTGGTAGGTTAGTGGTTCGTTGGTAGGTTAGTGGTTTGTTGGTAGGTTAGTGGTTTGTTGATAGGTTATTCGCTTGTTGGTAGGTTAGTGGCTTACTGGTAGATTAGTGGCTTTCTGGTAGGTTAGTGGTTCGTTGGTAGGTTAGTGGTTTGTTGGTAGGTTAGTGGCTTACTGGTAGGTTAGTGGTTCGTTGGTAGGTTAGTGGTTTGTTGGTAGGTTATTCGCTTGTTGATAGGTTAGTGGCTTACTGGTAGATTAGTGGCTTTCTGGTAGGTTAGCATGCTCGAGGATCCAGCGGTTTTTGTCCGCGCTCCGAAGTCACCGGCCGAAACAACCCGCTGGATAAATTACCTACTAGTACGAGTTCTAGGGCGTGATACGCTCTCAAACGGATTTAGTATAGCTCGCATTTCAGACCCTAAAGAAATGTCAAAAATGAAGTGACAACTGAAGTCCAGATTGTTCATAATGATATATACGGTGAAAACTCCGTATTCCGTACTCGTGGTGCGTATTCTTTCAGTTGGCGGTACTTGTAGCTTCAAATCGTTTCTGGCCTCCCAATTCAAACAACACATTTACCAGCGCTAAGGATCGGATATCACAAGCAAAAATATCAAGCTTTTGCCATATCATGTCGGTAGCTGTGCGAATACATATCATTCCCCTTTTTTTTAACGATAATTAAACGCTTCGAGACCATGAAGGTCCATGAACTGTTCTGGCTTTAGGAAATCGATCCCGGGGAAAAACTAGAGTACGTGATCGATCGCAACACGCAAATGCATTTCTTTAAAACATCCGTCAACATGGACGCTATCTTTGAAAATTATGGTCGAGTTTTGATTGGCCCTCTTTTTTACCCTCAAAAAGAGGGCCAATCAAAATCAAGATTCGTATCACGCCACAGAACTCGTAATAGCAGGTAATTTATCCAGCGGGTTGTTTCGGCCGGTGACTTCGGAGCGCGGACAAAAACCGCTGGATCCTCGAGCATGGTAGGTTAGTGGTTCATTGGTAGGTTAGTGGTTTGTTGGTAGGTTAGTGGTTTGTTGGTAGGTTAGTGGTTTGTTGGTAGGTTAGTGGCTTACTGGTAGATTAGTGTCTTTCTGGTAGGTTAGTGGTTCGTTGGTAGGTAGTGGAGTGGTTGGTGGTGAGTAGTTTGTTATTGGTAGGTTAGTGGATTGGTTGGTAGGTTAGTGGAGGTGGTTGGTAGGTTAGTGGTTTGTTGTTGGTAGGTTAGTGGTTTTTGTTGGTAGGTTAGTGGTTTGTTGGTAGGTTAGTGGTGGTTAGGTAGTGGTTAGTGGTTTGTTGGTAGGTTAGTGGTTGTTGGTTTGGTTGGTAGGTTATTCGTTTTGTTGGTAGGTTAGTGGTTTGTTGGTAGGTTTGACTCTGGTGGATGGTTGGTAGGTTAGTGCTTTGTTGGTAAGTGAGTGGTTTTTGAATTGGTAGGTTAGTGGTTGGTTGGTAGGTTAGTGGTTTGTTGGTAGGTTAGTGGTTTGTTGAATTGGTAGGTTAGTGGATGGTTGGTAAGTTAGTGGTTTGTTGAATTGGTAGGTTAGTGGTTTGTTGGTAGGTTAGTGGATTGTTGGTAAGTGAGTGGTTTGTTGAATTGGTAGGTTAGTGGTTTGTTGGTAGGTTAGTGGTTTGTTGGTAGGTTAGTGATCTGGTAGGTTAGTGGTTTGTTGGTAGGTTAGTGGATGGTTGGTAAGTGAGTGGTTTGTTGAATTGGTAGGTTAGTGGTTTGTTGGTAGGTTAGTGTTAGTGGTTTGTTGGTAGGTTAGTGGGTTACTGTAGGTTATTAGTGGCTTTCTGGTAGGTTAGTGGTTCGTTGGTAGGTTAGTGGTTTGTTGGTAGGTTAGTGGTTTGTTGGTAGGTTAGTGGCTTACTGGTAGATTAGTGGCTTTCTGGTAGGTTAGTGGTTCGTTGGTAGGTTAGTGGTTTGTTGGTAGGTTAGTGGTTTGTTGGTAGGTTATTCGCTTGTTGGTAGGTTAGTGGCTTGTTGGTAGGTTGGTGGTGGTTGGTAGGTAGGTTAGTGCTTTGTTGGTAGGTTAGTGGCTTTCTGGTAGGTTAGTGGATGGTTGGTAGGTTAGTGGTTTGTTGGTAGGTTAGTCTGTTTGTTGGTAGGTTAGTGGTTGTTGGTAGGTTAGTGGTTTGTTGGTAGGTTAGTGGTTTGTTGGTAAGTTAGTGGTTTGTTGGTAGGTTAGCGGCTTGCTGGTAGGTTAGTGGTTGGGTGTGGTAAGTTAGTGGCTTGTTGGTAGGTTAGGTTAGTAGGTTAAGTTGGTAGGTGTTGGTGGTTAGTGGTTGGTAGGTTAGTGGCTTGTTGGTAGGTTAGTGGTTTGTTGGTGGTAGTGGTTAGTGGTTAGTGGTAGGTTAGTACGAGTTGGTAGGTTAGTGGCTTGTTGGTAGGTTAGTGGTTTTGTTGTTAGTGGTTAGTTGGTAGGTTTTGTTGGTAGGTTAGTTAGTGGTTTTTGGTAGGTTAGTGGTAGGTAGGTTAGTGGTTGTTTGGTGGTTGGTTGGTAGGTTAGTGGTTTGTTGGTAGGTTAGTGGTTTGTTGGTAGGTTAGTCGCTTGTTGGTAGGTTAGTGGTTTAGTGGTTGTTGGTAGGTTAGTGGTTTGTTGGTAGGTTAGTGGCTTGTTGGTAGGTTAGTGGCTTTCTGGTAGATTAGTGCTTTTCGTTGGTAGGTTAGTGGTTGTTGGTAGGTTAGTGGTTTGTTGGTAGGTTAGTGGCTTACTGGTAGATTAGTGGCTTTCTGGTAGGTTAGTGGTTCGTTGGTAGGTTAGTGGTTTGTTGGTAGGTTAGTGGTTTGTTGGTAGGTTAGTGGCTTACTGGTAGATTAGTGGCTTTCTGGTAGGTTAGTGGTTCGTTGGTAGGTTAGTGGTTTGTTGGTAGGTTAGTGGTTTGTTGGTAGGTTATTCGCTTGTTGGTAGGTTAGTGGCTTGCGGTTAGGTTGGTGGATGGTTGGTAGGTTAGTGCTTTGTTGGTAGGTTAGTGGCTTTCTGGTAGGTTAGTGGTTTGTTGGTAGGTTAGTCTGTTGCTGGTAGATTAGTGGTTTGTTGGTAGGTTAGTGGTTTGTTGGTAAGTTAGTGGTTTGTTGGTAGGTTAGTGGTTCGCTGGTAGGTTAGTGGTTGGGCGTTAAGTTAGTGGCTTGTTGTTAGGTTAGTGGTTTGTTGGTAGGTTAGTGGCTTACTGGTAGGTTAGTGGCTTGTTGGTAGGTTAGTGGTTTGTTGGTAGGTTAGCGGTTTGTTGGTAGGTTAGTGTCTTACTGGTAGGTTAGTGGCTTGTTGGTAGGTTAGTCGCTTGGTGGTAGGTTAGTGGTTTGCTGGTAGGTTAGTGGTTTGCTGGTAGGTTAGTGGTTTGTTGGTAGGTTAGTGGTTGGGTGTTAAGTTAGTGGCTTGTTGGTAGTTTAGTGGTTTGTTGGTAGGTTGGTGGTTTGCTGGTAGGTTAGTGGTTTGATAGTAGGTTAGTGGTTTGCTGGTAGGTTAGTGGTTTGTAGGTAGGTTAGTGGTTTGTTGGTAGGTTAGTGGTTTGTTGGTAGGTTAGTGGTTTGTTGGTAGGTTAGTGGTTTGTTGGTAGGTTAGTGGCTTTCTGGTAGGCTAGTGGTTTGTTGGTAGGTTTAGTGGTTTGTTGGTAAGTTAGTGGTTTGTTGGTTGGTTAGTGGTTTGTTGGTAGGTTAGTGGGTTTGTTGGTAGGTTAGTGGTTTGTTGGTAGGTTAGTGGCTTTCTGGTAGGCTAGTGGTTTGTTGGTAGGTTAGTGGTTTGTTGGTAAGTTAGTGGTTTGTTGGTAGGTTAGTGGTTTGCTGGTAGGTTAGTGGTTTGCTGGTAGGTTAGTGGTTTGTTGGTAGGTTAGTGGTTGGGTGTTAAGTTAGTGGCTTGTTGGTAGTTTAGTGGTTTGTTGGTAGGTTAGTGGTTTGCTGGTAGGTTAGTGGTTTGATAGTAGGTTAGTGGTTTGCTGGTAGGTTAGTGGTTTGTAGGTAGGTTAGTGGTTTGTTGGTAGGTTAGTGGTTTGTTGGTAGGTTAGTGGTTTGTTGGTGGTAGTGTTAGTGGTTTGTTGGTAGGTTAGTGGCTTTCTGGTAGGCTAGTGGTTTGTTGGTAGGTTAGTGGTTTGTTGGTAAGTTAGTGGTTTGTTGGTAGGTTAGTGGTTTGTTGGTAGGTTAGTGGTTTGTTGGTAGGTTAGTGGCTTTCTGGTAGGCTAGTGGTTTGTTGGTAGGTTAGTGGTTTGTTGGTAAGTTAGTGGTTTGTTGGTAGGTTAGTGGTTTGCTGGTAGGTTAGTGGTTTGCTGGTAGGTTAGTGGTTTGTTGGTAGGTTAGTAGTGGTTGGGTGTTAAGTTAGTGGCTTGTTGGTAGTTTAGTGGTTTGTTGGTAGGTTAGTGGTTTGCTGGTAGGTTAGTGGTTTGATAGGTTAGGTTAGTGGTTTTCTGGTAGGTTAGTGGTTTGTAGGTAGGTTAGTGGTTTGTTTGGTAGGTTAGTGGTTTGTTGGTAGGTTAGTGGTTTGTTGGTAGGTTAGTGGTTTGTTGGTAGGTTAGTGGCTTTCTGGTAGGCTAGTGGTTTGTTGGTAGGTTAGTGTGTTTTGTTGGTAGGTTAGTGGTTTGTTGGTAGGTTAGTGGTTTGTTGGTAGGTTAGTGGTTTGTTGGTAGGTTAGTGGCTTTCTGGTAGGCTAGTGGTTTGTTGGTAGGTTAGTGGTTTGTTGGTAGGTTAGTGGTTTGTTGGTAGGTTAGTGGCTTTCTGGTAGGCTAGTGGTTTGTTGGTAGGTTAGTGGTTTGTTGGTAGGTTAGTGGTTTGTTGGTAAGTTAGTGGTTTGTTGGTAGGTTAGTGGGTTGCTGGTAGGTTAGTGGTTTGTTGGTAGGTTAGTGGTTTGTTGGTAGGTTAGTGGTTTGTTGGTAGGTTAGTGGTTTGTTGGTAGGTTAGTGGTTTGTTGGTAGGTTAGTGGGTTGTTGGTAGGTTAGTGGTTTGTTGGTAGGTTAGTGGTTTGTTGGTAGGTTAGTGGTTTGTTGGTAGGTTATTGGTTTGTTGGTAGGTTTGTGGTTCGCTGGTAGGTTAGTGGTGTGTGGATGGTGGGTGAGTTAGTGGTTTGTTGAATTGGTAGGTTAGTGGCTTGTTGGTAGGTTAGTACAAAGGAGTCAATCTCTAATAATAATAATAATTGTTATTGTAATAATTATAATAATAGTAATAATAATGATAACTACATTGTAGCAAGTAAGTAAGTTAGTAAGACTTTATTTAATGAGGGTGACACGTGACAGTATAGAAGTAATCTGAATAGAAGTAAACTGAAGTAGACGCTCTACTAGCGTGAAGTCGGGCTACTAACTGATATGTAGCCTATTTGAACTAAATGTAAATATCTTAGTGCGATTATAACAGTGTTTGGTCGCTCGTTGCGTGACTCGGTTGAACATGCTTTCCTTGCAATTTCAGTACTGCGATTTCACAAACTCAGCGAATCATGAATGACAATGACATAGTTTATTTGGTACCATAAATATATCCATACAAATTATACAAATACTGTATACATAAACTAGACATCGCAGAGTGATTAAACAATGTTTGGATGAAGTATAAATATGGGTTTAACTCGGCTCACTTCACTGCGCGTATCAACTCACTTCGTTGTAAGTTCTAAAGATCTCTAAACCCTTTGCAGTACTAGTACTGGATTGATAAATCCATATCTCTATTAATTATTGTGTTTATTTTGAAAACAAGACGATATAACCTTCCTCCAACAAGGTTTGTGAAGAAGCGAATTCTCGTGTTGATAAACCATGTTGTTAGAGCCTTCAGTGATTATCTTAGCGGCCGGCACAGGGCGCATGCGCTGTAGAAGCCAGTTGGCGATTTGAGGTCAAAGAAGAATACGACGACAACGACGACCGCTCTGCATTTTTAGAGTCTAATAATATATACTAATATATATCCCTATGTATCCCTATAGACCATAGGCGCTATGTGACATATCTTTCAACAGAAATAGTAATCATCCAATTAAATGGCAGTGTATACGATAATCTATTTTATCTATCTCCAACTCTCTCACCTTCCTAGTTATAGACAACGTTGTTGGGCACATTGTGCACAAATATGACAGACATTATTCGGTTGTAGGCTATTAGAGGAGAACTGAGTCAATTCATTGATGAAATGATGGTCACAGATACAATGATCAAGTAAGTACAAGTAATTTCTAAAGCCAAATTGCTTACCTCATTTTGAGATAATCATAGAGGTCCCGTCCACAGTAACCGTATTTGTTTGAAAACGCATACTTTGTTATCCGCTTTTACCATCGTCCACCAAAACCATCAAAAACGGATATGTTTATATATGAAAACGGAGGTTTTCGAAAACGATTCCCAGAGTGGAGATTTGAAAACACAGGTCTATCGTTTTACTGTGGACGGCGAAAACAGAGCTTTTCAAAAACGCTTACATCATAACTCTGCATTATGCAAGCCCCAGTTTCTCACGTTAGCGCGTAAACAAACAAGTATTTGATATGGCGAACGAGCTGAAATAGGTGTCATTATATATTATTTAGAGCCTGGCTACAATCTCCTGCAATATAAACGAGACACCTATGATCCCTTCCCCTTCCACAATGTTGATCAGTGATGGTTTGTAATATCTGAGGGAATTTTGAACCCAAACATCAACTTTGGAACGGGGAGGGGGGGTGAGACTTACGATTTCATGGTGGCACATTTTATTTTGCATGGGATTGTCTCTAGACCTAGATATCAAGATAAACAAATGACGTAAAGTAGGTGTTGACGTGCGAACGGATTTAAACTGGAAGTCACGAGAAAGTTTGAACTTACGAACATTATAACGCGTTCAAATATTTATACATGTAATGAACCAATAAAGCAAACAAATGATATATAAGCATTAGTATTACCTTTTGAATTACAACAACTCAACAAGAGCATTGAAAATAACGATCAGTAGAGGTATAAACAGAGGTATGGCCATTGACCCCAAGACAAGAGCTATGGTGTATTATTTATCCAAACTTCGAGGACTTTCAATTCGAAAAGTGGCGAAAGAGTGTAACGTTTCTAGAGCAACTGTGTGGAGAATTCGTAATATGGATATGAACAGGGATAGATCTGTGAATACACGCCTTGAGACAAGAGGAAGACCAAGAAAATCACCGAAAACCCCACTCCACCCCTGAATGGGGTGTCCTATGACAATGAACGGATCACCCCCAACGGTACACCATCTAAAACATGTAATATTACAGCTCTGCAGAATACGCTGGGTACACATTAAAGCCATAAGAAGTGAGCTCTGCACCATCATACCATGATGGACTTGAAGTTTAGTATTCTTGTGCAAAAGCGCAATATAACGAGCTCATTGTGCAACGGTGTACCGTTGACACTAAAAAAGAATATATAACATATTATATCTTATTTATACGGTTCACCGTGGTGTATCGTCGTTTAATATCTTTATATTAAGATAAAATCACTGAAAAAGCCTTTCATCTTTATACTGAGATATAAATGTCTCAATATACTAGTATATTGAGTTTGTACACTACAAGCATAGTATATAATTCTGAGTTTAAAACATGGTGAACCGTTCCGGTGTACCGTTCACAGCACCGACGTCTGCGTTATATCCATGAATATATGACATTATGCTAATTCAATTTCAAAGAAAACGGATCGCAGCTAATTACATGGGCTTCAGTGAAGAATGAAATCCGCAAAACAACGCGTACATGATGGGATACTGACTTGTTCATCCTGCGGGATTTGTGAAAAGAAATGAAATGCACGAAATCTTACTCTCATCATCTGTGTCTCAACACGGTCAACTGCACCCCCTCTCACAAAACTGAAGTGCTCATTCGCCGTGCAGAATATAGGCGAATCCTTCTCAAAGACAATGTCTTGAGCATAATGCGTCTTTGGAGCTGGAAAACGCACCATCTGTCCCTCGAGGAGCAATAGGAAATTGTGCCAAGGGATTTTTTACAAATTGTTGTGCAATGATTTTTTTGTTTTTTACAATAATTAATTATTATTTTTTTCTGATTTTTTCCGCATTGTATTATTAGCCCTTTTAATAAGTAAACATATCATACATACGCGTTACTGCTGCAATATTTGTTCGAATTTTTTAGGATAATTAATATGACATTTTAAATGTGCATTTGCCGTTCGATATTGTGGCCTCTATCTCACACATTCATCCCTCCACACGCTGCATTCCAATCATTCCTGTTATAGACAATCTCCTGCAATATAAACGAGACACCTATGATCATACATACGCGTTACTGCTGCAATATTTGTTCGAATTTTTTAGGATAATTAATATGACATTTTAAATGTGCATTTGCCGTTCGATATTGTGGTCTCTATCTCACACATTCATCCCTCCACACGCTGCATTCCAATCATTCCTGTTATAGACAATCTCCTGCAATATAAACGAGACACCTATGATCCCTTCCCCTTCCACAATGTTGATCAGTGATGGTTTGTAATATCTGAGGGAATTTTGAACCCAAACATCAACTTTGGAACGGGGAGGGGGGGTGAGACTTACGATTTCATGGTGGCACATTTTATTTTGCATGGGATTGTAGCTTGCGTAGCCCGGCGCTGGGAAAAAAGGAGGGGAAGATAGCATTCTCGTACCCAGTGCCCACTCGTCATTTGGTTGGTCGTGGGCTCTGGGAAACCCTGAAATTTTAGCGAATTTCATTGGCTGATGAAATCAACAATGACTGATCGTATTTGATTGGTCCATGAGATCAACAAAGATTCAAACTTGCAAGGCGAACGAAACGAATGACAGTGACGGTTGTATTTTCATACAATGGTATTCCGTTTTTGAATTTGAACCACCGGAGAAGACGTAATCGATCGTACTCGCTTTGAATATTCACTGAGCCAAAGGAATATTTTTATAATTCAAGAGAAACAATATTTATAAACAAAGCCGGAAGACAGGAAGGCTCACACTCAGATATATTAGAACATGTATTTATCGTCCAGCCTTTATCGTAACAGAGCCAGAGAAGAACCGGTGATGAACGTCGAAGGGATTTTAAACGGCTACACGAAGATAAATGTACAAACTTGTGTACTTGTTATATTGTTTGAATATTCAAACCAACGTGAACACTACGTAGCCAGTAGACTCTTTCACAGTACCCGCTCTCAGCGGTCTTTAGTATGAGCATGCGCTCTGACGACTTGGTCGTCAAAATTTGACGACCGAGCAACAGGGTTTCCCAGAGCCAGCGACGAACCAAATGAGGAGTGGGCTCGGTACGAGAATGGGGAAGAGAGGGGAAGGGGAGGGGAAGGGGGACTGGGAGGAGGGGGAAGGGAGGGGAGGGGGGATTGGGGAGGAGAGGAGAGAGGGAGCGCCTGCAATGGTCCTATTGTTTACGCGTTATTTTCCGGGCTCTCAGTTGCCGAAAAATTCCTATTGGTTGAGAAGGAGAAGGTGTCGAGTGACGACGAGCAGTACTTTTAAAAACAGACGTTATAAATTTAGCTCTATAACAACAACAACATGACCACAAAGGATTTATTGTCGTCGTTACGTCTAACAGATTGTTCTCTCATGGAACATATTGATACTGGTTTAGAGATGATATATATACTTTCTGGAACGTATTCGATTGTATGCCTCTGCCAAATGTACCACGGACAAAAACTGGTAATTGACGAAGCTACGGCTTACAAAGCACACGAGACTGTTCAGGGACCGTCAAAGACAGTCATCCCGATATCACTAAGGCCTTCGGCTAGTACAAGTTCCTTCTGTATGGAAGGTTTAAATATATTTATGTAAGATTGATGCTTTGTTTATTTTTGTCTCGAAGACGCTACATTGTAGCTTAATTCGAGGTTATTCGATTTCAACTGATAAAGCCATTTGAATTATTTGACAGCAAACGGAAGTTTGCCAGATTGGATGATTTTTGACAAGCACCATTGACATTTGACGAGAGGCGGATAACGCGTAAACAATAGGACCATTGCAGGCGCTCCCTCTCTCCTCCCCAGTCCCCTCCTCCCCTTTCCCCTCCCCTCTCCCACTCTCCACCCCCCCCCCCCCCCCCCCCCTTTTCCCCCTGCGCCGGGCTACGCAGGCTATGGCTATCGATACAGACACAAAGACATTGAAAAAATAAATTGAATTGAAAAAAGACATGGTCATGTGAACATCCTTTATTTAACATATCACAGCGCATGACACGGTAGTGACATACGCACATGAACCATGACATTGGCACGACTTCCGGCTCACACTCCACGTTTTCGGGTAATCCACTCTATAATTGTATCCCGGCCCAAATGGATGATCGACAAGAAGCTTTTGCCATGCTTTAGTATTACTATGCAAGCCATCTGCTACCACCTGGTCTGTATCCCAAAACTGAACAGATGAAATAACTCAGGAGAAACACCGTGCTGCGACGACGCCTTCTATTGTGGACAAAAACCGATGCTTCCCCCAGAACCGGGAACCCATCTATATTCACCCAATTTGAATTTTCGCTGACCCTGAGCTGAATAGACGAATACCAAATTCTGCAGCATCTAGGAATTCACATACGACTCTATAGGTAAATTCATTGGCTGACGAGGGAATTCCACGTTGAATTCACGAGAAAAGGCGATATCGCACAAGTCGCGAAGCGACGAGTGCGATATCGCCTTTTCGAGTGAATTCCACGTTGAATTCACGAGTCGAGCCAATGAATTTTTCTTGAATCCCATAGCGTTCTCTTTGTTTTGAAAAATATATAGTTTTTAGACAATCTTGAGTCGCTATATCGCGCGTCGCTAAGAAAGCCAGTGCAGTGTTCAGTCTTTCGCTACGCTAGCCAATAGGAATCAAGCGAAATTGAATACTAAAATCAGTTTATCTGCATGAACTTGAAGACAAAAGTTGTTTTCTTCAGTCGTTTTAACGTCTAGATTTAGGGACAATCTACAACAAAAACACAGCCATAGATTTAGATATGGATAACCAGTTCATAGTTAACGAAAACTTACAACCAAAAAGACTAAAAGTGATCAGTGACAGGCTCGAAGTTCAGTTCAAGTTTTCACAATCAATGAATCAGTCTTGTCAAACCTGTAAGTATGCTTTTCTGATGTTATTCAGTTAACAAAGAAGTTAATTGGAAATACACGAAAATACGGACTTATTCTATCCTCATAAGACTTAAATAAATCGTTCAAATTTTCTCAACTGACCGTTTCTTGTTGCTTTCAATCCGATCAGAGAACCGAGTGCCGCTTGCATGAGAAGTTGAATCTAGTGAACTTCAACATTTCACAGGACATTGATGGATTTGTTAACTACCTTACTGAATGCTGAAGATTCTCAGGCAAAATAGTTCTTTCAAAGCCATATTTATTGATAAAGATGAGATGCAGAGGCGATAGCTCTGATTCAGTGAGTGAAGCTACATGACTTGTACAAAACAAGTACAAGGCTCAAAGTCAAAGGCAGCCGATCGATTGACAAGCAAAGAGAACACGGGATAAAATTGCAGTTTTGTATGATTACAGGTACAGATTTTGCTAGGTGTAAATGCTGAATTAAATTGGACTGATTTTGTTGTTTATCTGTTGGCTTAATCTATTAGATTGTGGTTGCTTTATCAGCCGGTCTGAAAATGTCGTTCGCCATGATTTGCTGTCGTTGTACTTCGTGGTCTCTCTTTCAAACATCGATTCTCATCTCGCTTTAATAGATTTCTTTACATCGATTATATTTAGTGTTAGAGATGCTAAAGCCAGATTCAAAACGATTTGCTTTGCTTTCGTGTTCAGTTTATTTATATTTAAGCTTAAGTTGAGAAGACACTTGAAGTACAACTGAAAAAGCGTAAAGATTGTTCAGTACTCTGTGTTTGTGACATTAATTTCACTTCGATGAAAATGAATTTTACAAATGAAAAATGAGAGCAAACAAAGCTAAAATATTGATTTGACCTCAACTCTCAATCCATCCTTTGTACGCGTATATCGTATCTTAGCCACAGCCTCGCTTTCATCTCGCAATTCCACGCTAAATACCCATTGCATCCGGTTTGCAAAGCACCCAATTCCACGCTGAATACCCTATCATCCGGTTTGCTTCTCAGCCAATCAGCGCGCGAGTTTCATATGAGCTATGGGATTCATACGAAAATACTAAGCTCTACTCCACATATTCCACGACTAAAGAATAAAACTAGGGATGAACAAAAAGGACAGCGAAAAATTTGATTCCAAACTCACGATCCACGAGTTATATACTATGCATAGGCAAAAAATGAAATACAACGGGGTCCCCGATCAGGAGGGAGCAACTACCCACGTCCGTGAACGAAGCGTACACAAGCAGCCTAGATAAAAGGCTAACCTGAGTGAGTTGCTCACCCCAATCTGAGATAATAACCTACATTACCCTGGAACGGCTAGAGTAAATTGGAGTAGCCTATACCAAATTTGGTTTACCAACCGGTTACAATTTATATATATAACACCTTGTAAAAAACTCGCAAATCGTGATCCTATAAACCTCCATTCATAAAGTTGCAATCGTAATTACATCCAGAGTGTTTGCAACCCCACAAAATTTATTATTTATCTTATTTTCATCCAATACTATCATGCAGCCTCCTTCAGATCACACAAGCGCGATTTTCTACATTTCCTGTCACAGGAACACGAGCCAGTACATGATTTACTACAGTTTCCCGTGACAGCGTGACTCGATCCCGGTCCAGTATGCGATTTTCTACATTTCGATCCAGTCACAATCTGCTTGGATCACGGCTGGCACCCATTTTTCCACATTTCCAGTCACAGTGTACCTTGATCACGGGCAAGTACACGAATTTCTACATTTCATGTCGCAGCGTGCCTCGATCCCGGGCAAGTACACGACTTTCTATGTCTCCTGTCGCAGCGTGCCTCGATCACGGCAAGTACACGCATTTCTACATTTCCTGTCACAGCGTGCCTCGATCACGGGCAAGTACACAACTTTCTACATCTCCTGTCGCAGCGTGCCTCGATCCCGGGCAAGTACACGATTTTCTACATTTCCAGTCAGAGTGCCTCGATCACGGGCAAGTACACGACTTTCTACTTTTCCAGTCAGAGTTTCTCGATCACGGGCAAGTACACGACTTTCTACATCTCCTGTCGTAGCGTGCCTCGATCACGGGCCAGTACACGATTTTCTACATTTCCAGTCAGAGTTCCTCGATCACGGGCAAGTACACTACTATCTACTTTTCCAGTCAGAGTTCCTTGATCACGGGCAAGTACACGACTTTCTAAATTTCCAGTCAGAGAGTGCCTTGATCACGGGCAAGTACACTACTTTCTACAATCAGAGTTCCTCGATCACGGGCAAGTACACGACTTTCTACCTTTCCAGTCAGAGAGTGCCTCGATGACGGGCAAGAACACAACTTTCTACTTTTCCAGTCCGAGAAAGTGCCACGATCACGGGCAAGTACACGCATTTCTACATTTCCTGTCGCAGCGTGCCTCGATCACGGGCCAGTACACGACTTTTACATTTCCAGTCACAGCGTGCCTCGATCACGGGCAAGTACACGACTTTCTACATTTCCAGTCACAGCGTGCCTCCATCACAGGTCAGATCACAAACCATACATTCTTAGTTACCGCGTGCTCCGAGGTCGAAATTAGCAATACAATTATCGATACATACATTGACTGTAAATAATAAACTGCATGTGTACTGTCCAACAAGCATAAATTTCTAAACTACCAACACCCGACCCGACAAACAGACTACAGCCCACAGGCAAAAAGAAAGAGAGAGATTATAAAACAGAATACCGTCGTGATGCACAATTCTAAACTTATTTCAAACGAACTTCCCTCGGCTTGCTGCCACAAGCACAAAATCTCCCGCAAATTAAAGTTTGTACACAATTTGCAACAACCGAATTGCACGCTCGAGTTGCATGAGTCCCTTACCAACTCTTTCACACATGCAGGCCATTTACGTATTACACGTGGCGAACTAAACTTTGCCCGACTAAACCTTGGAAATAATAACTTGGAAAGCAACAATAAAACCTTGGAAAGCAACAAACCCGGCACTGAAGAAACGGTAAAAACCCTACCAAATAAGGTGACTGAAAATTGCACGACACTGAGAAATAGATCATACAGAACCAATATACGATACCACATTAGCCGGAGCGTTGGCCGCTTAACTAGTCAACTCGTTCGTCAACCTCAGCTACTGAATTTGCTGGATCGGCGCTTGACCTTCGGGTTACTACCAGCGTTCGCTACTACTTGTCCTGCCGCCGGTGGACGAGGAGATTGCTCGTCACGTACCATACTTTACCATTGCATAGCGAGTAAGTCGGGTTCTACTGAGCTAGCAGCCAAAACGTTCTTCGTCTCGGACCAAGTGAGTTGAAAGAGGGAGTGCGTGCTTTGTGTTTTCCTTTATATACTCATCTGCATATATTAAAGGGGGACTCTGATCAAAATCGACCCTTCTTGAAGTGACTTTTCTCCAGCGTCTACTAAAAGTATATAGATAAACTAATAAAAATACGAAACATTTTTGTTTTTGGTCCAGAGAGTGTCGAGAAATCCTCATGAGAAGAGGCCGAAATCACCCGTACGCCATGTTGGTTTTGAATAAACGAGCCCGTGATAGACAGACAGCGGTTGGTCTCTGTGACGTCATCCAATCAACCCATTGAACACGTCCGTACATTCACATACAAAGTCTTGTAAAATACTACCCAGTTTTATTGATGTTTCTTCGTCTTATTTTGTCATTCAGCCGTCCAATGCATTTTTCAGGCAGTTAGGGCTCATCACCTAGCACCAGAAGTTTCTAAAGTGGATAGAACTGTGATATATATCTTGCTAAACGAACCTGAAGTTTTTGAGAATACTCCCGGAATACTTCGTGTCAGTCTTGCACTCTTGGCCTTACGACTTCAAATGGATTTGAGATCTAAATGTTATCATATCAAATCGGCAGCATACAGATTTGTAAGCATATCCCAAGTAAACGATTCTCTTATGAAGCATTCGTGAAAGCCGAGGACCAGAAAGATTTAACTCCTGTACTTAAAGTGCCTATAACCCCCATTTTGATGTCAATTTCAATAAAAAGTACTTGATTTTATAAGATGTTCTGCGAAAACGATTTTCGATTCCGAGCAATCCTTGATTTGTTATGAATTTTTGAAAGTAGTTAAAAACGGCTTTTTCCGAGCGGTTGCAGACCCGGGATCAATGATGTTGGGAGACTGGGCCGAGCTCGGTTGTGACGTCCAGTAGGGACAACAACAACCGAACGTATCCCAAAATCACTAGAACTTCTGAGAGATTTCACTTTATTCAGGTCTATCAGGAGCCCATATTGAATTTAATTGCGGCATAGAGCAGTACACAGTATTCTATAATCTTACTGTCAATAATAAGCTACATTTTGAGCCCTATATATACGGCTGAACAAATTATTATTAATGCAAATGATGGGCGCCGGGTGAATCCTTTGGCACAACGCTAGCTACAGGACTTCAAAAATTAGATTGATCGCTTGTAAAAAAGTCAACTAGATGCATGGTTTATGGATGTAACAATTACCCAAACCTTCAAGAAGGTATTGGTCTTCATTTATTCCTATCTCAGGCGATGACCGACCAGCTAAAGGACGGCGAAATCACTGCCGCTGAGACCTAAACTCGATAACGGTGGGATTTGTGCCGAACCGTAATAAAAGCTCAAGCTTTTTATCTAATACATATTTTATGTTTATACCTATAAAGGTTGCATATCAACACTGCATGGCAGTGAGGTTTATATCACCGAAATACACACAATTAAATTGTTACTGTACGTATACAAGCTGTATTTCAATCTACAATTTTGTATTCGATCCCAATAGCTAGCATTCTCTGACATCACTATTTATTACCGACATACTCAGTGGGTTTATCTGAAACAAAAAAGAAGAGTAATAATTGTTCTTTTGTTATAGACCGGGTATAGAATTTATTGAAAAATACTTCATATTTTAACATGATAATATAAAGTAAATATCGCAAATAAATGTGTTCACTGTTTTTAATTCTATCTTTATTGTAAATCACAGTTGTCATCTCTCCATTGTTGGTTCTGTAGTACAATACACTTCTCAGGCAGACACTAAAATACGGCTGCGAGGGAGACTAGTAATGGTAATAGAACTGAGTGGAGTGCAATTTGGTCTGAAATCATACGAGTGATTACAAAATTGCACGACCGCGTAGCGGGAGTGCAATTTGTTATCACGAGTATGACTTCAGACCAAAATTGCACGACACGAAGTTCTATTACCTATTAATCATATTCATTTTGAAATCTTTTCAAATACACTCGTTATATTTAGGTGGTAAGTTGCAATAATAAGAATAATTTTGATGCCTAAAATACAACTCTTTCATTCTAAATTACAAATTACTTTTTATGAAGAATCGTTTGAATTTAATAAAATTAGAGTTTCTGTGCGAAAATAAAAAAAAAAAAAATGGGTGCAATTAATGATCCAAAATAGTGCAATTAATGATTTAATCATATTCATTTTGAAATCACTAGTAAATCCTGCAATCTGATTGGCTAAAAATGGTGCGATTAAATCATTAATTGCACTATTTTGGATCATTAATTGCACCAATTTTTGTTTTTTTTATATTTTCGCACAGAAACTCTAATTTTATTAAATTCAAACGATTCTTCATAAAAAGTAATTTGTAATTTAGAATGAAAGAGTTGTATTTTAGGCATCAAAATTATTCTTATTATTGCAACTTACCACCTAAATATAACGAGTGTATTTGAAAAGATTTCAAAATGAATATGATTAATAGGTAATAGAACTTCGTGTCGTGCAATTTTGGTCTGAAGTCATACTCGTGATAACAAATTGCACTCCCGCTACGCGGTCGTGCAATTTTGTAATCACTCGTATGATTTCAGACCAAATTGCACTCCACTCAGTTCTATTACCATTACTAATCGCACCATTTTTAGCCAATCAGATTGCAGGATTTACTAGTGATTTCAAAATGAATATGATTAAATCATTAATTGCACTATTTTGGATCATTAATTGCACCCATTTTTTTTATTTTTATTTTCGCACAGAAACTCTAATTTTATTAAATTCAAACGATTCTTCATAAAAAGTAATTTGTAATTTAGAATGAAAGAGTTGTATTTTAGGCATCAAAATTATTCTTATTATTGCAACTTACCACCTAAATATAACGAGTGTATTTGAAAAGATTTCAAAATGAATATGATTAATAGGTAATAGAACTTCGTGTCGTGCAATTTTGGTCTGAAGTCATACTCGTGATAACAAATTGCACTCCCGCTACGCGGTCGTGCAATTTTGTAATCACTCGTATGATTTCAGACCAAATTGCACTCCACTCAGTTCTATTACCATTACTAATCATATTCATTTTGAAATCACTAGTAAATCCTGCAATCTGATTGGCTAAAAATGGTGCGATTAAATCATTAATTGCACTATTTTGGATCATTAATTGCACCAATTTTGTTTTTTTTATATTTTCGCACAGAAACTCTAATTTTATTAAATTCAAACGATTCTTCATAAAAAGTAATTTGTAATTTAGAATGAAAGAGTTGTATTTTAGGCATCAAAATTAGGCATCAAAATTTATTATTGCAACTTACTTACCACCTAAATATAACGAGTGTATTTGAAAAGATTTCAAAATGAATATGATTAATAGGTAATAGAACTTCGTGTCGTGCAATTTTGGTCTGAAGTCATACTCGTGATAACAAATTGCACTCCCGCTACGCGGTCGTGCAATTTTGTAATCACTCGTATGATTTCAGACCAAATTGCACTCCACTCAGTTCTATTACCATTACTAATCGCACCATTTTTAGCCAATCAGATTGCAGGATTTACTAGTGATTTCAAAATGAATATGATTAACAACGTAATAGACCCAAATACCGACTATGGACTATTATAAAATTGTTATTGTTTACGGACATACGGCAAATAAATGTGCAAAAAGTGATTGTACACAAGAAATTATAAACATTATCCTCAGTTACCCTTAGAAATATAGTAGAGGTAAAACAGTTTCATGTACGGAATTCGACCCAAACGGGACTTCACATAAATATAGAGTCATATGTACATGTACATATAGCTGTACGTACCGTATGTCGATATGATGAATATACGATGAATATGTCCGATGTGTTAGTTTTCTTGTATCATGGACACTTGTATTGCTCATACAACATATTGTCTTCGTGTTATCTGTTTTCCCAGACTGTTTTCCATGATTATTTTTGCTTTTGATCGATGACTTCAGTACTGGATAGTGAACCCGCGGGGTGTAAACATACTTCACCGACCTGAGTTTCACGTTCATAATGCAGGCCGTAAAGACTATATTTTATACTCGTAATTGCTCTGTAGTAGCCATTATAAGGATATGGATTACTTTTCAAGGGATCCTAATCGTTTTTCTGTCGTTGAATGCTCGAAATTCAGAAGCAAAAGTCCTTGTTCTTGGGATAAAATTCCCAGTATACATATGTGAAATTGGAAGCCGCTTTCGAGTGGTTCCCTAGTAGACGTCACTCGACCCAGTCTTCAAAAAGACAAGTGGGACCTCAAAATAAATATTTCAAAAATTCATAACAAATCAAGGATTGCTCAGAATCGAAAATCTTTTTCGCAGAACATCTTATAAAATCAAGTACTTTTTATTAAAATTGACATCAAACTGGGGGTTATAGGCACTTTAAGCAACTACACTGGCTACCAGTCTCTACACGAATTGAATTCAAATTGCTGGTTCTGGTATTCAAGGCCTACCATGGCTTGGCTCCAACATATCTTTGCGAATTGGTAAAAAAGTACTCACCGGACAGATCTTTGCGATCTGCATCGAAACATCTATTGGTAGTCCCCAAATACAATCTCAAGACTTACGGACTGAGAGCTTTCTCCATCGCTGGACCCAAACTTTGGAACTCATTACCTACAGAACTTCGTTCTGTCAGCTGCTTAGCATCTTTTAGAAAACAACTTAAAACTCACCTCTTTAGACTCTCCTTCAAGTGAGACTCTGCATTATTGACTTTAATTTTTATATATGTATATATATTTTATAACATCAATAACTTTATTTTTATCACATATTTATATTTATATATAGTTGTTATTATTATATTATTTTCTATATCATATTATTATTATCATATATATTATTATATTATCACTCTGTAAAGCGCTATTGACATACTATGAAATAGCGCTATATAAATAAAGATATTCTTATTCTTATTCTTATTATTAAGGATTGTAAAGCTTATATTGTGACTGTAGAAGAACAAGTTACAATGCGACGGCTCCCGCCGAGACACTCACAGTATACATGTTACGACAGTTTTAATTTTCAACACCAGAATCATTGGAAATTGATAATAAAATGCATAGAATGAACAGTTTTCTTGCAGATTAATTGCTTTCTAAAAAATAATTTATGAGATAGGATTTTAAAATCTGTTGTCCGTACAACTGCAGTGTGTTGACAATCGTGCAAAGCAGATTGACCAGTAGAGGTCAGTAGTATAGGGCGCACCGCTCGACCCCCGTTTGGTAGGCGGATTTCATTAATTTAGTAGGCGGAGGTAGGCGGAGGTATGCGGAACATGGAAGTGAGGCTTTGGAGGAGGCGGTTTTACTAATTAGTAGGTGGAAGTAGGTGGACATGGAAGTGAGGCCTGAAAGGGGGAGGTTTTAATATATTCGTGCTAAAGTGCTAAGGTGATATTAGTGCTAAATATGAATAATGAATGACCCTATAATATATTCGTGCTAAATATGAATAATTGATGTGAATATTAGTGCTACTGTAGCTGTATTAATGAATTTACTATGAAACGAATGGTACATTTGACTTCTTATAACTTTAATCATGAGGAAGGAGGGAGGGGTGGATGTTTAGCATAATTTAAGGAGGAATGAGGAATTAATTATTTTTTTAAGTAGGAATTCATTAAATTTTAAGGAGGAAGGAGGGAGGGGTGGATGTTTAGCATAATATAAGGAGGAAGGAGGAATTAATTATTTTTTTAAGGAGGAAGGAGGAAGGGATGGTTGCTTAGCATAATTTAAGGAGGAAGGAGAAGGTTTTAATGAATTTAAGGGGAGGAATCCTTGTTTGGTAGGTGGGTTTCATTAATTTAGTAGGTGGAAGTAGGTGGGATCCAAAGTGAGGATTCAAAATTAAATAATGAGCTGCATAAATTAAAAAAGGGTGTGACAGGTTTGTTATTGTTTTGATAAACCCTCTATTGTGTTGCTTCGGCTTCTAATGCTTTCCACATCCAGGTCCAAGGTTGAATAAATAACTTAGAAATTACTGTGAATTCACGGAATGTCACATTTGACTTCTTATATAACTGTAATCACATTTGTAATAAAATATGATTCGAGAACCAAATGCGTGGTTTTAATACTTCACTGATTGGTGATTGCGTTGAAAAGGGTTGCTGGTAAGCTAGCTCATTAGCCATGCACAATGGTGAACTGTCTGGTCATGCCTAAAGCAAAACAATAGACCCTTTTGTTGTCCAAAACAATGCGGAACAACTCCTCGTAGGTTTCACAGTAACTTGAAAAACGAATCGAAAGAACTCTTTAGTTTGAACTGTTTGAACTCTAGTCTTTATGATTAGTTTGTGTTACTTAAATGTTAGTGATATAAAAATTGAATGTAACTGATTCAGTACATTTGAAAATAACATTCGTTATATACCTAAACGACTTTAGCTTGTTGTGAATGTTGTGTTTTAACATAACATTAAAATTCGTTTGTTTCATAACAAGCTATTTATTTCACAGACTTAATCAGTACTGAATTGCTTGGAACTCTTTTCACTTGATCCTTAGCGAACAAGGGATATTATTGATTTTTAAAAAGGAATACAAATATATTTGTCATTTCTTTTTTTTAATCAAAACTGACACTGAAAAGCTTCTTTTTAATCCTTCCTTCGAAGCCACGTTTCTGTCAGTTTAGTTCTATGGCAGAGAAAATACCGTTATTGTTTAAAAGATGCGTATAATTTAAATAATTATAGTTCTCCTGGATGTGTACAGTTTGGGATCAGATATATTTATTTGAATGTATCTCATGCTATGAGGTCGGATTTGACAATAAAAACATTGACAAAAGGTTGGCTTTCAACAAGAAGTTTATTTAACCATTGCAAAGTAAGAATTACATGAGTTGACGAAGCTTCATTTCAATCATAGTTTATTTAATAACAGTTTATAACTTGTACACAGGATAATGGTTCGCATTGTGTTCTGGAACAGGTTGTTTGTGAAAGAGCTTATTCAGCAAAAACTTTCGTTGATGTATAGCTGCCTCAGTTGCTTCTTCCCATCCAAAGCCTTCTGTGTCCATAAGACTTTGTTTTGTTACCATTACTTTTCGATATTCAGCATTTTTCTTTAATCCATGCATCCATTTGAGATACTCAAATAAAACCGCTCGTAGCTCTTTTCTGTATGTCGGTACCAAGTCGTTACTGGCTTTGATTTTAGCAGTCTCTGCATTTTCACCAGCTTGTTCATAATTATCAACTAAATGTTGCCATTTGTTGTCATGGCGTTCTATTGCTTCTATCTGAACCCGTTGCCACACACTTTCTTCAACTCCCTCATGACTGTCGTTTGAAGACTCCGATGTTGTTGTGTCCTGAGACTGACTTCCAACTGAACCTTCACTTTCCTGAGTACTATCTAAACTGGATTCTTTATCCTGGTAATGAGCGGACATGGTGGCCTTTTCAATTCTCTCCCTCTCTCCTCCGAGTGTCAAATCAAATGATCTAGTTTGATTGTGGCCCCTTATATATATGTTTAACGGCACAGGCGTGGTCACCAAGCAATGGAACATCATCCACCATGATAAATAAGCCTCTACTTCAACTAGTGCTCCAAGTATCTATTCATCCACCCACATGCGTGAATGTTTACTTGATTTTATGGTAGTAGATGCAATTACTCAAATGAAAGTTGTCTTGACAATGCGGACACATTCTTTCATCGTTTTTTGGTCTGCTTCATAGGTTAGCCATTTTACGTCGACTTTATATCCTTCTTTGTTGTGGGATTTTTTCCCTCTCATTTTAAAACTATTGTGGGATTATACTGGTTTTTTTTTTAAATCCAAATCACGATCTCTCAAGTATTAAAGTGTAAAACTTGCATTATCGGAGTGAAAGAAGGCCTTGTATGTCCCTTCTGTCCCGTTTTTTCTTATAGTCCTCGGTTTGTCCTTATAGACCTTATAATGTCCTTAGTGTCCTTAGTTTGACCTTGTTGTCCTTGAAGTGGCCCTTGGATGTGGCCCGATTAATGCTCGATTAAGGCCCGGTCAAAAGACCCGAAGTGGCCCGAAGTGGCCCGATAAGGCCCGATAAGGCCCGGAATGGCCCGATATGGCCCGAAATGGCCCGATATGGCCCGATGGCAGTACACCCCTTTTTACACATGTTTCTTTTTTCTGGGGCGACATTTTGCTTTGCTTAGCCCTCACAAATATATTTGAAGGGAGTTAGTAGGTAATTTTTAATTTGTGAGTACTAGGTAGCTAAAATTTCACCCCAAGAAAAAATAAACACATGCGTAAGGAGGGGTTTACTGCCATCGGGCCATATCGGGCCATTTCGGGCCATATCGGGCCATTCCGGGCCTTATCGGGCCTTATCGGGCCACTTCGGGCCACTTCGGGCCTTTTGACCGGGCCTTAATCGAGCATTAATCGGGCCACATCCAAGGGCCACTTCAAGGACAACAAGGTCAAACTAAGGACACTAAGGACATTATAAGGTCTATAAGGACAAACCGAGGACTATAAGAAAAAACGGGACAGAAGGGACATACAAGGCCTTCTTTCACTCCGATAATGCAAGTTTTACACTTTAATACTTGAGAGATCGTGATTTGGATTTAAAAAAAAAACCAGTATAATCCCACAATAGTTTTAAAATGAGAGGGAAAAAATCCCACAACAAAGAAGGATATAAAGTCGACGTAAAATGGCTAACCTATGAAGCAGACCAAAAAACGATGAAAGAATGTGTCCGCATTGTCAAGACAACTTTCATTTGAGTAATTGCATCTACTACCATAAAATCAAGTAAACATTCACGCATGTGGGTGGATGAATAGATACTTGGAGCACTAGTTGAAGTAGAGGCTTATTTATCATGGTGGATGATGTTCCATTGCTTGGTGACCACGCCTGTGCCGTTAAACATATATATAAGGGGCCACAATCAAACTAGATCATTTGATTTGACACTCGGAGGAGAGAGGGAGAGAATTGAAAAGGCCACCATGTCCGCTCATTACCAGGATAAAGAATCCAGTTTAGATAGTACTCAGGAAAGTGAAGGTTCAGTTGGAAGTCAGTCTCAGGACACAACAACATCGGAGTCTTCAAACGACAGTCATGAGGGAGTTGAAGAAAGTGTGTGGCAACGGGTTCAGATAGAAGCAATAGAACGCCATGACAACAAATGGCAACATTTAGTTGATAATTATGAACAAGCTGGTGAAAATGCAGAGACTGCTAAAATCAAAGCCAGTAACGACTTGGTACCGACATACAGAAAAGAGCTACGAGCGGTTTTATTTGAGTATCTCAAATGGATGCATGGATTAAAGAAAAATGCTGAATATCGAAAAGTAATGGAAACAAAACAAAGTCTTATGGACATAGAAGGCTTTGGATGGGAAGAAGCAACTGAGGCAGCTATACATCAACGAAAGTTTTTGCTGAATAAGCTCTTTCACAAACAACCTGTTCCAGAACACAATGCGAACCATTATCCTGTGTACAAGTTATAAACTGTTATTAAATAAACTATGATTGAAATGAAGCTTCGTCAACTCATATAATTCTTACTTTGCAATGGTTAAATAAACTTCTTGTTGAAAGCCAACCTTTTGTCAATGTTTTTATTGTCAAATCCGACCTCATAGCATGAGATACATTCAAATAAATATATCTGATCCCAAACTGTACACATCCAGGAGAACTATAATTATTTAAATTATACGCATCTTTTAAACAATAACGGTATTTTCTCTGCCATAGAACTAAACTGACAGAAACGCGGCTTCGAAGGAAGGATTAAAAAGAAGCTTTTCAGTGTCAGTTTTGATTAAAAAAAAAGAAATGACAAATATATTTGTATGCCTTTTTAAAAATCAATAATATCCCTTGTTCGCTAAGGATCAAGTGAAAAGAGTTCCAAGCAATTCAGTACTGATTAAGTCTGTGAAATAAATAGCTTGTTATGAAACAAACGAATTTTAATGTTATGTTAAAACACAACATTCACAACAAGCTAAAGTCGTTTAGGTATATAACGAATGTTATTTTCAAATGTACTGAATCAGTTACATTCAATTTTTATATCACTAACATTTAAGTAACACAAACTAATCATAAAGACTAGAGTTCAAACAGTTCAAACTAAAGAGTTCTTTCGATTCGTTTTTCAAGTTACTGTGAAACCTACGAGGAGTTGTTCCGCATTGTTTTGGACAACAAAAGGGTCTATTGTTTTGCTTTAGGCATGACCAGACAGTTCACCATTGTGCATGGCTAATGAGCTAGCTTACCAGCAACCCTTTTCAACGCAATCACCAATCAGTGAAGTATTAAAACCACGCATTTGGTTCTCGAATCATATTTTATTACAAATGTGATTACAGTTATAAGAAGTCAAATGTGACATTCCGTGAATTCACAGTAATTTCTAAGTTATTTATTCAACCTTGGACCTGGATGTGGAAAGCATTAGAAGCCGAAGCAACACAATAGAGGGTTTATCAAAACAATAACAAACCTGTCACACCCTTTTTTAATTTATGCAGCTCATTATTTAATTTTGAATCCTCACTTTGGATCCCACCTACTTCCACCTACTAAATTAATGAAACCCACCTACCAAACAAGGATTCCTCCCCTTAAATTCATTAAAACCTTCTCCTTCCTCCTTAAATTATGCTAAGCAACCATCCCTTCCTCCTTCCTCCTTAAAAAAATAATTAATTCCTCCTTCCTCCTTATATTATGCTAAACATCCACCCCTCCCTCCTTCCTCCTTAAAATTTAATGAATTCCTACTTAAAAAAATAATTAATTCCTCATTCCTCCTTAAATTATGCTAAACATCCACCCCTCCCTCCTTCCTCATGATTAAAGTTATAAGAAGTCAAATGTACCATTCGTTTCATAGTAAATTCATTAATACAGCTACAGTAGCACTAATATTCACATCAATTATTCATATTTAGCACGAATATATTATAGGGTCATTCATTATTCATATTTAGCACTAATATCACCTTAGCACTTTAGCACGAATATATTAAAACCTCCCCCTTTCAGGCCTCACTTCCATGTCCACCTACTTCCACCTACTAATTAGTAAAACCGCCTCCTCCAAAGCCTCACTTCCATGTTCCGCATACCTCCGCCTACCTCCGCCTACTAAATTAATGAAATCCGCCTACCAAACGGGGGTCGAGCGGTGCGCCCTATACTACTGAGGTCAGTCGCATCGGGTCATCCTGAAGTACATTTCGTGACTACTACATTTACTGGTAGTATTAGGAGACTATTAAATTGTGAAGTATTTATATACATCAGATTCGTGGATATATCCAACTTATTTTAGTTTTATACCGAAAAATAATTATTGAGCAGATCAGTCACCATACAACATGGTAAACATGTACGGCGTATGTTTCTAGTACTCATAATACCGGTCACGCTCCTGCCCTTCAAGAGACTTCAGATGATGAATTCGTGGCATAAATATGTCGAAATTAATCTTACCAGAAGTCCCAACGTACACTTTAGATCCTCTTATATGTTAGGATATGGAAGAGTATATATTTGGGAGTTATATCCTGCTCGTACGCCGAAAGCGGCGGACTTGAGAATACGTGAGAGTACAAATGTACGTAACATTCAGCTATAAATTATAATGGAATCGTCGAATTCTGCAGTGAAAATATCTTTTTTTGGATGTATTTGTCGCTTGAACACAGCAACATGATTGTATATTTTGCTATTTGGCAATCAAAATAATATTAGAATGGATAAAGCGTGATTTCAGAGACCTCCATACTTTGCCTTGTAGCCGAATATTTGGGTTGATTGGATGACGTCACTACCGCCCGTTCCAGTCTCCCTCCAAGTTTTCGATTTATTCACTGGCCTCGAAAAAGAAAGAGCAAAAACTAGCACTTGCCGTTGAAATTTCGAAAAACCGTTCGGTAGAGTTATTATTGATAGCTTCAAGATTGTAATTACGGAGTTTCAGCTGGTTTAAAAGTTTGAGGTATTTTGATCAGAGTCCCCAGGGATCATATTTACAATTCAAATGATATGTGAATAGCTGATATTATTGCTGACGCTATTGGAGCATGCGCATTGAACAGAAGAAACGTCGGAGCAGAGCCTGGTGACGAAAACGCATCTTTGGATCATCGTATTTCAGCGTTAGTGTGGACGGTCGAAAACGATGTTAAAACGCTAGTGTGGACGCAGAGCTTTTTATCCATTTTCAGGGAACGAAAGCGGAGGTTTTCATAAAAAAATGAAATGTGAGAGAATCATAGCCTGAATATCAGCCGTCTCCTCTGGGTCAAAAATTTCCCCGAGTGAGACGTCTGAACTCCGAAGTCGATAATCGTGTCCAGTGACGTCACACTACGCCGGTTCCGGGTAGTGTGTTCTGATTGGCTCACACGATAATTTATCAAAATTCGTGAGGTTTTCAAGATGGCGGGTGTGTTTATTTCCAAACCGCCGTTCGAAACGTAAGTCCCTTGGTTGGAATAACAGGGCTGTATCCACAGCAAGAAAAAGCTATTTATGAATTTATTAACAGGAAGAATATATATGTTAACCTTCCGACTTGCTACGGAAAGTCGCTTATCTTTGAAATGGTTCCACGCTTGCAGCGAACTGAGCGAACTATCCCTTTTAGAAACTACATGTACTTGTACGTCTTGTACTTGTACTTGTCAGTACTAACAACTGAAGACGAAGGGCTGCTATAAAGTTGTCTTTCTTTCCCGCTTCTTCTACGAAGTCTACTAGAATGTCCTTCGCATATATTGTCTTTCAGTTTGGCGTTGATATTTGAACATGGATTTTGGGGATACGTACGACTGATACGATCTTGTCTTGACTCGATAATTTTCGTATATTCTAAGGTGTTTGTTTCACTACTAGCTATCGACAAGATTTACAAACATAACTTTGTCCTAATACCGGTCCGCCAGTCTTTATTTCTAACAATTTCTTGCACAAATAGTCAATTCAAAGTCAAGCATTCTAACATTTACATAAATTACTAGATGACGTCACTGGACACGATTATCGACTTCGGAGTTCAGACGTCTCACTCGGGGAAATTTTTGACCCAGAGGAGACGGCTGATATTCAGGCTAAGAGAATCAAATTATTAAACGTTTTTCCGAAATCCCATCAAAGGCCTGTTGCTTTATTAGCAGCCAATTTCTCCATAAACCTATAAAGCACTTTTACTGTGCTTTTAAGGTATCAGGGTACCCCAAAAAACCTTTCAAACCACCGGTTTTGATTTTTTTTGACAATCAAATCTAATTGAATATTATCTATCATCTCCAAAAAACAGATAAAATATTTTTATTTTTATTTTCTAAAAATATTTTTTTCCTAAAAAGTTAGAATCAAAAAACGAATTTTGGTTTCATTTGATGCAGAAACATGTTGACAAGCAAGCTGTCAACAGCACTCACGCAACAGACTTCCTACAAAGATTCAGATGCGAAGAAAGTATCCAAAAGTCGTAACTGCTCACTCGAAACATCCTTGAATAACGATGCTAAACCACTCACGGTCAAAATGTTCGTATTTTCCGCCAGCAGTAACTTTGTTTTCCTGCCACGTTGTGTTACGTACTGTAAGGCGATCTTCTTTTGAATGCCATTCATATGTCATCAGGTATTGGATCACATATTTGTGGTGGATTATGGACGCTTGTGTAAACAAAGGCGCCACTTGACTTGAAAACTCTTTTGCCTTTATTTCGGAAACAAAATAGCCATGAATCAAGCGCACATTTTGAGTTCCGGGTCAAAGGGATTTTATCCGACTTAGCTGAAATTTGGTAAACACTTTGTCAGATAAATATTCTTCAAAAAGGTTTCTCCGAATTTTAATATTCAATTTCCTTCGAAAGTTATAACTTGTTTTGTAAAGTGTTTTCCAGTTTTTGCAGAGCTCGAAGTTTAGGACCGTATAGAAACGCAACGGGTTAATTTATCGATAAACGGAGACACCTTTTTTGTAAGCTATATCTCATGAGCTTATAAAGGTATTAGTCGAGGATTTCCGATAAATTGCGGCTGTATGGGACCTCGGCGATGATAGTGATGTGAAAATCTGAACTTTTTTACCTATTTCAAATATACTGTTTTTGTTCTAAAAACTAATTGTTTTATTGAATTCTGCATTTATTCAGCTTTCAGAAAATGTATACTTTATAGAGGTTTTAACGTAACGAGTACGCGCTAGAGCGTGTTGCGTGCATGATGGTCGTTTGGGGTACCCTGATACCTTAAAATGTGTAGCTAAAATCAAAAGCACAGCTGGAAGCCACAGGCATGCCATGATAATGTCCGGCAAAACTGATTGTAGTAGCTCTATAATTCCAATTGTGTATGGGGCCAATGCCGGTAAAATGGTATTTGAACTGCTTTGTGATGTGAATGCTATGTTGATTGTCTTCCATGTACTACATGATATGTATGAAGGTTCGCCTTCATTCTTCTCAAGCTCGTTTTTTAATGGAAATTGCGCCGGTTTTGTATTTATATTGAGTACTTACTTAATTTGTTTCTTAAAGCAATGTAATGATTCCAGAAGTCTTTGTCTTTAGTATTTTTTGAGCTGGCTGGACAGCTGATTCTGCCATGCCATTTGCTTGACTATGATTGGGAGATAAGGTGTATACACTTAATGACTGGTCTCCCGAGGGAAACAGTTAATTTTGTTTCCCGAGAATCTTCGTCTCGGGAAACATTGAGATTCGAGGGAATCAAAATTAACTGTTTTCCCGAGGGAACAGTCATTCATAGTCAAACACTGAAAAAATTGTTGTTAACAACGGCGCCACAAGTATTTTCCATCGACTTTGACCTGATCACGTGCGTTTATTCCCCTCTCACACTTCGATCACGTGAACTTATTGCCCGCGCGGGAGTTATTAAGATTTGACACCCGCCACGTCACGTGCTCTCGAGAATACGAGTTTGACTATGGGGATATAATAATGTTCAACGTCCCATGCTCTGGCAAATGAAATGTATCAGTAATTTAGGATTACCTTTCCGCTAGTGCATTTAACAGTTTTTGTTTTCTTTCCTTAAAACAGACATATTTGTGACACTCCTGTAACTGAGCAGAGTTTTATTGAGCAACTCCATGAATTGCACCACAAGATCGATTTTGTCAAAGAACAATCATTTAAAAATGCACTTTCTTGTAATGATGTGGGGGACATCTTGGAGAAACTGAAAGTCAAGGTACGTTCAACATTCATTGTATTTAGATATATTGATATGTAATGTTTACAGAATGAGCGGCCGTGTTATATCAGTAGATATTTGGCTCGTACATTGTATCTGTAGCTCCGATACAACACGGATGCGAATAATGTAAACTGCTTATCAAACTCCATCCCAATTGACCTTGATCTAAAATAGTATTACATGAATTCTAAGCGAATAACACAATAAAATTACCGAACTTTCTAGAAATGGTACCTTTGACATCGTAAATAGGAAGCTGTTTGACACTAATTTTTGCTAAGATAGAGTAATCAATATTTAAATTTTTATCATAATTATATAGTTTTAGTAGAATTACACAGGTGATTATAGAAAATCAAGCGTGCTGATTGGTCGAGAACTTCGGACTATTTCTCGATAGTTACCTACAGCATTTTGACAAAATGGCTGCCAGCTTTTGAAATATGAAATAAAAATGTATTTTCTTTAAAATGCTTATTTATTTTTAATTTTTCAAATAATCACCTGTGTATAATTCTACTAAAACAATTAGTCACCTCAGGATCAGTGAATAGCAGTGATAATAACCTCGACTTCGTCTCGGTTATTATTCACCGATATTCACCTCGCCTTTGGTGACTAATTGTTAAATAGTAGTTTGGGATTTTATTGTATATTTATATTGGGTTGGTAGGGGTGGTGATTGAATTAATTATAGATTAGGGGTAAGTACTTTTTATAATATTAGATTTTAGATTTTTTAGCACGTGCATGTTCTCACGAGTTTTATTGTAAGCTCTTTTGTGTTCTACGTGAATAAATAAATTATTATTATTATTTAAGCTGTAAAAATTATCAGAGACTGTATCGGTACTACAATGTCTGTTCAATACTTCGTTTATTCAATCTCTTGCTGAGTTACATGTTTAAAGTGCTACTACGGTATGACGAAATTCGTACCATTGCTAAAGAAATGATTTATTCGTAAAATAGTCATTTTAGCTCCAAGATAGCAGGTTTAGTTGTTTTTAAATCGATATAAGAATAAAGGAGTGAAATATTGCACTCTCAAAACAGGCAAAAATACGTCCGCCATTACTAAATCGTGTTCCTGCGAACAATAGACTGTGACGTCAGTTTCTCAACGTGAACGCGTCGCTGCACGGCGAAATTCAACTTCCGGTTGGATTTTATCCCGATTCGGTTCCAGGAATCATTCTTAAACTCTGACTTGGCTTATTCAGTTATCTAGACTGCAAAGTGTAATTATTAATACATGATTTATATAGTAATGTTAAATTGCTCAATACTATAATTAATTTTCAGGATGTGTTCCCTAGTTAAGGATATGGTATACGTTCGCGGGTGTCATGCGCTTCAGAAATTCTGTACGCAACACAAAGGGCTAAACTATAGAAAACTATATATCATAGTAGAACTGTAGAAAACCATGAAATAATAAAAAATCGTAAAAGTTTTAATCCCATTGAGAAAGAAGGCCAGATTCCGAAATGGAGACTTTCATAAAATCGAATTACCAGCGCTCCAGTTACGGTCAAATATGAATCTGAATCTCTATCACCAGGTATTGTTTTCCAAAAGCGTGTCGGGGATTTTCGATATTTGATTCCTAAAAAAAACATTCAAAATTTGATGTTAGATATTTTTCGAGTTGATGTAATATGAACGCTCATAACTTGAAATCTAAAGCGAAATCAAACAATCCCCGACACTCTTTTTGAGACCTAATATCAAAGATGATGTCTGCCAAATTTCGTGGAAATTAGACGTTTCTAGATACCTATTAATTCACGTTTATGTCGAGCTTCACGGCAAAATATACTTAGGTGAAATAAGCTTCCAAAGTTGTGTCAACAAAAGACGCCTCATTTCCGCCATTTTCCGGCTGGGACACCTTCTTATCCAATTAGAATCGTCATGAGGTCACTGAGGTTATCATAAACTAATTGAGCCAGAAAACTCCCGTCAAACTGGTTCTACAAGCCTCGAGAAGCCAACGAACGAAACTTCTTAAATGTTTAAACTAATATAGACGTCAAGATGCTTTGCTCTCGAACTGAGCTTTTTATCACAACACTACGGAAATTCAAATTCCCGGCCGTTCTTTCGCGCGCCATCAACAGTGCACCCAGCAAGTGTTAATTAGTTGACACATTTCGTGTTTGTTGATATTATTCGACAGAGCACATTTTCGTCCATAGCTCAAAAAGAAAAATTCGGATTTAGAATTTTTTTTCACCAAATCAATATTTTGTAATATTTTCTTGCTGATTAGCTAAAAAATGGAAATTCGAGTTCTGAGACCGCGCGAACGTATACCATATCCTTAAAGGGCATCTAATTAATTAATAATAATACTAATACTATACTTTGACCTGCTCCGTCCCACCTTCTTTTGTATCTACGTAAAGTAAAGTAAAAGCCGTATTTAACGTCCGTAACCCCTTCAGTCGAAACTGTTCTCCCAAGAGGCAGATGGTGCGCCCTTTTACCCCCTCCCTCCATCAGTGCTCCGTCGTACGGGTATTTAAAAAGTCTGTATTGATACAATCTAGTGCTGTCTTTCACTATAATAGAATCAAAATTAAAATCAGCGTCTTTGAGCTAATTTGAACTCCACGCCACTGTAGTTGCCTCGGTAGCTCAGTGGGTAGAGCACCTGTCATGAAATCGGTGTGTCGTGGGTTCGAATCCCGCTCGAGGCGTCTGATTTTTTCCGAACATTTGTTCTGTCTATACTCATCATAGTTTCTTTATCAAGTAATTTTAGATTGTATTGCAAATATTTATTTTTGATATTGTTTTTATTCACAGGCTGTGCAAAAGATCAGGGAATGTATTTTACAAAAGATTTATTCTTTTCGGCGACCCAACACTAATTATCAAGTACCACAAAATGCCCTTCTAAAGCACAGGTAATTTCTACCACCATCATGAACCATTTAACTAATAGAAGATGGCTCTCTGTCCTTCTATTTAACAATTAGACTACGAGTTCGAGTTTTCTATGAGCCATTAGTAGAAACCAACTAGCATACTATCACAAATCCTGCAATCTGATTGGCTTAACGTACTCACTATCTATTGAGTGATTGATAGTGAGTAGCGAAAAATCCGGCGTTTTGAACAAAAAACAACAACAAAGCGAACAAGCCTATATTGCTTCAAAAGCAATGATGTTTCGGCCCGTTAGCTATTGGTTGCATTGGCGACTAAATATGCAGACGTTTTTGGGGGATGGATAATGAAGGAAGGGAAAATTGTTCCCACTAATCACGTGATATAGTTATATTGGTCAGCAGTTTAGGATTTTTCTCTTGTGTTATAAAAGTACTGTTCTATTTAATGTTTAGAGGCAATTTCTCTTGTATGCTTCGTTTTCCTGTCCTTTTGAAACTGAAGTGAAATCCTCACTGAATACTCATTATCACGTCGCAGTAATTAAGTTATGGGCGAGATCCGCTCCTTGTCCCTCACCGAGGTAAGGAGACGAGGTGGCAAGTGGTTTACCGCCCACAATGTACCCATATAACCAAAGACCATGTATACCCATAACACATATTCCAATATCCAACACTCAAAAAACTCATTTCTCCAAAACATTACAGTCTCGATGTCTATGTATTTAATCGTAATATGCCAGGGAAGAGAATCCGATTGCTGTAACTTATGCGACTATACAAATAACTGAAAAAGGAAAGGAAAAAACCCAAAAGAATAACGCATAATTTCTCCCCGAGCGACCCCACGGAACAGCTGCAGCCGAAGGGATACAAAATGAGAAAACCGGAGACCTCAACCGTGGAGGCAATGGAGGTTTACAGGGTGGGCTACGTTTAGCTGGTCATGGAGATCGCTTGAGGCTATGAGCAAAATCTTTAAACAGAGAGAGCACTCTAGATGGATCCGAGACGCGCGTGTAATGCTCAGCGATAGCCGTGCTCCGCCAACCCGCATATCGAGCGATATCCTATGTGGAACAACCTAGCTGCTAATAGTTAAGCTACGAAACCGGACAGATCTCCTCACAAGATACGGGAATCGGCAAAGCAAAAAAGGGCGTGTATCGTCTTTTATTATAGTTTCTTCAAATGTGAACTGGAGGAAGTATTGCTCAGAGACAATATATAATAATGATAATAATCTTTATTTTAAGTGGGTTTACAAATACAGCAATACAACAATACTGGTTTCCAATTTGGCCCACTAGATACAATAACTACTGATTACAATAATTACATAACAATACTAGTTACAATCGAAAACACTGACATAATGAAATAATAATTTACAATAAATGAGACAGTGAGACCTGGTAATAAGCTCTCTAAGATATGATACCAATCGCTGCAAACTCTAGAAGAACCATCAGCCGGATTAGCTTTTGAGGGGATATATCTTAATGGAGTGTGAAATATAAAGCTCTAGAGCACAATAAAATATATTTAATGACATCGTTCACCCGGGGATCGCACCGTCTTGCTATCTGTAAAAACATCTACCCTTGTGTTTCTTAGAGTTTCCTTAAAGGAATCCAAAATTCGCCATGCGGCAAAGGCCTCTAACACATTAATGTGGGACTCCTAAGTCTCGTAGTAATCTCGAACTTCCTGTCGGGAACCATCGTGGATTAACACACCACGGTCCTCTTAGATGCATCGCAAAATACCGTCTCAGACAAGTGTTATTCGGGACGCCAAGGAAGAGCATCGGCCAAAGAGTCGAGAAATCTCCAATAACAAATCTCGTCACGCAACGCGCATTTTACAGGAATCGATAATAATAAATATCATCGATATAAATAAATATCGATATCATAGAGTTTTTGCCAAGGATAAGATCGATAGCTAGGCTGAATGAGATCGCTTTTCCCGCGAATCGTTGTAACGTGATTCCGCCAACAAACGTTTTTGAGCCAATACTTTCCTCGCGCAAATGAGCACTGATTTTTATTTTGTCTCCAGAGACTAGGAACGCTTGAGCTACAAAATTAGATCACAGGCAAACCACAGTGATAAAGTGACATTTGCACTAAAAAATACCGAATAAAACGTGTTTTAATACATTTTAGCCCGAGTAAATGCACCATTGTTCCCCACCCTCCCTCACTGAGTCGGAATAGGTCAACCGGAGGACGTATATTATTACAAGGTAGGCAACTTTCAGGATTCCTGTGGTGAATCTCAAAACAAATCTGCTAAAATATATATCAAATCTTGTGAAAACTCATCCCTAAATCCGTCCAGTTACTAAAATACCTTCAATCTATCATGTCAGCTCAATTGTTTGGTTGTATTTTGAAGAAAATGCTGGTTTTGGGCCCAAGGACGCAAAAAAACAGCTTTCGTACTATGTGCCGACAGTTAGGCTTCGACCAGCGCAGTCCTGGGGACGAAAATGTGGTGCAAAAATAACCCGCGTATCCCTTCCCTTGTATTCCTTTACTCACCTGATCAAATGGACAAACGCAACCCTACATAGGCAAACATTCGACTTCCGCTTTCGTAACTTTTAAATATTCATCGCGTGTGAATTATTGACGCATGCAAGTTTTGTAAGACGGAATAATACAATACACTGTACAATAATTACAAGAAAGCTTGGGTTTCGTTCGTTATAGGTCTTATAGTCTACTGAAATTATGAAGAAAGTACAAGGTGTTTTGTAATTTGTATAATTCAATGCAAATATTTCGTTTGCCTTCCCACTGATTATTCGAAATGAATAACGCTTATTTGCGGACTTATTTGACATTAGAATAACAGTAATATAAATAGCAAGCTCTGCAACATGTGCATTGCCAGATAACAATCTGGGACGAAATTCAACTGAGAAGTGAAAGTTAAGAATAACATTCAAAAATGTTACTGTCATTCATCTATATGTTGTAGTTTAATTTTTGCTTGTAATTATTGTGCAGTGTATTGTATTATTCCGTCTTGCAAAACTTGCATGCGTCAAAGAATTCACACGCGATGAATATTTAAATATTACGAAAGCGGAAGTCGAATGTTTGCCTATGTAGGGTTGCGTTTGTCCATTTGATCAGGCGAGTAAAGGAATACAAGGGAAGGGATACGCGGGTTATTTTTGCTCCACATTTTCGTCCCCAGGACTGCGCTGGTCGAAGCCTAACTGTCGGCACATAGTACGAAAGCTGTTTTTTTGCGTCCTTGGACCCAAAACCAGCATTTTCTTCAAAATACAACCAAACAATTGAGCTGACATGATAGATTGAAGGTATTTTAGTAACTGGACGGATTTAGGGATGAGTTTTCACAAGATTTGATATATATTTTAGCAGATTTGTTTTGAGATTCACCACAGGAATCCTGAAAGTTGCCTACCTTGTAATAATATACGTCCTCCGGTTGACCTATTCCGACTCAGTGAGGGAGGGTGGGGAACAATGGTGCATTTACTCGGGCTAAAATGTATTAAAACACGTTTTATTCGGTATTTTTTAGTGCAAATGTCACTTTATCACTGTGGTTTGCCTGTGATTAGATACAAAACCAAGATACCGCACTGGGGGGACTGCACCGAGCATGCATGCAACGAGGCTGGACGTGTCTGCTTAAGCTCCGTCTTCAATTTTGGAAATTTTAGCCCGCATAACCGAAAATTATATTTTTTTTAAACGTAAGAATCGGCAAAGGAATTCAAATAGTTCATCATTGTTCACCTGATGCCAAAGTCTTCATTGAAAATTATGAGGATGAGTCTGATTCAAGTCTAGAGAAGACCGCAAGCGTCGACGAAAGTGCAATGTCGCTGGAATAACTCAAATTAGTTGTGAGTAAGCTCAACTCAATAGAAACAAAACTTAAAGGAATGGATGCTTCTATTAAACTTGTACAACAGTCAGTCAACGAGGTCAAAACTGATATGATCATGTTAAAGGAGAAAGTTAAAAATGCGACTTTTTGGTATGTTTGTCGGCATACCTGAGACGAAGGAAAGAGAATCGGGAGACGAAACGAAAGGCGTCTTGTTTAACTTTCTGGAGGAAAAGTTGAATCTCGACGATGCTAAATGTATAGAATTCCAAAGAGTCCACCGAGTATTAAAAAAAGCATGACATGCTGAGTGTTATGATTATGTCTTCGGATTTTGGGCTTCTTGTGGTGTACTTCCTTTTTTGAAGTAACCATTACTTAATTTAGCTTCACTATAAAGCCTAGTCCAGTCCCAGACTCACTTTCTATCCGCTCCGACAAGCTTAAGTCGCGGAGGAAAGAGAGTCCAGTATAACTTGCATGCCAGGCGACCACCACAAATATGTGGTGGTCGCCTGGTTACAAAGTCTGTCTGATCTCCAAAATGGCGGAGGCTCCAGTAAATCCTAGTTTAATAATTTAATATTTATAATGCGCAGTTTCTCAGTTCTGTATGAGCGATATCAGTCGAGGTTTGTGAAGAATTTCATCGATTCCGTGAAGTTTTCCCTCGCAAAGAGTAATTAAATTTATTATAATATTGTTCTAAAGTTTGAACAGTTCCGGGAAGCCGGATGTTTTTGTTAATTTGAGTACGGGCTTTGGAAAGTCCCTGATTTATTCTTTATTAATCTGCACGCGCTGTCAACCATTTCATTCCATTTTATTTTGACAGCTCCATGTGATATAAACATATCACTGGCAGCACATGGGCATATTGTCTGCGCATGCGTGAAATGCCAACATGAACACAAAGACCCTCTGACACGCGCATATATCCCGCGCCATTCCGCGCTAATTTAAATACCAGGAATAACAAACAAGATGGCGAAGTTTATTTATTTATTAACTTGTCTATATGAATATATGCAACTCTAAAATGATGGATTCTATTTTATCAATGCTGAAGGCATGCTGCAGTTGTCATAACCAGTATTTACGATGCATTATGAGTTGCATATTGCAAGGAGAGGGAGGTCCAGACATGACAAGCCAAACTGACAATGGCTGCCGTCTTCGCCGTATACATGCACTTTGAACATTCATAGCAGGAGCTATGCATTTTTTGAAAGTCATTTATTGTGATGAAGGAATGACTATTGAATAATCTTCGCCTCCGTAACATTAAGCAACTTGGGGGTCGGTAGAAATCGAAAGATAATTTGACTTGAATGCTTGGAGTCCACATTTCTGCTCGTCGCGAGTCCCGTAAATGGTAAGCAAAAACATTGCAATGCAAAACAGTGAAAACAAGTTTTAATTTTCTTAACAACTCATTTTTCTGCAAAGTCTGTTCTCTCATTTATACTTTCAAAGACTTAGAATAAGGAAATAGACGAAGATATGATAGAACCATGGCTTCGAGAAGTAACACAAAACATCAATTCCGCCATTACACCGAGTATAGGGTGAGAAGAATCTATTAAATCTGACAGCTATACATTTTTTGAAGCCCCATTCTCTATAAAAACTGAAATTATATAAAGGAATGAATGCTGTGGTAATTATCTCCAACTTGGGGGTCGGTAAAAATTTCAAGAAATATCTCCTTAAAGTTCGACCTAAATTGAACACTTCTATATATTCACCGGGCCATAGCTCGAAATCGCGTTCACCTGAAAGACCATTTAATTCAAATTCTAAAAGTTTACTTGCATCACAATTACCAAGCGTTAATCCAGTGCTGTAGAATACTTGATTGTAGAAATAATTAACGCTGAACATCCAACTCCAAACACCACAGTCGCATTTCAATGTAAAATATCTCGCCATCAAAAGAAATAACAGCGGCCAAAGATATACCCAGGGGAAGAAGTGTTTATCGTCTTTCAAAATGAGTAAATTTTCATGACGTTTAAACTTTAGAAACGCGTAGATCTCCTACAAAATATCCTTAAAATGAGCTATCGAGCTGGAAAATGGTTCCAGACGTCACTGGTCAATACTGTGTTGGCGCATGCGCAGACAAAATACCCATATGCTATCACTGGCCATATTACATTTGCGGGCTCTGAAAATAGACAAAATCGGCTGACTGGCACAATGTTTACATTATTTAACCCAATTCAAAACTTTTGCAAACAACATTTCCATCGATTTCCATATCAATGCTGTTGAAATGTCTATTGAAATGGAAATACAACAGACAAAGAACCGTATTCCCAAAAGATCTGAAATGGGTCAAAGAATGTAAACATTGTGTTAGTCGATTTGGTCTATTCAGCTCCGATCTGATTGGCTGCTAAGCTGCCATGCGCATGCAAGTTATACTGGACTCTCTTTCCTCCGCGACTTCAGCTTGTCGGAGCGGATAGAAAGTGAGTCCGGGACTGGACTATATAAAGCCGAGACCTTTACCCGGTCGAAAGATTTCGGTCTACATTTTGATAACCATCAAGCCTAAAACTCCGAAAAAAAACACTTAATCCTTGCATTACTTTTATCTCGGTAGAGACATTCTTACACAGTTTGAATTTCGATTTTCGCTTTGGATTAACACTCTAATTTTATTTTAACCAAGCAGAAACTATTCAAAACAAAGTAAAATTTCTGCCTAAAACTGTTTTAGCGTTGTACAAAGCTATTTTCCTGCTTTTTGTTTCAAATTTGAGGTAATTAGGGGAAAATATCAGCAATACTAGCAAATATACAGATCTAGCCCATGTGGACAGTTTTCAAATCAAAATTTCACTTTGGATAAACACTCTAATTTCACATTTTCCGGTTAAAAACCATCACAAACAACTTGAACTCTTTACTAAAGCAGTTTTAGCCTTGTACAAAACGTATTTTCCAGCCTATTGGTTTTTGGCGCTCAACACCCGCGTGACTGTATATGTTGCCTTCTTCAATTGCCTTCTTCATTATTCGACATATAGACTGTACATGTATACAGTCAATTGCAAAAATTCTGGCCGCTACGAAGTATCAGTATATCAATATATCAGGTGCATTATGGGTAATTAAATAATCGAAAATTCCCCTTAAAGCGGGTTAACGCCAGCAAAGTTGGTAGAAATATTTAGTATAATGTTTATTTTAGTCTTACGTTTGTTGTTTGTAAATTTTGCTTCATTTAATAGTATTAGTGATGCACCCGATATATTGATATATTGATATACCGTGGCGGCCATAATTTTTGCAAATGACTGTATATGAACAGAATATTGAACGTTTTATAGTCGGTATAAAGAAGATCAGATTGTCCGCCTTATTACTCGGACTACCTGTGGTAGGCCGAGTCTAAATCTGCAGTTTGTGTCATGTATCTATCTTTTCGTCGAGGAATGACAGGAATGTCTGTTTCAGGGTTTCGATTGGCTCAAAAGTCGAAACCATGGCAACTTATCACATGCTGGCCGTACCACGATGGAAGTTCTCTGAAAGTTGAAAGGTGATGTTGTTCGAAGTTATACGTCGTCTTCTTCGATCTCCAAACGCTCACTATGCTTACAAACCCACAAGTCATTCGCGGTAGGCCCACACCAAAAGATTTCGAGCGATTTCGAAATGGGTCGGTCCGCGAACTCAAAGAGAAATCAAAAGCTATACAAATTAAATCAAATGAAAAGCTAACTAGCACAATTATTGAGCAAACTATGAATAGAAATGACGAAACTAATAAGACTAGAGAGACTTGAATACCAGACTCCTGATGTGAAGAACTCAGAATCTGAACCAAATAAGTCAACCTTGATGTACGACGACAAAAAGCACTTTTAACGCCATCTTGGAAGCACACGAACCGGGACACGAAGCGAAGGATAGTCAAAAGAATCATGCGGGGAAAAAAACACTTTAAACTTGTAACATTAAGGTGAATATGATGACTATATTTATTTTTTTGCATTTTAATTGTTATTGGTACAATAAATGCGTCACAAAATATTACTTTTGCGGCCTTCTTCTCGAGCGTGTACCACGTTGTGCATAAGTATTGTATCATCAGAAGCTGTTGTGAATACATTCGATGATCATGATATACTACAGAAAGCTATGCAGCTATGTAAATACTCATAATGATAATTAATTCAGTGACACTAAACATGAGAGAGGACTGACGTAATAGTTTTGTAGCTTCAGAGGGCCACTTGTTTGTTAGCTTATGCTATTTGTTTGTCACCCTCTTTTAAATAAAGACTATTATTATTATTATTATTATTATTATTATTATTATTATTAATTGTATGTTTATCTTCACTGCGTGTATCAACTCACTTCGTTCTAAGTTCTAGAGATCTCTCTAAAATAACTAGACGCTCTTCTAGCGTGAAGTCGGGCTTCTAAATGAAATGTAACCTATTTGAACTAAATATAGATATCTTATAGTGCGATTTTAAAAACAGTGTTTGGTTGCTCGTGACTCGAGCTCGATAGAACTTGCTTTCCTTGCAATTTCAGTACTGCGATTTCACAAACTCAGTGAATCATGAATGACAATGACATAGTTTATTTGTTACCATAAATATATCCATACAAATACAGTATACATAAACTAGACATCGCAGAGTGATTAAACAATGTTTGGATGAAGTGTAAATATGGGTTTACCTCGACGGTTATCGGTCGGCTGAAAACCTTACAACTGTTCTCTTCACCGCCGACTGCGTGTATCAACTCACTTCGTTCTAAGTTCTGAAGATCTCTAAACCCTTTGCAGCACTAGTACTGGATTGATAAATCCATATCTCTATGAATTATTGTGGTTATTTTGAAAACAAGACGACATAAACTTCCTCCAACAAGGTTTTTCAGACTCGACCAGTCTCGTATTGATAAATCATGTTGTTAGAGCCTTCGGTGATTATCTTAGCGGCCGGCACAGGGCGCATGCGCTGTAGAACCCAGTTGGCGATTTGAGGTCATCGACGACGAATAGCCTGCGCTCGCATCCAAACTAAACCACGGTATAGTCAGTCTGCGAATCAGTGCATGATTCCTTGTTCTGGAACCCCAGCATAGTTGGCACGATTATATATAATAGCTTCTGATTGGCTATCGCCAATTATCATTCTTACGCGTGTCCTGATTGGTTGTGGTACTCGCGCTATGTTTATTTTCAAAATGGTTTCCACCTTTTAATACTTTTATCGAGGATATATGGACACAGCATTTACAGCCGACGACAGGCTATAAGAACATTCTTTGAGAAAAACAACGTGTCTGTAAATCCCTGTAAATCTCCCCACAGTCTACGGCAAGTATCTCAGTATGATATTTCAGTATCTTCCCAGGCCATAGTAGCGGATGTACTGATCCACCGCCGTAAACCTCGTGGTTCAAGTGTTATTGTTTCTTGTTGTTGTAATTACTTTATAAATAAATTACTTTTGTAACGTGTCAATCGACAAGACGCCGGCTACAACAAAACGACTCCTTGCACTTTTTAATATCGGTTTTCTCTGTCGAAGGACATGGCAAACTGAAGCTGTTTTCCTCTATTTAGAATCGTCTCAAGTGTACCAAATTCACAATAATTTCAGTCAAATCCCAAAAGGATAATTTGCTAAAATCCTTTATTGAGTTTTCGAAGTAAAAATTTGTAAAATGTTCGAGAAAGTTGAGAAGATTTTCTTCGCTCACTTCGCTCAATTTTGACTTTTCATATTAAAGCCGTGTGTAACGGCCTGCGCGACCTCGCCTTATATGATCTGACCAATCACGTTCCGTTCTAAAGATATATTGATTCTAAAAATAGAATTAACGGTGCACATGATGGGTCAAGAGCCCAATACCAGGGATCCTTCTCTTACCTCATTTTCTCTTGTTCATACATATTACGAACTCCGACGTTTGTTATTCATTCACAACTTGTACTGTGTCGACTGTAGACGTGTTGTATTACTGATCAATATAGAGTGAATAAATTGCATAGAAAGAACGGCAAAACAGTATGTAAAAATCTAGTAAACATATTTTAACTGATTGTTGAAATAAATACGTTTGTTTGTCATTTTGTTTACAAGCACTGATAGCAAAAATGTCTTGTGTTAAATATTGAGACTATTCAGCATTAAAAAAACACAATGCCTCAATTTTGAAGTATTTTAATTGATTAAAATAAAAACACAAAACAAATACTTTATAAAAATCAAAAGAGAAAACAAATAAAGTATATTGTAGATGTTTTGGTTTATGTTTAGTGAAAATATAAATATTAAAACTAGCCAAAAAGAGCATAGTTCAGATTTGCCGAACGCTATGTCCTCTCGAAGGTAAAATCCGAATGTTTCACGGAAAATTTGCACCAGCTGCGTACGGCGCACATCGGTCCATGAGGCGCAAAATGTCAAAATTAAAATTTCTCAGCGTACGGTGAAGTTACACGCCTGAAACTTATGAAGTGTTTAGAGAATACGGTAAAGTTTAGTTATCCGAAAAAAAATTGAAATTTCACGTCATATTGACAAAGATTAGGGTCAAAAACGTATTTGTCACATGACCGAGTTTCATACCTTGTTTCAATATACACATTTATTACACAACTTGTAATCTTACAGTACAAATACGAGTACAAATATGACAGCGTATTACACGTTTTAGAATTCGGACACGTCAATTTTGCGCGCGCGCTCAGTTTGTTTCTTGGTTTGTCCGGTCGCAAATAAAAAGAAAGAGAAAAAGACGTTTGCTTTTTGTTGTCGTATAATAAACAATTTATTACACGAGTAGTTGTGTAATACGGCTGGATATTTTTACTCGTCTGCTTGTATTTTGTCGGCGAGACTCGTAAAAATATCCAGCCGTATTACACAACTCTAACTGTAATAACCTATATGTACTGCGGGACGCGTGGGATGCGCACAGGGAGCCCAATATTATACGGTACTCAACACAGGGAACCCAACATATCTACGTATTATATATTGCGCGTGCGCGCGCTCTACCACAGGAAACCCATCAAAAAGAGACGCAAATATCATTTTATTGAATTATTTAGTAGCCTCAAAAGAAATGGTTGGGCTGCCTGTGCTCAGTGCAGCTTTAAATACCACCCGTAAAACGGAGCCCTGGTGGAGGGAGGGAAGTAAAGTGCGCACCGTCGGCCTCAAGTTTATTAGTATATGATTACTATTGTGAACTAGCTGAAACAGTAGAGAGTTGGTTGTGGTACTGGTCTTTATTGAAAGCTCTGGGACTTGAGTTACATTGGTTAACTGTTGTGTTCTAAGCTGAATGTTAAGTCATACTGAAGTCATGGTTCAACTGTCAACTGAACTGTGACCTTTGTGTATTCTCTATTTATAATAACAATACGTGCACATATGCTAATATGCTATACGTCAGAATAATACATAACTAGGCGTATCAATAGTTGAACGAAATCTTAAAAGTACAGGTTTATACATAATCTATTCAATACGATTTCTATGGCTATAGAAAGTATCGTGAATCTGGATAATAATAGAATACTGAAATCTGAGTATACTTCGATAGTTATCAAACTACATGAGTTTGAAGACTCGAATTCTGTAACTTATTTTCTTAGTAAACATGATACGTGTCTTTGTGCTTTGTTCTCTACTGCGTAAGACATAAGAGTTGTTATTAAAAGTTGTTGATGCAATCTTGCTGGGAAATATATCAGCTGTATTGACACTTATCTGATTAGATCTGGTACTTGTGAATTACCTTCAGAATATTGGACGCATGTGTTAATTGAACTGTTGTTCGAGAACTTAATGGATTATTCCAGATATGACTTTTGACGTGTTACTATGGTAACTAGCTTACTAGAATCCTATGGATTCTATATTCTAGATAATCTTAGTTTCTTGTATGAAATATGAATATGAGCTTCTCTACACTATTACGAGTTACCGACGTTAAATAAAGTCCTTTACTTTTTTTTACTTTTTTACCGTGGTTTAGTTTGGATGCGAGTGTAGGCTAACGACGAACGGCCTGCATTTTTAGAGTCGGGCCTTCCACAGGAAGCCCGACTAATTAACCATAAATAGATTGTAAATATGTACGTAATATTTGTGTTTATATGGTACTAAATAAAGTATATATGTCATAATCCATGGTAAGAGTGGTGTATTCATGTTTTCTTATGCTTGCATCGACAGTGAAAGCTGACTGAATTACTCATCGAATGTAAGGAGGTATAAACCACGATCTTTGTCCATGTAGTTATTGTAAAATAAAAATGGGTTGTAACTCATTTGATCAAGAAGTGTATACTTTAAAATATGGAATGAGAAGGGTGGAAGTAATACAGGTTGTCCGCATGTAGATTAAATAGAGCCACTGCCTCTAAATATCGAGAATCGGCGGACAGTTGCGAAAAATCGAATTTCGTTTTATTTCACCAATAGAACCCCTTTGGTGTACCATTTCCAAAAATAGTATCGAAAACTTACAGTATGGATACTCGAACCGTGAACACTTAGGTTTTTTCTAACACATAAATATAAATTGTCGATCAGAAAAAATTGATCAGAAAAATGATTTATTTTGATCACTAAGTGTATTTAAACTCACTGCTCCATTTGAGAGGCTATGAGGCAATAGAAAGTTCGAAAAAAAAAGTTCGAAAAAAACTCGAAGTGTTCACGGTTCGAGTGTCCACACTGTAAAGAGCTTTTTATTTTCTTCAAAATTGAAGAAAGTCGAAATTCCCTCAAAATAGCCTTTGGCCGACGAAGACGCGAAGCAAAAATTAAGCATTTTCGATGTGTTCGCGTAGAAAAACCGACGGTTGTACGAAACTAATATTTTGCTACATACAAAGGTGTCATTTCCTCTTTCCAAAACACTAAAAATCTCTTTGGGATTTTGAATCTAACTATTTCTTTAGATCTCTAATTGAGATGCTATCGTAGCATCTGAACGAACGCGTAAAAATCACCTATTTTCAAATCCATCAAACGCTTCTTGGTACATGGAGTTTGAGCTTAAAAATATATGTATCTTAAAGCTTTGCCATTGAACATGACTGTGTATACATATTATTGATGCAGCTCTAAAACTCTTCCGGTGGGAAGCGTAAACACAGAGCATATTTTTACCATTTGGTAATACGTTACACGTGCATAATGAGACATGAAATTGACAACACAACGTGTAAACACTAGAAATAAATACAACAAAATATACCAAGTTGTAAATTTATTTCATTTTCTTGATCAGATCAAAACATAATCTCACTGAAATTATACAAATATCCCATTTTTTTTAGGAAAACTGAATGATTTGTCCCACCCAAATGACTGCCAAATCATAACAGACCGGTTAATACCGCACGATGAATATGGACACCGGTTAATACGGACACCGGTTAAATACAGACACTGGTGAATACGGACACCGGTTAATTCGGACACTGGTTAATATGGACATCGGTTAATACGGACATCGGTTAATACAGACACCGGTTAATACAGACACCGGTTAAAACAGACACCGGTTAATACAAGCACCGGCCGGTTTATAAGGACACCGGTTAATACAGACACCGGTTAATATGGACACCGGTTAATACCGATATCGGTTAATACGGACACCGGTTAATACAGACACCGGTTAATACGGACACCGGTTAATACGGACACCGGTTAATACAGACCATTTGGTACCATTTGGTAATACGTTACACGTGCATAATGAGACATGAAATTGACAACACAACGTGTAAACACTAGAAATAAATACAACAAAATATACCAAGTTGTAAATATTCTTTGAGTTCTCTTTATTGTTTCTAGGGATTAAATTTATTTCATTTTCTTGATCAGATCAAAACATAATCTCACTGAAATTATACAGATATCCCATTTTTTTTAGGGAAACTGAATGATTTGTCCCACCCAAATGACTGCCAAATCATAACAGACCGGTTAATACCGCACGATGAATATGGACACCGGTTAATACGGACACCGGTTAATACGGACACCGGTTAAATACAGACACAGGTTAATACAGACACCGGTTAATCTGGACACCGGTTAATCTGGACACCGGTTAATACAGATACCGGTTAATACGGACACCGGTCAATACGGACACCGGTCAATACGGACACCGGTTAATACGGACACCGGTTAATACGGACACCGGTTATTACGAACACCGGTTAATGCGCACACCGGTTAATACGGACACCGGTTAATACGGACACCGGTTAATACAGACACCGATTAATACGAATATCAGTTAATCTGAACACCGGTTAATCTGAACACCGGTTAATACGGACACCGGTTAATACGGACACCGGTTAATACGGACACTGGTTATTACGAACACCGGTTAATACGCACACCGGTTAATACGAACACCGATTTAATACGAACACCGGCCAACACCGGTTAAATAGAGACAACGGTTAATACGGACACCGGTTAATTCGGACACCGGTTAATATGGATATCGGTTAATACGGACACCGGTTAATACGGACACCGGTTAATACGGACATCGGTTAATACAGACACCGATTAATATGGATATCGGTTAATACGAACACCGGCCAACACCGGTTAAACAGAGACACCGGTTAATACGGACACTGGTGAATACGGACACCGGTTAATTCGGACACTGGTTAATATGGACATCGGTTAATACGGATATCGGTTAATACAGACACCGGTTAATACAGACACCGGTTAATACAAGCACCGGCCGGTTTATAAGGACACCGGTTAATACAGACACCGGTTAATATGGACACCGGTTAATACCGATATCGGTTAATACGGACACCGGTTAATACAGACACCGGTTAATACGGACACCGGTTAATACGGACACCGGTTAATACAGACACCGGCCGGTTAATAAGGACACCAGTTAATACAGACACCGGTTAATACGGACACCGGTTAATCTGGACACCGGTGAATACGGACACCGGTTAATCTGGACACCGGTGAATACGGACACCGGTGAATACGGACATCGGTGAATACGGACACCGGTTAATACGGACACCGATTAATCTGGACACCGGTGAATACGGACACCAGTTCAGCGTTAATCTGGACACCGGTGAATACGGACACCGGTTAAGCGTTAATCTGGACACCGGTGAATACGGACACCGGTTAATACGCACACCGGTTAATATAGACACAGGTTGATCTGGACACCGGTATTACATTATATCAATGGAACCTCGTTATTACGGACACCATCGGGGCCATAGAAAGTGTCCGTATTACATTATATCAATACAAGGGAACCTCGTTATTACGGACACCTTCGGGACCATAGAAAGTGTCCGAATTACATTATATCAATACAATGGAACCTCGTTATTACGGACACCATCGGGGCCATAGAAAGTGTCCGTATTACATTATATCAATACAATGGAACCTCGTTATTACGGACACCATCGGGGCCATGGAAAGTGTCCGAAATACATTATATCAATACAATGGAACCTCGTTATTACGGACACCATCGGGGCCATGGAAAGTGTCCGAATTACATTATATCAATACAATGGAACATCGTTATTACGGACACCATCGGGGCCATGGAAAGTGTCCGAATTACATTATATCAATACAATGGAACCTCGTTATTACGGACACCATCGGGGCCATGGAAAGTGTCCGAATTACATTATATCAATACAATGGAACCTCGTTATTAGGGACACCATCGGGGCCATAGAAAGTGTCCGTATTACATTATATCAATACAATGGAACCTCGTTATTACGGACACCATCGGGGCCATGGAAAGTGTCCGAAATACATTATATCAATACAATGGAACCTCGTTATTACGGACACCATCGGGGCCATGGAAAGTGTCCGAAATACATTATATCAATACAATGGAACCTCGTTATTACGGACACCATCGGGGCCATGGAAAGTGTCCGTAATACATTATATCAATACAATGGAACCTCGTTATTACGGACACCATCGGGGCCATGGAAAGTGTCCGAATTACATTATATCAATACAATGGAACCTCGTTATTAGGGACACCATCGGGGCCATAGAAAGTGTCCGTATTACATTATATCAATACAATGGAACCTCGTTATTACGGACACCATCGGGGCCATGGAAAGTGTCCGAAATACATTATATCAATACAATGGAACCTCGTTATTACGGACACCATCGGGGCCATGGAAAGTGTCCGAATTACATTATATCAATACAATGGAACATCGTTATTACGGACACCATCGGGGCCATGGAAAGTGTCCGAATTACATTATATCAATACAATGGAACCTCGTTATTACGGACACCATTGCGACCATATAAAGTGTCCGTATTACATTATATCAATACAATGGAACCTCGTTGTTACAGACACCATCGGGGCCATAGAAAGTGTCCGAATTACATTATATCAATACCAATATCAATGGAACCGGTGTCCGTGGTGTCTTACCCTGCGAGCAGAGGTTCTTTCCATGTTCCTGGTCTCGATCAAGCCGATACTAGTACATGCCGTGACATAAACCGAATGAAATCCAAAACCACTTGACATTGATCAGAAGATCAATTCAGTTAAAATTTAATCCCTAGAAACAATAAAGAGAACTCAAAGCATATTTACAACTTGGTATATTTTGTTGTATTTATTTCTAGTGTTTAAACGTTGTGTTGTCAATTTCATGTCTCATTATGCACGTGTAACGTATTACCAAATGGTAAAAATATGCCTCTGTGTTTACGCTTCCTACCGGAAGAGTTTTAGAGCTGCATCAATAATATTTATACACAGTCGTGTGCAAAGCTTTAAGATACATATATTTTTAAGCTCAAACTCCATGTACCAAGAAGCGTTTGATGGATTTGAAAATAGGTAATTTTTTACGCGTTCGTTCAGATGCTACGATAGCATCTCAATTAGAGATCTAAAGAAATAGTTAGATTCAAAATCCCAAAGAGATTTTTAGTGTTTTGGAAAGAGGAAATGACACCTTTGTATGTAGCAAAATATTAGTTTCGTACAACCGTCGGTTTTTCTACGCGAACACATCGAAAATACTTAATTTTCGCTTCGCGCCGAAGGCTATTTTGAGGGAATTTCGACTTTCTTCAATTTTGAAGAAAATAAAAAGCTCTTTAAGTTTTCGATGCTATTTTTGGAATTGGTACACCAAAGGGGTTCTATTGGTGAAATAAAACGAAATTCGATTTTTCGCAACTGTCCGCCGATTCTCGATATTTAGAGGCAGTGGCTCTTAAATATCGGTCCAACTACATATCGTGGAAAAGTATGTTTATTTCTTATAATTAGAACCATGAGGGTATCAAATTCACATTTTAACCTAATACTCTGCAGTTGGAACGATAAGGGATCAACTGAAGATCAGATTGCACGTTTCCATGGAAACTATTGAGACTGACAAAGTGTCAAGAAAATAGAGAATATAGATCACCCGCTCTTGCTTTTTGGCTGCAGTTTTGGAAAAGAAAACGACCCAGGCCTGAATGTACCTGAGCACAGGCTGCTGAGCATTTTAAAATAGTCAAAAAATATAAACACATCTATGCATCCAACTGGCGTCATCAACCACAGGGTACCCAGCACTAATAAAGCTAAAGCTTTAAATTATGATAAGAAATATTAATCTAATGATATTTTTACGTCGATTTTCGAAATCTGCGACTTTTTTACTGATGAAATGTCTTTCCCACTGAAGAGTCCCTTAAAATAAAACGATTGCCGTGTGATTGAAAGGTTAACGTTTTATAATTAATCAGATTATTGTTCCTGAACTCCCAAGAGAATATGCTAAACAAATGCTTTTCAATTCTGTAATTTAGTGTAAAGTGTGGTGTAGGTAAGCCAAAGGTCTTGGGTTCGATCCTCGATATGTGTATTTATCATATATTTTTTGTCTTCGTAAAAAGGTTGTAATAAAATAAGTTCAATATACGCGTCAATATGACCAGGGTTATATGGGAGATAATATGGAATAACAAAGAAAACCATTGAATTAAGAGCTTGTAATTCGTTCTCTATTCAAATATTTAGTGGACGACTTCTGTATTATAGAGAACATCTATTATAAAAATCAACTAGACGCTCTTCTAGCGTGAAGTCGGGCTTCTAAATGAAATGTAGCCTATTTAAACTAAATATAGATATCTTATAGTGCGATTAAAACAATCCGTTTGGTTGAACGTCGTTGCGTGACTCGAGCTCGATAGAACATACTTTCCTTGCAATTTCAGTACTGCGATTTCACAAACTCAGCGAATCATGAATGACAATGACATAGTTTATATGTTACCATAAATATATCCATACAAATACAAATACCGTATACATAAACTAGACATCGCAGAGTGATTAAACAATGTTTGGATGAAGTGTAAATATGGGTTTACCTTAACGGTTATCGGTCGGCTGAAAACCTTACAACTGTTCTCTTCACCGGCTGCGTGTATCAACTCACTTCGATTCGTTTTAAGTTCTAAAGATCTATAAACCCTTTGCAGTAGACTAGACATCGCAGCGTGGTGACTCGTGGTGACTCGAACATGCACAATATTTCATGCCGATTCTGGGCATTCGAATCAGTGATTTACTTACAACAATTTCAAAACTCAGAAAAATAAAGATCTATCAGTGTTATAAGCTTACCACAACACACAATTACAGCTGTACAAAGTATAGAAGACATTGTGACTTCGTTTAGATTTCAATCTTGTGTCAGTTGTGCAATATTCATTTGCGATATTGATAGCATATTTATCTTCTAACTTCTCGCATTTTGCTTTGATCCCCATCAGTATTTCATCATTTAACTCAACATGTGAAGATTTGAGTTGTTTTGAGCAATATTTGTTTGTCTCGTGTTGATCAGAGCCTTCTGTAATTAATCTTAGCGGCCGGCACAGGGCGCATGCGCTGTAGAACCCAGTTGGCGGTTTGAAGCCAAAGGCGAAGAACGAATCTCATTTTTAGAGTCGGGTCTTCCACAGGAAGCCCGACTAATTTACTCGGCATAGCTTGTGTGGATCCACCGCAGCGCACGTCAAATTCCTCTTTTACCATGCAGCTTCCGTTGCAGCCAGCCACAAGAAAAACTGTCACCTTCAAATAGATACTCGCAAGGAACCTCGAGACCAAAACCACCACCTCTGTTGACTCGTTTCCCCTTGATTATAACCTTTCCGCAGTTCGTAGGCCTCTTTGGAAACTTGCTTAACCATGTAGCCATTACTTTGGGCACATGACCAATAACTTCGATTTGTCAGTCGGGTTATTCGGATGAATATCAACATTTTGGGCCCCAGAGTTTTCTCTTACTACCGCTACATCATTTGTCCTTGATATTGTTCGGCTCGCGCATGAGTCTATAAACATCTCCAGATATTGGTTCCCACTCACTCTTGTATTCGTGATATCCCCGAATAAAATAATTCACCTCTATAAGTTCCAGCGACATTTCAGTCAATTCAGCTCACGTTAGATTTGGTATCACTGTCACACAAAACCTAGACATACAATAGACCGCTCCAATAGGAATCAAGCGACATCATGTGCTTGTATGCCCGGGCTCGTATGTTGCCCAAATACCGGGCGTAATCTCATGTATCAAGAGTTACTGTACTGTCTGAGTTAAAAGTGACAGAAAATATGTCGTCTTCTGTTAGGTTTTGTCACAGCTGCGAAGCCGAAACCAAATATATTTGTTTAATCTGTAAAGAGCCCGTTTGCAACAGACCAGAGTGCGCTGTGTTTCTTCCTGAGGATAATCCTAACTGGAAATCTGGTTCCCGCGTATCGGCGTGTTTGTCGTGTGACACAAACAGCGAGTTGAAGCCAAATGACGCTGCAAAGCAAGATGAAGTAGTGATTTTTCCGCAGGCCAGCAATGCCCAGAGTGTAGCAACACCACGAACTTGAAAAAGAGCTTCGCAAGCTTCAACTGCCAAGGAAAGGAGAGACTGTTTAAGTTTACAGCAGAGAGTTGAGATCAGTGATAACCACGCTAAGAATAACCCCAACGAAGGCTACCGCAAAGTCGCTGTACAATTTGGTATCGGTAGGACGCAGGCGCAGAAAATCCTGAAGGAGAAAGAGGCGATTCTCGCTCAGTACGAAAGTAACGTGCATTCGAGTAAGAAGAAGAGAGGCCGCTCAGCGAAGTACTTAGTCTCCCTCGCATCCGTCTTTAGTTCCGTCACGCAACGCTCTCGGCCCACTGACGGCTGCTTAAACCCGAACAACATTCCTTTGCCTTTGTTATCACCCAAGCAATCAGGCGGTTGACATAGTTTGAAATAGGCCAATCACAGGTCAGAAATATACGTCGCTACTCAACACAGCACGCCAACGTTCGTACGTGAGCCACGCTTCCGGCGAGTCGTACACAATTTCAGTTGAATAATAATAATAATATAATAATATCTTTATTTATTTAATAATAAGAATTGAATAATCTCCCTTCTCGATCTTTAAACGTTTTTCCTCTGTCTGTACATTGCTCATGCAAACTGCAGACAATCCTAGGCCTGTCAGGTACTTGGTCTTTCATAAAGCTATAAATCAGCGGGGAAACAACAACAATATGACCAGACTTTTTTAAACACTTCGTGTATCGATCAAACAGGAACGGAAGAAGTCAAAGAACTTGATAGATCAGGGATTTCCCAAAGCCTGTCGGTAGATTTATGAACAGATCTTTCTCTATTAATAAGATTGTCTGAATTGCCTACTTCTATAGTGATGATTTACACCAGGAATTCTAAAAACTTTGATGACTAGTTATTTTTCGCTCGAAAGAATCAATAAAAGACAAGCTATGATTGGTCCAAAGATTTTGGCGCGACTGACTTCTGATTATGAAAGCCACACTGTGATTGGTTAAAACCGGGAAAGGAATGTTGTTCGGGTTTAAGCAGCCGTCAGTGGACCGAGAGCGTTGCGTGACGGAACTAAAGACGGATGCGAGGGAGACTACGAAGTACTCGGAAGTTAATGAAGCATTGTGGGAGTAGCATACTCTCTGCAGAGAATCCAACATTCCTGTTTACGGTACAATGCTGCAGGAAGAAGTTCTGCTAATAGCAGAAAAGCTGGGTATAAGTGGCTTACTGCTCGAATGGCTAGTTGCAACGTTTTAATCCTTTGACACCCAGAGATTTTTGATGTTTTTAGCGATTTTCAGGACCTAATCATATCGTAGGAAATTTCGATTCCATGGAAATCTTTACAGTTCTGAAAGTCCACGGGCTCAAGTTCTCACGTGTTGTGTCTTTCGTCGTGGAACCTCGTCGGGGCTGGTAGATCTTTCTACCTCAAGAAGGCCAATTTTGCATTTTAGAGTGTTTTATAGCCATTATTCGCCACAGAAGCCCCCAGAACAGCATCATTAAGCTTGACTGGCGTGGTAGAGACTGTTCTCCTGAAAGAATCCAGGAGCGAGAACCGATTTCACGAAGACATATCGGCAGTGCCTTGAGGAAATGTAAAATAATAATAATAATAATAATAATAATAATAATAATAATAATGGAAACTTTATTTCATGTATTTTTTACACAAACAATTGCAAATCTCACTACATGTAGGTAATTTACAATTGACTACTTGAACTCGAAAATATAATTAACAAAAAGAAAATGGTAACATAAGTATATTTATATATATCTGGGATCTGGGCACTTATGTGGATGCAACGAGAGTCTCGACCACATTTCACGGACTTTATTTATTTGTGGAGATGATTTTTGTGAGCCCACGGTACTTTTGATCAGCGCACACTCACAAAACACGTTCAATGGATTTTAATATACTGGTTGGAGTATCGTTTATTTTTCGCTGATTCAAGCCAGGAAAGTGTTCGTTTTCTACAAATCCATGATGTCAAATGCAACTTTATTCATTGCTGGAAGCATTCATCGGGGTCATGAACAATTTAGTGACATTTCAAGGGGAAGACAATGTTCTTTTATGAGTTTTACAGCGCTGTTCTGTGCTCAGTCACGTCCAGTTCCACAATGAAGTACTTCTACAGTCGATCAGAGTTGACCGAAGGAGACAGCATGTACTTGAATGCTTTTGAAAGACACAGTATCCCAGATACAGAGACGCTGTCGCTGGCCTATCTACATTGTACCTGATCGAGCTCGTTGGTCTTCGTCAAACCAATCCGGCCCATGCCATTGGCATGGAGGCTGCCAACTACTGAATCAAATTTAATATACGATCCATCCTGGTGTACTTTTATATTCTACAAGTGTGCTATGAGGCTTCGACATCTTTCCTGATATCTGGCCAGTAACATTGTATATAATATACACCAAACACAATTCTCTATTTCATTGAATCCATATTTGTATTAATTACTGCATAACTATTAAAAGCGTGCAACATAAATAGTGCAAAGTATTGCATGCTTTTAGTGCTGGTACATGTCTATAGCTGTCTGTCTATGACCAGATTATTATAGTGTTAGCATTTGTATTAAGCAACACCAAACTCGGGTGGGAATGAGAATTAATAGAGACATGGAATGGAACAATGTGACCGGCACGGGAATGAGAATCAATGGAGATGTGGGATGGGAACAATGGGACAAGGGTGGGAATGAGAATCAGTAGAGATATGGGAGGGAAATAGGTTCAGTTTAGTGGGCACATGTATCGTGAAGCTAGAAACGCTTGAGAATCATAATATCTCAAGATATATTCTATCTAAAGAGTTACCATAGTAACGCTACGCGAACTGGAATCTTTGTACTATTACTGTACAAACGAACTAAGTCTTATGTCATCAGTGACCAATACAAGTTTACTCAGTCAACAAGCTGAACAAATACAGCTAACGCACTTCTCATGAACATAGCATTTCTAAAGAATAATTACTTGACCTAAGACCTTGCGCAGTAGAGTACAAACTGCAATCAGCCACGTATATATTTACCAACTTATGTATTATTCTGACGTATAGCATATTAGCATATGTTGACGTATTGTCATTATAAATAGAGTACACAAAGAGCTAGGACACATGTACACTTGACTTCAGTTGAACCAGTATCCTTCAGCTTCACCTAGAACACAACTGTTAACCGATGTAACACAAGTCCCAGAGCTTTCAATAAAGACCAGTACCACAACCAACTCTCTACTGTTTCAGCCAGTTTACACATGTATGCATTGAAAGCTACATGTACGGCAGTGCACAACTCGCAGCACTATACTTTCTACCAGAAACGACTAGTAATAATAAGTATTGGGAGCATAATACTATTGTCTCTATGCTCTTACAAAACTAGCAACACTAATAAATAAATAAAATAAAGATCCAATATTATAAACTATAAAAATATTAATACAAAAAGTGTTCATTTAGTGTTCAGTGTTTGTATCAGGTATCAGGTCGTTTCGCTTCTAAGTCTTTTCGCTTCCACATTCAAAATTCCGTTCGCTTCTAAATGAAACTGATGAAATATCAAGAGAAATGTCAAGAAACATCGTGAAATACTAGGAGGAGGCTAGTGAAATACCTTATATATGTTAAATACTTGATATCGTGAGGACAATATTTGCCTCGATTTACGTGTTATTAACCACAGTCTCTGATTCTTAAGACTAGCTAAGAATGGGTAAGACTCGATTTACTACATATATTTTCAAACATTCAGAGTAAAGGCTTTTTCTGTTGGCAGTGTCTACACGACAGAGTTTAAGCGAGCTTTGGGAGATTGAGTTGTAATAAGCAGTGCCGGATCGCGACAAAGCGAGTACAGAGGTTAATTTTCCCAAGCGGTTATTTGAGTTTACTGCAGTGTGACTTCAGTACTTCAGTAGCAAACAATCAAACCCCGCGATAACTTAAGTCCCTAGTTGGTGGATTCCCTTGTTTTGGTCACAAGAACATGTGTTGTGCTTAAGAAAGCTTATTTTGAAGATAAGAAAGAAATTAAACGTCTATTTCCCAAGCGTTACAGCGTTACTTTTTGGAAGCGAAAGCACTGTTGTGTGTACCGACTTGAATGTGACAACTTCCAACTCAGTAACCAAGCTACGCGATAACTGGTCCCAACTTTGGTGGATTCCCTTATTTTGGGCACAAGAGGTTTGGCGCAGAGTAACTTTCATTGCGATCGCTCGAGGAATTGAGAGTTACGTTGCGCTCGAGTGCGAGGAGTCCTCAGCGAGTTTAGAGAGTTTACTCTTTGGAAGCGAAAGCACTGTTGTGTGACTGTCACTTTATTATTGACAAACAATCAAACCCCGCGATAACTTGTCCCTACTTTGGTGGATTTCCCTCATTTTATGCACAAAACATGTGCATGTTGTACTTAATAAAGCTTATTTTGAAGATAAGAAAGAAAATAAAAGTATATTCCAAGCGTTATTTGAGAGTTTACTCTTTGGAAGCGAAAGCACTGTTAGTATAGTGTTGTGTGACTTGAATGAACCCAATATAATACGTATCGCGCGCGCGCTCTACCACAGGAAACCCATCAAAAAAGACGCGCGCATACAAATCATATGTTTATTTATTATTAGTAGCCTCAGAAACAATGGTTGGGCTACCTGTGCACCTAATTGGCTGATTACTGTTTCCTGTATATGGTACCACGTACATGGGGATGATGGAGTAAATGAAGGGGGCTTATAACTGGGGGGACTTATAATCGGGAGGAAATTTCTGTTAGCAGACAGGTGGGCTTATAACCGGGGGGGCTTATAACCGGGAGAGCTTATAACCGGAAGGGCTTATAACCGGACGGGCTTATAACCGGGAGAGCTTATAACCGGAAGGGCTTATAACCGGGAGGAAATTTCTGTTAGCAGACAGGTGGTATTATAACCGGGGGGGGCTTACAACCGGGAGAGCTTATAACCGGAAGGGCTTATAACCGGGAGGAAATTTATGTTAGGAGACAGGTGGGCTTATAACCGGGGGAGCTTATAACCGGGAGAGTTTATAACCGGAAGGGCTTATAACCGGGAGGAAATTTCTGTTAGCAGACAGGTGGGCTTATAACCGGGGGGGCTTATAACCGGGGGTGCTTATAACTGGGATTATACGCTATGTATAGTTTCATGGTCACGAAGAACTCTCATTGGCGCTAAGCAAAGACAGTGACTCGCTTCACGAAATTAAGCTACACGGTCCCAAATCACAGACAACCATAACTGAGTTTTTTTCTTCATAAAGTTTTGTTACAGAACGATTTTGTTGACTGATACGGATTGACAGAACGTTGACTACTCGCAATCAGTTCGTAGCTTATTTCTACTAAAATTAATTCAAAATTCCTTAATCTTTGCTTGCAGCGATTAGCTTTGTCAGTGGCGACTCACTCAACGTGGGCTCGTACAATTACGTATACCCTACGAGTAACCTACGCTACAATTACCCTTCGCTTGCCTTACGAACTATACTGTATAATATATCATATGATAGCCAGGCATGAACTTCCTCGAACATGAAATTACTTAATTTTTATTGATCATATTTTGCGTTACTGTTGTTGTCAACAATAAAATTTACATCACGTGATCAATTTCGCATTCTAGTTCAATATTTGCCATATTACATGCTAAATTTTAGAACACCTCTATTAAGCGGTCACCTCTATTAAGCGGTCAGTTGGCTAGTTCCCGAGGGTGATCGCTTTATATAGAGGTTTGACTGTATCTACAATTGAGAACTTGACTTAATTAGGCTACAGTTTTATCTTTCAGTCTTTTTCAAATATTTTATTCGCATTTTGGTAAACAAGAAAACAAAAACAAAATTATAATGCGTTGTTTTTCACAATACGTTTTTACATGTCAACGATTTCTCCGAATTCCTGTGTTAAACAAACCTGAATCTCGTCCTAGATGATGAAAATTAAATTTATCAGTGTTGAGAGACTGTTGTTGTCACCACATTTTGACGTCTTCTGTACATCTATAAGAGTACAGACGCATGGCAAAATGGAATCTATTGGTTTTATATAATATTTTGAGAATTGAGTGATTTTGTGACGTCATCTGTGTGTCTGTACTCTGATAAACACACGGCCCTCGACCAATCAATGCGCGCATAATATAAAATATTGATATAATATTTTATAATGCGGCAAGGGCTATAGTATAGTGACTCTATTATAATATTATACACTATTTTTTATAAAGGTTAGGGAGTCATGTTGACAAATATACAAACACTTGCTGACTAGACAATGAATTATTAATGTTAAATACATATACAGTCCGAATGAAGAGTTCATTGTACAGAAATCAAGTACATGTATCAGTTGTAAAGTGTTCTATCAGTTGTAAAGTGCTTTGTAAGTTGTCCATGTTAAAAGCGCTATATAAATAAAGTTATTATTATTATTATTATTATTATTATTATTATTATTATTATTATTTATTATTATGTCATTTCATACTCAAACTGAGTTCACGGAAGTACAGACATATGTTGTTAATCATAAGAACACACTATGCAATCAATCTCTATAAGTTTGCCAAAAATAAAATATATACACATATACACATATAACTGTTACGTGTTAGTATAATTATTTCATTAAAAGCCTAATTCAACTCGTTAGAACAATGCAGCCAGTGTTGTGTATCATTATGCAAATGTCATCACGCAAATGAATATCACTAGACTAATTCCTATGATAATGTATTATATATACTAACACGTGACAGTTATATGTGTATATTTGTATATATTTTATTTTTGGCAAACTTATCGAGATTGACTGTATATTGAAACATATAATTATATATACTCTGTTTTTTTTTATAGATACTTTAATGAGTTCCTGCTAGCGCATCACCGACAGGTTGCCAGAGAGGTTAAGGAAGAATATGTTGACACCATGAGCAAAATATACTTTTCTTATTTTAAAAGTTACATAGCAAAGTTAATGAAGCTTCAGGTAAGACAATAAAAAATGAATGATTGTCATTTACAATGTACAAAAAAGTAGGCTAATAATTATTTAAGACATCACTTTCATCCTGATGATAAAACGTCTGTCATATCATTTCACTGAGTTGGCTTACTTACATTTTGTAGGAATTGCTTTATTGCTTCAAGTTTTACGATAAAAGACACTCCATTGTTATCCTGAACAAAGTTTAGTGAAGCCCATTCACCAACTGTTAGTAAGAGATAAATACCGAGAACAGAGGCAATAAGCCATATAAATGGATTTATTGGCTTATTGCCGACGTTCGAGGTATTTATCTGATTATTATATGATTGAAGAGATTTTCACAAACAAAAGAGTCCCAAAGGACTTCGGTAATCTCATTATTGTTCCTGAATTCCCATTGGATAAAGCCAAACGATTGCTTTTCAATTATATTCATTGAACTACTAATAGCTACAATGATCAGTAGTATAGTGTGCATGGAATCACCCCGGGGTTTTTTCGGTGAAAATTCGGTGGAGGTTTGGTGATGTCATATTCGGTGGAGACTCGGAGATATTCGGTGAAAATTCGGCGGACTCTTCGGTGGATGGCGTCATATTCGGTGGATCATATTCCCTTTGTCTTCGAGATCTATATACATGTAACCTCCATCCTCCAGACTCCAGCCAAATCGATTTCGATTGAAGACAATAGCAGAAACACTCGCTCAAAGAACAAACTTAAGGACGTTCGCGCGCATTGTTCACGCGCATCTTTTCTACGCATAAAATCAAGGTTCGAATCATCTCGGTCCAGTCCTCTTTCCTCACGTCCAAGATGGCAGCCAGTCACACTGTTACGTAGACGATTTTCATCGGCTAATATCTCGAGAACGATATCGGTGACCCCCATTTTTTATTTTGTGATTTTACAAAGAATTATAAAAGCTCGCCATGTACCAAATTTAAAGAAAAAAACATGGATAGATTTTGATAAAAACACGAATTTAGATGAAAACTTCAACCTACCTTCACGCGAAAGAGTCGTCGATGGCTACGTGGTGACTGTAAATACGAGCCAAAAACTACAGGTTGTTTCTATATATTCACAAATCTTTGTACATAATTTTATTCTATAAACTCTTAGATAGCCATTTGAAGAAAATTTTAGCAATCCGTTTAGTTTTTCTACAAAAAAATACCTGTCATTCTCGACTTTCCGTGGATTTAACGCACGTAATTTTCGATCAGAAAAAGGGTATACTTTGAAGCAATCTGGCTCCATAGCGAAGTCGGTGACCCCCATTTTTTATTTGCTCATTTAGCTTCTATAATGATCTTATTTCACCATACGAAGTTTCAGAAAAAAAACATGGTTAGTTTTTTTGCCCGCGAACGTCCTTAATATCCCAGCATTCAAGTCCGCCGCTGGACAGCGTACTTTTATATATCGTTAAATTTCATTGTGGAACTCACTGCCCAGCAGTCTTACGATGACCATTAACATTGCTAAATACTCCAGTTTCGAGTTGTTTAGACACCGTTGTACTCCTTGACAAAAGATGCATTTGCTCAGGCTTAGCCTCAATTCAGTGTAAATTATGCACAAATACCGACGAGAACGCGAAAAAGTGTTGACATTCAACAATAGAAACCATTTTTAATAGTTGATATTGAAGTTACACTCCAATGACTCTGAACAAAGATTTCAAGTCGAGGCTATCGGGTGAAGTTTTTTTGTTGTTCAGAGTTATTGGAGTGTAACTTCGATATCAGCAATTGCACTGGTTATTCTCTGAATTGAAGCTAAGCCTGAGCAAACGCGTGCGTAAACAACTCGAAACTGGAGTATTTAGAAAGGACTTTAAGGTACCAGGGGACCTTCGTGACCACTGTTCACTGAAAGCCGCGTAGCGCGCTAACCACTCGTCCAACATGTATAAAAGTATACATTTTCTTAAAGCTGAATAAATGCAGATTCTAAATATGCTTGAGGTTATTTCCTATTTTGTAAATATTTTTTGTTATTGCACATTTTAGAAAATTCGACCGGCCTTGTTCAAAGAGAATTGTGCACGCGGGAAGTGCGATTTTTAAACGGGAAGTGCCATTGTAATGAGCACACTTTGTTCTAAAAAACGGTGTCTCCGATTTCCGATAAACGCTTTTGTTGAGGAGATATTTGCTGTCAAAATTCATTAATGTGTTTTTAAGCGATTTACACATAAATCATCAAATAACTTTTAAACGAGGCAACGTATCAAAAATCGGAGACACGGTTTTTTAGAACAAAGTGTGCTCATTACAATGGCACTTTCCGTTTAGAAATCGATTGAATTCCCGCGTGCACAATTCTCTTTGAACAAGGCCGGTCGAATTTTCTAAAATGTGCAATAACAAAAAAATATTTACAAAATAGGAAATAATCTCAAGCATATTTAGAATCTGCAATTATTCAGCTTTAAGAAAATGTATACTTTTATACATGTTGGACGAGTGGTTAGAGCGCTACGCGGCTTTCAGTGAACAGTGGTCACGAAGGTCCCCTGGTACCTTAACACAAAATGCAGTCGTAATTTTAGAGTTTTAGATTTTTACTTTATTATTGTTATTTGCATATTTGGGTTTGTAAGTTACATGCACTAAAAAGCCAATTTTGGAGTTGTAATAAAGTTAATAATATAATAATAATAATAATAATAATAATAATAAATAATAATAATAATAATAATAATAATAATAATAATAATAATAATAATAATAATAATAATAATAATAATAATAATAATAATAATAACTAGACATTGCTATGGGCAATGTACACTCGTGCCCTGTTGAGAATGAGCTACATGTACTGACATGCTTCATTGGGATCCCTGTGGTAGTGTGGATACGAGTTTTATTTTTGCTTGAAAGCTTCCCTTTTCTACCTGGAACCAGCACATGTAGTTATCTTTCGTGATCAATGCCGTATGTTTTATATTTCGCTGTTAGAGTGAAAATATTTGAACATTTTAAAAGTAAAATCAAGAGACCATTATCTTGGTATATAAAAATGTATTCAACGAGTAAAGTTCAATGATTGATAGTGTTGTTGTCGGTCGATTTTTCATTTAGACTTCGAAATATAAAATACCATAAATATAAGCTTGTGGTTTCCTTTCTAGTAGAACACATAGACGTCCAGCTATTCGTGTGCTTATATCAGTTGGACGATAAGGATTTTCACTGAATGTGGCGTGTGTGTCAGTTGTATAATTGGGCTTCCTGTGGTTTCAGGTAGCCCAAGCGTAGAAATCAGTGGATCGTGACGTCTTTGGATTTTCGTTTTGGGTCGGGAATGAGCTCTGATAAAGCCTTCAAAGGGTATGAGATTCTCAAAAATGTCTTCACAACAGTAGTCTGAAAATTAAAGAACAAATTGGTGTAGAAATTTGAGCAAGAAATTCTGGTTTTGAGTGGTTTTGAGCGATTCGAAAATTTTGGTTCAGGTCATTTTATAGTTTTGTGTATGAGTTTGTTTGTTTCTAGAATACTAGAAATAAAGAATAATAGTTGTTGAAGTCCCCTGTGTAGTTTTCTTGAGGTTTTGAGTTGTATTTATTCGATGATGGGTCAGTTGTCTTGTGAATTTTGATGTGTTAACTAGCGCTGAACGGCGACCGATGAAGGGGATGCCCGGGCTCTGACTTGTTGCTTTATACCTCGTCTTTTTATCCTTCATTGGGCCAACACATTTAATTTCGCCACTCTTTAACATTGCGATTGTGCGAGACAATTCAGTAGTACAAAATTCCCTTCCTAATAGACACACCAGCTTTGACGTGACTATATCATGTTTTGGATTTGCCAAAGTCCCACATCGATTACGAGAAAGATAAATGTTTGTATATAAATAGTTCCAATACATTTACATGTAGATACTAGGCCTCGGTACTAGGCGTTGCAAACCTTCTCCCCTTGCCCTCCCCCTTCTCTGATCCCCAACCCTCTCCCCTATTTATATTTGGGTCTCGATAGCATGTGACCGGATATTGCACAACTTTGCGATTTTCTGACATTGAAAAAAAAAATAAAAAAAATAAAAAATACGCGTTGGATTTTATAACTCCTACGGCCTGGGCACGAGTAATAAACAATTATTTATATGGCGCAAATTCAGCATGACGTTTTCAAATGCGCCTTAAAGTAATAATAACAAAACAAATGTATGCATCTACAAAATTATATACAATATAAATATTACTAATAAGGGTGCGTTCGATTGACCTTATTCCAGAACTGATAGGAATACACGGAATAACATCCCTAAATCGCTGTTACGCAGCTACTGTCCACTTTAAAATAAAACGATTCCTTGTTGTATTATAATAAAGTTACAAGTAACAGTTTGGAATTTTAAATGTGCTGAAATAAAAGCATCGAAATGTTTATTCCGTGCATTCCTATTCTGGAATAGAGTCAATCGAACGCACCCTAAATTAAAAAATTCAATCAATAAATACATTTCGATAAAATTATCCTAATAAAATAATATTCATGATCATTACGTAAATATAAAAGTTACTTTAAAAAAAGTTATCAATTTTAATATTAATAAATCAAAGAAACGAACTATGGAACTGAGAAGTGGCCGAATTATTCGTCCTTGGAGCGCAGAGAGCCCAAGTTTACTATCAGTGTACATTCACTTTGAAATGTGCAAATAAAAGTCATAATTTTCATCAAAAGTATTTGTTGTTGCTATATCTTATGTTTAAAATCCTCTCTGAGTTGCCTAGAGTTGTTATTTGAGTTAAATTTGATTGTTTTCTTTTTTAACTCGTGGATATGCGAAGCATAGGAGCGAGTTGTTGTTAGGACTCAGATATAGCTAATTGCATAATCGTTGTCGGGTTGAAAATCATAAATCATAGAAGCTGAGACCGCAAGGATGGATGGGAAATCAGTTCATTACCTGCATTACAGGCAGATATATTCAATGTTCTCTTAGTTTTGAAGGTATATGAGCTATTTAACTAAGATCCTACAAGTCTGGATAAAAAGGTCGATCATTTGACGGTGTTATTTGAGAGTTTTAATTTCCCAGAATTCCTTTTGGTCATAGCTTTCATGATTTTCAACCCGACAACGATTATGCAACTAGACGCTCTAGTAGCGTTAAGTCGGGCTTCTTGGAGCAAGCAGTGGCTGCTGCGATCGGTAATCTCGACTGAATCTGATTTGCTCTCGACCATATATCCATTATCAATGAAATATTGTCAATGGCAATAAAGCTCGAGCAAGAGCCCGCGCGCCCTAGACTAATGCATCAAACACGTAGCAAGGTAATTCATTAACGCACTATGGTTTAGAATGATCATAAAGTATTGTATATGTACAATAATCGAATCTCCCAGCACAAGAATAGCTTTTTCTAGAATATCACAATCATCAAGAGTATTTACCATGTCTTCTACTGAATACATGAAATTCAATACACAGAACGTGACGAGATAAACGATCGCTTCTACAAAAATAACTAGAGCCATGACATTCACACACAACACGAGTATAATTATAATGGACATACTTTGCATTAAACGCGATCTGAATTGTTGTACATTTATTGTCACCATAACATCATTATACTTGTGTACATTACTTAGATCCATCACTTTCTCTAGAACATCACAATCATCAAGAGTATTTACCATGTCTTCTACTGAATACATGAAATTCCATACACAGGACGTGACGAGATAAACGATCGTTTCTACAATAATAATACTGATTGTACAAACAAAATCTAACCGTATTTTACTAGCATTTAAGGTGACTCACAGTAGTTTTTAACTGATCACACTTCTACTTTTCATTTGGTGAATTGATAGACTTATCCTAGACCGATCAAAACGACTTTTGCACCAGTTATCGGGTAAAGATGGAAATTTAGAATTATATCAATTTCAGCTCAATCGAAGTTTCCTTGGCAACGATAAACAAAGATAAACAAAGATCGTTGAAATCAGTTTTTCTAAAATATCTCAAGATTTCGATGAGCTCTAGACAAGCGACTATGTGCATGATAAACTACATACTAAGGCAAAGTATCTGAGACAGAATTCAAACTTTTTGATCAGAGCAATTTTGAATAATTTGCATAAAGAATGTTTATGCAAATTATTCAAAATCGCTCTGATCAAAAAGTTTGAATTCTGTCTCAGATACTTTGCCTTAGTATGTAGTTTATCATACATATAGTCGCTTGTCTAGAGCTCATCGAAATCTTGAGATATTTTAGTAAAACTGATTTCAACGATCTTTGTTTATCGTTGTCAAGGAAACCTCGATCGAGCTGAAATTGACATAATTCTAAATTTCCATCTTTGCCCGATAACTGGTGCAAAAGTCGTTTTGATCGGTCTAAGATAAGTCTATCAATTCACCAAATGAAAAATAGAAGTGTGGTCAGTTAAAAACTACTTTGAGCCACCTTAACACAATGAAACAAAACAAAAGAATGGCGATATTTACTCCTCACGATCACAAGACGACATCACCTTCCTTCGACAAGGTTTGCGAAGAAGCGAAAGAGGACGATGTGTGCGATGTCTCGTCTTGATAAACCATGTGGTTTGAGCCTTCGGTGATTATCTTAGCGGCCGGCACAGGGCGCATGCGCTGTAGAACCCAATATGCGTTTTGGGGTCAAAGAATACGAAGAAGAAGAACGCTCTGCATTTTTAGAGTCGGGTCTTCCACAGGAAGCCCGACTAATTAGCTATATGCTAATGACTCACTCATAGTACATGTCTGATACGCGGTTCTGTAAACTTTCCGACGTACTTCGATATTCCGATGTAAACAATTGGACGCCGATCGGGAAAGCGAGATGTTTCATGCTTCGAGTACTGACTGGACTATCAACCAATTAGAATGGACCGTTCCCACGCCTGAAATGGACAAGAGACGATTACGAGTTACCGACGATAAATAAAGTCCTTTACTTTTTTTATATTTCATGATCGCGAAATCAAAACATCTTTACATGGAAGATTATCAAACCACTGAGTGAATAAAATTTAAGAATCAGAATCTCTATCACGTGTATATCTCAGAAGGCTACGAATAGAAAGCTCAAGAGTGTCGCAGTCCAGTTTACTGGGAAGAGAAACAATTCACGTAAACATCATAGTATACATCCCATGTACTCGTACCGTGAGTCCGTGACAAATGACAACGTATAAGACACGTACGTGTACATATCGTTTCCTTGCAAAAATATACGACGGCACTCCACTAATCCACTTGGTTGAACCAATGACTAGTATTAGGAATAATGTACAATGTCGATCAACACCATTCAGCACTTCTACCTTATTTACTATTTAACCTATTTACAATTTACACTATCATTTTATTCTCCTCCTTAATTGTATTTATCAATACAAAAAAACTTGTAATATTATGTAAAGTGCAAATAAAGTATTCTTCTAATCAGAGATCACTACAACTGTACTAAATCAGCATATTCCAAACTTCCATATTATACATAGGTTATTTACCGACTTTAGGTCGGTCCGTATAGTGAAAAACTATGCCCGAGGTCTTGAAAGTGCTGACCGAGACTTGATCTGATGCATCTATTTTTTTTAAACACTAATTTTATACATGTAGAGATAGCTATCAAAATTATTGATTAATCTGACTTTTTGGAATGTAACAATTTGGAAATGCTCAAATTTCGCTTGATATATATACTGTACATTGTACTATACCTTCAAAAGAGACTCTCCACTGAAAAACACAACAAAAGTTAACTGCTCATTTTGAAAATCTGATTTAAAAAATATTACCTAAATATTTTTATCACAAATGATAGTTTTCACCTTTTAAATTGATTACCCTGTGATGAGGACCTCCCGGTGGAAATACTTTCGGTGCTGGGTCCCAGTACCGTCCGAGCAGATCGGCCCGATTGTGTGTTAGTGGCATCCAAAATGCAAGTTATAAACGATTGCTGTCGATGTTTTTATTACAATCACTTCACTTTTCATCGTTTTCTGTGCAGTGCCGTGTAAGTGCATTGTCTGGCCGTGAGCTGTGTGGATCTGAACGTGATTGGAAGTATATTTGTTGGTGAAACGGGACATTTTGTTGGGCCGGTTGGCTTCGATGTTGGTCTCGGCTTCCACCCTTTACTATGCATAGGGAGAGAAAGGAAAGTAAGAAAGAAAACAATCAAATTTAACTCAAATAACAACAGGATTTTAAACATAAGATATAGCAACAAATACTTTTGATGAACATTATGACTTTTATTTGCACATTTCAAAGTCACTGTGAATGTTGGACTCTCTGTGCTTGGAGCCCTGCAGGAAAGAAGAAGAGGAAGCAAACTGATGACCCGGAACCTCTCCCTACGAAAATCAAGTTGGACACGGTGGAAAACCTCTGTGAACAGATGGTCAATAAAACTACAAGAGTCCAAAATCCTATTCCGATTCCTGTTTTACGAGCTTTGCATGTTGGTTGGATACCAAGATTAAGAACTAGCACGACGACGGGGAGAGCCGAAATGGGGGATGGCTCCTTTCCAAAATTGTGAAAAGAAAGGAGATTCTGCGTTTTGGATGAATGTATTGGTTGCGGATCGTACTCGCATGAACAACATTTTACCAAGCAAAGAAATATTGGACCCGATTCCCCCTGTACTGGAGCAAGAGTTTGCTATTCTTCCAAGCCACCCTGAATACAAAGATATGAAACAAAATTTGGAGTTCTATGTCAGAGACCTCTTCAATTCTATGACTTTACTCATGATGAGAGACCGTATCCAACAAAGTCTCCCATCCATGTGAGCGAACAATTTTGTTCGTAACAAAAAACTGTACTTTAGTACTGTACTATTGCTAGAGCATTGTCAGTAGAGTGCTTTATTAAAAAAAGATTTTGACACCTATCCTTGGGGAGAAAATGCTGAAAGAGGAGAATAATTATTGTTCTTTTAATTATTATAATTATTGACGTTTTCTGCATCTGGTTCCTACGAATTCAGGGGAACGATTTTTGAGCTTGTTACGTGATGCTTGACAAGCACTATTGCAATACAAAAACGAAAACAGAAGCCGAAAACAGAAGCCACCTCTTTCACCTCCTTTCACAATTTTTCATTTATTTTCATGTATATATTATTATATTTGTTTATTTTCGTGTACGTGTGATGAATTGTGAATAAACTATTATTATTATCGTAATTTACAACCTTTCAGTTTGTTTTTCTCCAATTGTCAAACGAAGTCCAAACCAATCTTCGAGTTGCAGTATTAGTCGGCGTTTATAATAATAATAGCCTGACTTGTTTATTTGACGGGCGTCAGTCGGCCGATACTGAATATTTTGAGTGAGTTCCCACAACAAATGGTTTGTACGGCGGCCCTAGGAACACTAACGAATGCATATTCCGATTGATTAGAGCCCTCTCAATTGCCTCTCTTCCAAACTATTTAAAGAAACCCTACCCTTTCTTTTCCTTCCAGAGTTTCACTAAACATGGCGACGCCGATCAAAATAATAATAATGAACCAAGAAGTGTTATAAGTCGATGGGTGAGCGAAAATCAGAATCGACAAAGAGCGAACAGACCGACTTATGGAATCAGTCTACTGCGTCTCCCTCTTGAAATAAAATTATTGTATTGTACTATATAAACCAAAATCCAAAATCAACCCAATTAGGACAGATTTTTAAAATCAAAGGTCTCAATGAGACGACTCACGAATAAGCAAGACGAGAAAACAAACCAATATTGTATTAATATCAGTACTGGTAAATGAATGAAGGCATTTTTATATTGAAATAATACGTATATGGTTGTAAAATGAACCATATCTCTGAAAGAAATTACATAGTTAATTCATCCAATACCAATGGTATTGACAATGGTAGCATACATGTAGTTCATAAATAAATAAATAACTGTTTATTTAAGTGTCCAAATAAACATTCAAATAAACAGTTCATTAAAATTGTTCTCATGCTCAAAGTAGGGAGTGCTTCGTCGATTCGTGCCATGCGGGACTAGCAACTTTCAACGATAGAAAACAATCCACCAGACTATTCCTCAGCTTGCTAACAACCATCTCTCTTTTCCCATAGCAATTTTCTCCTCCAGTTTGTGTCTGTTTAGGGCAGTTTTTGAACTAATTTCGTAGCCTTTTTTAGGAACTTTGTACATTTTTCAACAAACCGTCCGCCATTTTGTTTTTATACTTGCAAATATTAGAGCGCGCAAAGAAGGCTGGAGGATTTTCAAATAATAGACCATTCTTACACATTTTCTTATGCAAATGAGCAAAGTGATAGGCTAAGCCAAGGGCCTGTTGTGATGACGCGTTTTGCGGTTTTTGGTTATTGCGCGCGCGGGCTCATCAGTAAATTGGGATTCCTTTGGTTCACGTTGACGTATATGCGGTTTTCTACAATACGATAGCGCGGGCTCATAAACAAAGAAAACGTAACTTCACTAATAAAATGACCATGTGATCGATTCTCAGCAAATCAGAGAAGAGAATCATGGAACTCCTTTGTAACGCTCGTAACGTTACTTTTGGTCAGCAGTTTCTCGCTGACAGCTAATTAGCATATCAAAACATTACTCTCCCTCCCCTCCCTTGAGAGTCTTTTCAGCAAAACATTGAAATTTTCTGAAATACATTTTCCGGAAAATTTTCCGTACGCGACATCATTTTCCCTTTTGCATTTGCGTTTGTTTCAATCATGTTGTCTTTTGAACAGTTAAAATGTACTTTCAGCAGTTTCAGAAGGCATACAATTTGTCATTTTGAGAAAGGCAGGAGTAGGAAAAACATTTTTATTAAGGCAAATCATAAACGGGGAAACTGGAGAGAAAGGTCGAAAGTATTTCCTGACAGCATCAACTGGACTTGGCGGCGACCCACATCGACGCTGTCACACTGTACAAAAAAATATCAAATAAAGTGCAATTAAATACATGAAGGATACTTGAGCTTCACTTCTACGTCTTACTCTCTCGATTTCAGGAAGGTGCTTCTGGACGAGGCGTCCAAAGATATTCACTTTCGCTGGACTGAGGCCTAGTTTATTACAATGAAAAGCGTACAAACGGTACGTTTCGTCTACAGACGTGATGTTTTCTCAAAAAAATTAAAACAAGGATCGTATTTTACTTAAAAGTCTCTAAAACAGCAAGTCAAAGCTTGGTACTTTTGTAGGCAAGCACAATCAACAACAACAACAACAATAATAAACTCGTTTCGTAAGCCGGTAAGGCATTTTTTCGCCTCTACGCTAAACTGAATATATAGACAAATGATAAAAGTCAAGAAAAAAATATGCAGAAAATTTTATTTTTCACTTTAAAAGCTTACATGCATGATACACATTTCGTCGTCGCAGGGTGGATCGGCGTCGGCCTCGTCGGCCGCCATGTTTTTCTCCCTACGAACCTGGAAACTGTTCCTAGCAACAGCGATGTTCCTAGCAATCTGACGCGGATGGTCGAAAGGGTCTTACAAGTTTCACTCCCCGCCATTTTATTTAGGCAGCCATATTTATTCAGTATATGAGCCCGCGCTATCTTATTGTGGAAAACCGCAAAAACGTCAGCATTAGCCACAGGAATCCCAATTTGATGAGCCCGCGCGCGCACTAACCAAAACCGCAAAACGCGTCATCACCACAGTTTCTGTTGTGCTCCCTTGGCTAAGCACAGACTCCCAAATACTCCTACGGCTAAAATATAATTCTAACATGGTTTTTTTTGGTGTTAGAAGTGTCCAGTCCATCCTGGCCACAGGAAGCCCAGGAAGAGCGAGAGGCTTGTCATTCGAAAAAAAACAATTTGGAGTAAACGATCTGAATTGCTATTCTATTACATAGCAAAAGCTCTTGATTGAGCGAGTCGAGAAAGTATTTTATTTTCGGCTGAAACCAAGTCTTGGTGATCGATTACGGGACTTGCTGCCTTGACAGTAGCACTGAGTGAGCACTCAAATTATATCGATCCCAAAACACACTAAATAGACCTAAATTAAACACCTCACAGCACTAAAACAACTACTAATCTTTATTTCTTGAGTATAATTAGGAGTTCGATATTCTTAAAACCCAATCCTGAAGCGAAAATCGAACTACTGATTATACCGTATACAAAATACGGTTGAGCGTACCACAGGAAGCCCAACGCTTACAATGACGGCCTGTTGGCTAGAGATTGCCCGAAGTTCCAGCTATTCATCCCACACGCCGAGTAAACGCTCAATGAGCGTCTAGTTTTAATTAATTTTATAAATCAAAATGATGCCAATCAGAGCAAGGTTGGTAATGGTCTCAACGAAGTGTGGTCCTGCCCTTTCCTTCCTTTCCCTTTGACCAAGTGTTCCATTCCTCATTCCCGGCCAAGGTCGTCGATTATGGATAAAGTCACGTGTGTGAATGATCCAAACCAAATGTATGTAATGGTGATAATAGTCTGTACAATTGACCCCACTATTGTGTACTGCCAAGTTCCAGTGTCTAAGTTTATATTATTTACTTTTCAGTATGAAGAAGTTGCTGATCGTGAAGACTTAATTGGAGTTGAAGACAATGCCAGAAAAGGTACGATCTTCAAGTATTAGTATAGGTAATAGCATGGTTTGTAGTGATATTTGGGATAAATACCACGAGTGATATTTCAAAATTGTTAACAAAATTTCACGAGCCTCCGGCGAGTGAAATTTGTGACAATTTTGAAATATCACGAGTGGTATTTATCCCAAATATCACGTACAAAACATGCTATTAAATGTTTATAATATGACCTAAGAAAATACTGCAATTTCGATCAGTTTGTCTGTAGTTTTACCATGAACTAATGGAAAATGCTCTCAAGTAAATTATTTTCATAGAAAAACGTTCATAAATTAGATAACAAATGAAGAAAACAGAAACAAGAGGTTTCTAAAGCTTTATTTTTACCTTTTTCAGCAATAATTCTTAATTCACTTCTCGATCTAAAGCAGGAAAACCTTAACTTTAGCACGATCAACAGTCGATCGTTTCTCGCTGATTTTTGCAGTCTCAGCCAAAGAAAACCTTCCTGATTTGTCAACAATATATCCATGTTGATGTACTTTTTCAATTTGTTGTTCTTGAGATTTGTTTCTAGGTATATTTCAGCTTTTTTAGCGAGAAAAACTCTGTCGGGTTTATCCGCCATCTTGGATGTCATGCTTGGTGCTCAAACAATGGTTACCATGGTGATTTTGAAATACCACTCCTGAGAGCTTGAAATACCACTATTACGCTGAAATACCACTCCTCTCAGCCAATCGAATTGCAGGATTTTCTTAGGTCATATTATAAGCATTTTTATTTCGCAACACTTGCAGTCATGCTCAGCTGAATTAAGATATTGATTAGGGCGTCTAACCCAGACGAATTTGTACTGTAATTATTTGCTAAGGGTGGTAAATCAAGTTAATTATTATCACTAAAGGGCGATTGGGTGGGTGGTGTGTTCCCTTCTAACTGTACCGCTGCCTCTCTTATAGTCTGCGAAAAATCAATTGAAATATCGAGTAACTTTGGCGAACAATCTAACACACTTTGCACTCGTTGTGCACTCGTTGTAACTGCTGATATGACGTGTCTGTATTACTTACCATCTAACACACTTTGCACTCGTTGTAACTGCTGATAAGACTTGTCTGTATTACTTACCATCTAACACACTTTGCACTCGTTGTAACTGCTGATATGACTTGTCTGTATTACTTACCATCTAACACACTATGCACTCGTTGTAACTGCTGATACGACTTGTCTGTATTACTTACCATCTAACACACTTTGCACTCGTTGTGCACTCGTTGTAACTGCTGATATGACTTGTCTGTATTACTTACCATCTAACACACTTTGCACTCGTTGTAACTGCTGATACGACTTGTCTGTATTACTTACCATCTAACACACTTTGCACTCGTTGTAACTGCTGATACGACTTGTCTGTATTACTTACCATCCAAATAAATGATGTGTGGTTATAACTGCAAACTTCCTCACAACATTTATTTCTGCATCAACTTTAAACTGACTACTCAGCAGCTATCGATCGAAGCTGTTTCTTTCCAGTCAAACGCGTTCCACATCCAATGTTGTCTTGTAAGTTGGTGTCATTGTATCAATTATTGGACGATTCTTCAACCAAATGATTTTTTCTCTCCAAACTTTCGGGCTAAGCGCCCATCTTCAGGGATTGTTACAAAACAGTTGCAAACAAATAAATACATGTAATAGACCTCTTTAGCTTGTATGCAAATTGCCCATTTCAAACCATGTGATGTAAACATGATATTCTCTGGAGAATTGTTCCTTTATATTTCTGAAATTTATTTCTTCATATTGAAAGGACTAATTCTCCAGAGAACACCATGTTTACATCACATGGTTTGAAATGGGCAATTTACATACGAAGCTAAAGAGGTCTATTGATATGAGTTCCACATCGATGAAGTTTGTAGTATAATACAGAATCTAAGAACCACATAACTTTTCTGATTTTCGAACATTTGTCACACATTCTTCTGATAACAAATTATACAATAATATTTCGGGCGTGAATGAACCTCATTTTGCCAGTTTAATAATAAATATCATTTTATATTTTGACGTGTAGTATGGTTGGTCATTTTCATGCTCGAGGATCCAGCGGTTTTTGTCCGCGCTCCGAAGTCACCGGCCGAAACAACCCGCTGGATAAATTACCTGCTATTACGAGTTCTGTGGCGTGATACGAATCTTGATTTTGATTGGCCCTCTTTTTGAGGGTAAAAAAGAGGGCCAATCAAAACTCGACCATAATTTTCAAAGATAGCGTCCATGTTGACAGATGTTATAAAGAAATGCATTTGCGTGATGCGATCGATCACGTACTCTAGTTTTTCCCCGGGATCGATTTCCTAAAGCCAGAACAGTTCATGGACCTTCATGGTTCTCGAAGCGTTTAATTATCGTTAAAAAAAGTGGAATGATATGTATTTGCACAGCTACCGACAGGATATGGCAAAAGCTTGATATTTTTGCTTGTGATATCCGATCCTTAGCGCTGGTAAATGTGTTGTTTGAATTGGGAGGCCAGAAACGATTTGAAGCTACAAGTACCGCCAACTGAAAGAATACGCACCACGAGTACGGAATACGGAGTTTTCAGCGTATATATCATTATGAACAATCTGGACTTCAGTTGTTACTTCATTTTTGACATTTCTTTAGGGTCTGAAATGCGAGCTATACTAAATCCGTTTGAGAGCGTATCACGCCCCAGAACTCGTACTAGTAGGTAATTTATCCAGCGGGTTGTTTCGGCCGGTGACTTCGGAGCGCGGACAAAAACCGCTGGATCCTCGAGCATGGGTCATTTTATGAGTCACGCTGTATTTTGGCGTCTACTTAGATATGTCAAAATCCCCACTGTTGGCAGACCTTGTCTGTCAAATAACCTCCACTTGCCTGCCCCACCTCATTGGGCTTTCTTTCTTTCTTTCTTTCTTTCTTTCTTTCTTTCTTTCTTTCTTTCTTTCTTTCTTTCTTTCTTTCTTTCTTTCTTTCTTTCTTTCTTTCTTTCTTTCTTTCTTTCTTTCTTTCTTTCTTTCTTTCTTTCTTTCTTTCTTTCTTTCTTTCTTTCTTTCTTTCTTTCTTTCTTTCTTTCTTTCTTTCTTTCTTTCTTTCTTTCTTTCTTTCTTTCTCTCTTTCTTTCTTTCTTTCTTTCTTTCTTTCTCTTCTTTCTTTTCTTTCTTTCTTTCTTTCTCTCTTTCTTTCTCTCTTTCTTCTCTTTCTTTCTTTCTTTCTTTCTTTCTTTCTTTCTTTCTTTCCTTTCTTTCTTTCTTTCTTTCTTTCTTTCTTTCGTTCTTTCTTTCTTTCTTTCTTTCTTTCTTTCTTTCGTTCTTTCTTTCTTTCGTTCGTTCTTCCATCCATCCATCCATCCATCCATCCATCCATCCATCCATCCATCCATTCATTCATTCATTCATTCATTTATTTATTTATTTATTTATTTATAACCAGCTAACCAGCTTGGTTATACACTTTATTGGATCCTCCTTTTTGTAGGGTTTTTCTCGTCCAAACCAGTACTTAAGAACAGATCGACTATATTCACCCTTGGTAACCGAGGCAATGTCTTGACAACAGAGCTAGAAGAGCCGATAATTGTACCTCATGCAGCACAAAAAAGTGAGAAAAAGGTAAACTAAACTATAACATAGCATTTTCCACCATTGTAAGTACAGTATAACAAAACGTAGACCCAGCTATAACATCTTCTTGAGCATGGTAACTACCATGGAAAAACATGGCATTTTAAAAAGGATTAAACAAAATGTTACCATTCATTCCGTGGTCAAAGTATAGCAGCCATAGTTTTACCATACTATTGCCATGCTTAGCTTTCCGAGACAAGGGCCGGTACCTTACATAGTAAGTAGAACAAAAGGTAAACCTAGCACAGGCCTGTCACCTGGACCTCGGTTATAGGGGATTCGTTTTCGCCATTCTCCGTTTTTGCATCTAATGAAATCTATGTTTCAATCTGTATACTAAATAAAAGAGTTTTTTGCAAATTGGTGTTCTGTTTTGTAGCTTAGAATTTATATGTACATTAATTGCACTAAGTCACTCGTGACGTGCGCTTTAAACCCCAGTTACACGTAACAATGTTTTCAAGACTTTTTGTTTGTACTCTTTCACGACCTGACTTTTTGGAAAGACGGATCGTCAAGCTGTTATGACGATCCGACTCACGGCTTGTGTATCGGACATGCCTGGCTTGTGTTTATAGACTGATGTTAGAGGCAAAGCTATTATCATAAGCGGTGACCGCTCAACAAACAATAGTTTTCTGATTTGTACCTTGGTAGAGCGCTCAAGTGTAAACACGGCATACGAAAGATTTGCAAAAATTAATACTCAACTCAAGGTACTTAAGGCCTGGGTTTTTTAAAGAATTTTCCTAAAACAGTAAATTTTCCTCAGTTGTGTTTGGAACAGAATAATATAACAGTTTTTGAATACAAGATATATCTCATGAAACTTAACATTTTGGTGCATTTTTCAAGATAAGAGATGGGTCACGTGACTTGTGACGTCACAAAACACGTTTCTTGGTTTGGGGTGATGAAGACAAAACCAACCAAAATGTTTTATGCGTTTTCAGGATTGTTTCCAAGTGACAATTATGAATTAGCCTTAACACCTGGACCATCATTCTCATTTAAGGAGATATTTACCTACAAAGGATAAAAAATCAGGTCACGTGACCTATTTTACGTAATATCTCCTTAAAAACGAATGATGGTCCAGGTGTTAAGGCTATTTCATAATTGTCACTTGGAGACAATCCTGAAAACGTATAAAACATTTTGGTTGGTATTGTCTCCATCACCCCAAACCAAGAAACGTGTTTCATGACGTCACAAGTCACGTGACCCATCCTTTGTGTTGAAAAATGCACCAAGATGTTAAGTTTCATGAGATATATCATGTATTCAAAAATCGCTTTATTTGTCCTCTCCAAACACAATTAACGAATTTTTAATGATTTAGGCCAAAACCCAGGCCTTAAAGGAGAACTCCACTATTTTACGATCTTTTTATATATGATAGGTATTATGACACTTAACTTGTTTGCAAAGTTTCATTGTCCTACCTTGCAATAAAGTCGAGAAATAATTCTTGGAAGTAACGATAAATCGCTGACATGGAGGCCGCCATCTTGAACACTCTTCTGAATCTGCAAGCAGTCAGCGGTTATCTATCGTGACGTCACTGCGCGCTCGGTGCCTGGGGCATTAGCGCGAAATACGAAAAAAATAGCTGTAGTCGCTTTCTTATCGTACTTCTTTGGTTTATAAATCGAGATTTAAAAGCAAGATGCCGCATTGCATGGTCCCTGGATTTATAAACCAAAGAAGTACGATAAGAAAGCGACTACAGCTATTTTTTTCGTATTTCGCGCTAATGCCCCAGGCACCGAGCGCGCAGTGACGTCACGATAGATAACCGCTGACTGCTTGCAGATTCAGAAGAGTGTTCAAGATGGCGGCCTCCATGTCAGCGATTTATCGTTACTTCCAAGAATTATTTCTCGACTTTATTGCAAGGTAGGACAATGAAACTTTGCAAACAAGTTAAGTGTCATAATACCTATCATATATAAAAAGATCGTAAAATAGTGGAGTTCTCCTTTAAGTACCTTGAGAAGTAATGGTAATATAAGACATATCTAACTTTCTTGAGAAAATAAATTTTCTCTTCAGTTCCCCTTTAACGAATGTAAGGAAACCAAGAACTCTAAAGTTTTAAAAGAATTCAAGAGAATGGCCAAAAAAAAACTGTATGGCACATAGACTCGTTTTTACTGTTATTCTTCATCTCCATTTTCCTTCATTTTCCTTCCGCTTGACTGCATGGTACATGTTTTGATTGACCAATTGTTTTAGAGTTCAGGAACTGTGAGATGGTGTGGTCAATCAGAGGTTGCGGGTATTGAAGACGCAAGAAACCAGTTTTTATACGGTCGCATTCATCTGAAAATGAAATCCATGACGACGATATGTGGTACGCACGGTGAAGCATAGTTCTTATAGGGGCACTGTCACGACACGCGCATGCGCGAATCTTGGCTTCAATCTTGAAATCGTTCATTCTCGTTCCCAGAACTCCTCGGTTTCGGTCCTCTCCCGAGAAGGCTCTGGTCGCAGCCATTTGAGGCTCGATGCTGATTGGACGAAATATAATGCATGCGCATTTGAAAACATATATCAAGAACAATAAGAACAATGAGCCCACAGGTAACCCAGGTAACCGCAAAGCAAACGCCTGCGGATGGCCACAGCAGATTTTTAGCCGACTTGTCGACCTTCAACAAATTATTTCTCGTCCAATCAGCATCGAGCCTCAAATGGCTGCGACCAGAGCCTTCTCGGGAGAGGACCGAAACCGAGGAGCTCTGGGAACGAGAATGGAAATCGTTGACCCAACGCTTTCAAAGACCAGAGGAAAATTCAAATTCAGTGTGTTAATATATCGAATGATATCATTGTAATCCTTGCACTCTAGAAGATTATACTCGTTCAGTTATTTAGACTGATTGTTATTTCGTATTTGTAAGTAGTTATTTTTGGTTTGAAGGCCAATTTTATACACTTTTTATTTAATCGGCGAAAGCAATAGCGATGGCTTCTCATGGCGGCCGCCGGGATGTAGTGGTTGACAACAAAGGTATTCAGGCGATAGGTTTATAAGTTTTGGTTTACTGGGGAGATAGAATACGGTTATATACTAGAGATTCTGAGTTCGCTATGCTTCTCTTTAATAGCTCTGGAGTACCAAAGGAGGTAGGAAAGTATTTTTAAATTTTTAAAATGCATGTAAAGCCGAACGACAACAACAATGTTTGACAATATAGCTACAACGCGTTCATTGACTTATTCAATTATTATGTTCTCAAAAAAGAACTTGTATATAATGTATTCCTTCAAGTTCATTTATAGAATGAACTGAAGCTATTGCAAACAACTGTCACATTGTATGAGGTTTTTATTTCTGCAAGGTGTAGAATAGTCCAGTCCAGGACTAACTTTCTATCCGCTCCGATAAGCTGAAGTCGCGGAGGAAAGAGAGTCCAGTATAACTTGCATGCGCATGGCAGCTTAGCAGCCAGGCGACCACCACAAATATGTGGTGGTCGCCTGGTTACAAAGCCTGTCTGATCTCCAAAATGGTGGAGGCTCCAGTAAATCCTAGTTTAATAATTTAATAATAATTTAATATTTATATTGTGCAGTTTCTCAGTTCTGTATGAGTGATATCAGTTGAATTTTGGGAAGAATTTCATCGATTCCGTGAAGTTTTCCCTCGCAAAGAGTAATTATAATATTGTTCCAAAGTTTGAACAACTCCAAGCCATTTATCAAGTGACTCGTGGTAAGCCGGTTGTTTTTGTTAATTTGAGTACGGGCTTTGGAAAGTCCCTGATTTATTCTTTATTAATCTGCATGCGCTGTCAGCCATTTCATTCCATTTTATTTTGACAGCTCCGCGTACATGAGGTAAAATAGACAAAATCGGCCAACGCAATGTTTACATTCTTTACCCCAATTCAAAACCTTTGGGAATAAGAGCTTTTTGTTCCAAACATTTCCATGTCAATGCTCTATTGAAATCGAAATACAACAGACAAAGAACCGTATTCCCAAAAGATCTGAAATGGGTCAAAGAATGTAAACATTGTGTTAGTCGATTTGGTCTATTGAGCTCCGATCTGATTGGCTGCTAAGCTGCCATGCGCATGCAAGTTATACTGGACTCTCTTTCCTCCGCGACTTCAGCTTGTCGGAGCGGATAGAAAGTGAGTCCGGGACTGTACTAGGTGTAGAAGAGTGACACAACGGCAAAGCAAACTGACAACATTCGCGATTTTGACCTTCATACTTTTACATTTACTTTTACAGTTCTTTTTGTAGAGCGCGTACTCTTACAATTAAAGGAAACACAAGTACCCTATATAGTAGTGACATCTTCGTTAGTCTTTTTTTGAAGCAAAGAAGTAATACGGACTTGCTTTTAGCGATATGATTAACTTCATCTGAGACCTGAGTTGTCACCTCACCGAAATGTCTGCTATTTATCGCCTGTCCTTCACCAGAAGTCGCTATAATAACTACTATTTCATGTAATATTTAGGTCACACACTGTAAAGGTTGTATATTCCGAATAACTTGGAAGCACTCTGCAAAAGCTTGATCGTAAAACACTTTCAAAACACAACATTGAAATTTACTACCGCGATTCTCTTCATAAACAAACGAGTTCATATCATTAAAATCTCTGCATGCGCCCGTCGTGACAGTGCTCCTTTAAGAGAGATATTTTATATCTCCCATCAACATGGCTGTGATAGTGCGTCAATAAACTAGTGTCGGTGGGTTTCACATTGGTACTAGTTTCAAGTTGACGGCCATTCTTGAATATTTGCATACCCAAGAAAGGTAATACGTTGTAGGCAGGATGAACCTGATTAAGAGTTTGAAGGAACGACTGTGCCGATGCAATGTCAGGTACCGTAGTTAGGGTGTCGTCAACGTAGCGCCTATAAAGGGTAGGCATTTTTTCCTTGGCGTTGGAGACTCTCTTCAACGAAACACATAAATGTGTTGGCTATAAGTGGGCCAAGAGGGGACCCCATCGAGACCCCATCTACCTGTTCATATAGGGTGCCATTAAATGGGAATAACTGGTCTTTCGTTGCGATTCTCAGAAAATCAGCAAGGTCGGATTTAGTAATATTTAACTCATGAGGTAAATTAAACCAATTGTTGTTATCCACCAAAATTTGTATGGCTTCATCTAGCGGGACATTCGTGAACAAAGAGGATACATCATAAGATACCAATATATCTTCCTCGTCGATTTCTATGTCGCGAATTTCCTCAGCAACTTAAAGATCAGTATCAGTTATGGTATGCTGATTGACAGACAGAGGCTTCAATTTGTCATCTATCCAACTATCCAGCCATCTATTATTATCTAGTATCCAACTAATTAGCACATCTGTGCTTAAACCCTATATTTATGTGAAACAAGTGTGGGAAATTCTCACACTCAAGTGTTTTGTTATTTCCCATGTTTACAGGATGTGGCTCTACATGTAAATTCAATAACTAAATTAGATTATAGATTATATTTTAAAATAACAATATAGTTAGGCTTCATGACAAAAATGGTTTGCAAAATATTTCGACACACCTTGAGCCCTTCTGATTGTTTGGCCAAAATAGTAATAAATGCATTGTTACAGCGCTGATAAATTTAGCTGTTATCACACAGTGATTGCAGTATCTCCTAGTTTTCACAAACAGAGAGCCCCAAAAAGAACCGTGTCGTTTGCACCTTCAAACCACCCCTGGCAACGGGCCTGTGCTAATACAATAATTTGTACAACAAAAGTGGATTTAAAAAAATATGTTTGTGTCTTTCACAGTATTCATTCGAGAGTCTGTTTCGTAGCATGCATTACGCACTTCTGGACAACTGTTGTCGGGAATATGTGTTTTTGGCTGACTTCTTTATGGTTCAAGGATTCCAGGCTAGAGATGTCTTCACACAAGTCCTTGGAAAAACTCTTTCTTTGTTTCTGGTAGGTTGAAGTACTTGTTCAGGCGTTTATTATAAGTTCATTTTTGTAGTCTCCAACCTGATGATTTTATTCTCTAGAAACAAATGGATACTTACATCGAAAGTTGCTATGATGCCATTGGACTTTTCCTTTGCATTCACATTACCCATCGATACAGAATTCTGATGCACAAAAGAAGCGTTCCAGCTCTCGACAAGTTAGTACATTAAATTCTTCTTTTTTTTGGTTTCCGTCGATAATGTACATTTGTATGTTGGTATTTTGGGGGGAATGGGGAAGAAATGAGGAAGTTGATTAGAATGTGTTGCCATGTCCATAATAATAAGCTTCGAGTTTGGAATCAATTTGGAATCAATCATCCTGCTCGATGAACCTTGCCAAACACACCTAATAAGTTGAGTGACGTCAACCCAGTCTCTGAACCTTTCCAAACACACCTAATAAGTTGAGTGAGGTCAACCCAGTCACTGAACCTTGCCAAACACACCTAATAAGTTGAGTGACGTCAACCCAGTCACTGAACCTTGCCAAGCACACCTAATAAGTTGAGTGAGGTCAACCCAGTCACTGAACCTTGCCAAACACACCTAATAAGTTGAGTGAGGTCAACCCAGTTGCTGAACATTGCCAAACACACCTAATAAGTTGAGTGAGGTCAACCCAGTCACTGAACCTTGCCAAACACACCTAATAAGTTGAGTGACGTCAACCCAGTCACTGAACCTTGCCAAACACACCTAATAAGTTGAGTGAGGTCAACCCAGTCACTGAACCTTGCCAAACACACCTAATAAGTTGAGTGAGGTCAACCCAGTTGCTGAACCTTGCCAAACACACCTAATAAGTTGAGTGAGGTCAACCCAGTTGCTGAACCTTGCCAAACACACCTAATAAGTTGAGTGAGGTCAACCCAGTTGCTGAACCTTGCCAAACACACCTAATAAGTTGAGTGACGTCAACCCAGTCTCTGAACCTTGCCAAACACACCTAATAAGTCGAGTGACGTCAAGCCAGTCTCTGAACCTTGCCAAACACACCTAATATGTTGAGTGACGTCAACCCAGTCACTGAACCTTTCCAAACTCACCTAATATGTTGAGTGAGGTCAACCCAGTTGCTGAACCTTGCCAAACACACCTAATAAGTTGAGTGAGATCAACCCAGTTGCTGAACCTTGCCAAACACACCTAATAAGACGAGTGAGGTCAACCCAGTTGCTGAACTTTGCCAAACACACCTAATAAGTTGAGTGAGGTCAACCCAGTTGCTGAACCTTGCCAAACACACCTATTAAGTTGAGTGAGGTCAACCCAGTTGCTGAACCTTGCCAAACACACCTAATAAGTTGAGTGAGGTCAACCCAGTTGCTGAACCTTGCCAAACACACCTAATAAGTTGCGTGACGTCAACCCAGTCACTGAACCTTGCCAAACACACCTAATAAGTTGAGTGAGGTCAACCCAGATGCTGAACCTTGCCAAACACACCTAATAAGTTGAGTGAGATCAACCCAGTTGCTGAACCTTGCCAAACACACCTAATAACTGGCGACGAGTGATGGCGGCAAATCTTCTTGAATTTCCGCCTTTTAACGTTCACCTCGATAACAATGCAGGTCCACGATGGGAGAAATGTCTAAAAAGACTGGAAAGACTATTTATCGGAATGAAACTTGAAGATGGCAAGCAAAAACGAGCATTATTACTTCATTATGCAGGACCCGATGTAGACGAGATATTTGACATATTGACCGACACGGACGAAGACAAAGACTACAAGAAAGTGGTTGAAAAGTTAAACGAATACTTCAATCCTCAAGTTTATACTACGTACGAGGTTTACATGTTCAGAAAACAAAAGGAAGAAGAATCTCTTGACACATACCACAAAAGGATAATCCACGAGAGTGGAATACAACGAGGGGTCTGTTTAATAGGTGTTGAGTCACCAGTGTCAATACTATGCTTGATTATGTTTGTGCTTCCAAGATCGTTGGGTCCTGTCGAGAATAAATCCTGTTCGTCAATGAGCAATTGTCTAACGACCTGTTGCTGTGCCTCATCTAGATTTACCGCACATTATTCATAAAGGTGTCTTTCTGGTAACTGAGTGTCAATTTTTCAAATGTCATCATGCCCTTGGGAATTGAGTTGATGCTTTGTTACACTGACACAAGGCTCACAAACACCAATTTCAGTGTTCTTGCACAATTTCCTCTTTCCAGACGATAAATTTGCAATTCTTACTGGTACATAGCCATCCTGCAGATCTACTAATGTCCTTCCAACCATTAATCCACCATTTTCACTTTCACAAAATCCATTGATTGGACCAACTGTTCGCCATCCACTTTGTTTACACGCATCACCTCCAACGACTTTTCCTCTTACTAGTACTTCTGTGTATAGTTTGATTTTTACTGGTTCCTCAATAATTACTCGCAGTACTTTAGGCGATGTAGCAGTTTTAAAATGTTCAAGTGGAACTTCAGTGTTATCAACTTTAAAACCATACGTTGATAATTAATGATGCAACCATGATTCTTCAGAAAATTTCCTCCTAGTTTGCACTGGGCTGTCATTGAGACAATCCAAAATTCTTGTTTACTCTCAGTTTCTCCAATTCGTAAGGTGAGATAACATTTAAGAACTTTAAGCTTTTCTAGCCTCCTCCGCAGGCAACGCCGGAAGGCGAGGCCGAAGGCCGAGAATGGGATCCCTGTGCGAGGCCGAAGGCCGTAAGGGACTGGGCCCTTAGGAAAAAAAGAAGTAGTTGCCTGCCGAATTTCGACAAGGTTATGTCTTTCTGCGCAAGTGGCCACGCGCATGTAAATCCAATTCGTGTAGGGGACAGTGGGGGAATTGTTATCCTCCTTTGCAGACGTTCTTAGTGTCGTCACGCAACGCTTCCTTCCCCACAAACGTCTGCTTACTTGAGTAGAACATTCCTTTCCGAAAATTGACCAATCACCATGAAGCTTCCAAAATCGATAAACCTGGACTTTGACCTTGATCACGTTTCGCGGGAAGCTAGATCAAAATGGCGGACTTCGAAGTAGTATTTCAACTGGCCATTACAAAAAAGAGCAGGGGACTGGGACCAAGTCCGTAAAACTAATTCAATAAGAAACTAGCAAAAATGGGCATCATTTTCTGACAGAGCAGATCAAACTTAGCTAATCTGGAAAGTTTGGTGAACTTTGGCTTAATATTGACGATGCTAGAGGGCATCAAAGATGTACATTTTCCCATACAAACTCTGTATTTTTTTGCGTTGTCGACCCAAACCATACATTCACAGTGTAAAATTTCAAAATTTCAAAAGTTTATAATTCCGACAGAATTCACTCAAATCACATCAAACTTTGCATATATGATAATTTCAACATGTTGTTTCATGCCATAAACTTAATTTCGTAATTACATTAATTCTAATAAACTCGTTCCCAGTTCCCTGCTCTTTTTTGCAATGGGCAACATCGATATTTTCAAGATTAATGAGCTAAGTTCTTACCAGAAAGAAGCGATTGGAGTTTTTATGAATCAGAAACAAGATGTTTTTGTAAATCTTCCCACTGGGACTAGTAAATCGTTGATTTACCAAGCTTTACCACTGTGTTTCGATCTGAGTGTGAACAACGAAGAGTCGTGGTTGTATCACCTCTCATCAATTTGATGAAAGACCAAGTCGACAAACTCCGTAAACTTGGCATATCTGCTATTTCGTTGTCTTAAATATCAGATAAAGAAGCTAAGGCCGTGGAAGAGGGCCTATATTCCATTGTGTATGGTACACCCGAATCATGGCTGAACAACAAACGATGGCGTTCTATGTTATCAAGCGATATTTACACTTCTAAAGTGTGTGCTATTGCTGTTGACGAAGCACACGTTATTAAACAATGGTAAGTCGAAACATAATAGAACAATAGTTTACATGATCCCTTGTTTAGATTTCATTCGCGTTTGAAAGAAGTTATCACGAATTGACCATCATTTCGAAAATATGGTATAAAATGGTATAAAATGATTATCTTGCTGTAGATTCCTAATTATACATGTACTCTCTAATATGTTTTAGGGGAACGTCAAACACCAGTGATATGGCAGCATTTCGTGAGACATACTCAGAACTTCACGAGCTAAGGAGTTTGATCAAGTCTGTTAACATTATAGCTTTGACTGCTACAGCCACATCAGAGACCAGAGAAACCATAATGGATGTCCTATTGATGCAAAATCCTCACATTGTATCTGAAGTACCGAATAAACGAAACATTGCCAACTCAGTACACTACATTTCCAAAGATAAATCGCTTGAAGATTATTTTAATTGGCTGGTGGAAGAAATTTTGGAAAACAGACAGAACACTCACTCTAATTTACTGCCAAACCATTAGGCAATGTGGGCTACTGTATTCTACATTAAGAGCAATGCTTGGACAGGAAATATATATTGATCATGGAAAGAATCTTCAAAATGTTGTACTTGAAATGCTCCATTCATGTACTCCCAAAAGCAACAAGGATTCAATACTCCAAGAATTCCAAATTGAGAACTCAGGTTTGCGAATACTAATAGCCACCATTGCTTTTGGTATGGGCATTGACTGTAAAGGTGTCTCTCGAGTAATATATTTTGGTCCCTCCAAGAACATTGAGGCTTATATTCAGGAAACTGGAAGGGCAGGAAGAAATGGACAGCAAAGTGTTGCTTTTATAGTCTACCAGGGACTTATGCTCAACCATGTTGACAGGTACATCAAGAAGTATGTCTCAACTAATTTGTGCAGGAGGAAGACTCTTTTACAGAACTTTGACAGTTGTTCATATGTAGATTCAATTGAACCAATGCATTTGTGTTGTGATAACTGTGTAATTGCGTGTCAATTGCAAGGAACTAACAACATTTCCTGGTAATTTCAAAAGCAAAAGTCATTCAGTTCCTGTGCGCACTAGAGTTGTGACTAAAGAGCAACGACAACAGTTTCAACATAATTTATTACAGTATCACAAGACTCTTATAAATACAATGATGTTGAAGACCAAAAATAATCTGGTGAAAAGTCTGACTCATCCAAAGTTTCTTCTGGGATTTTCTGAGGTCCAAGTATCTCAAGTTTGCGATCACTGTGATGTGCTCTTTACGCTTCAGGATATTTCGAATAAAGTGGAGATATGGGATATGAAACATTCACACAAGATTTTGGAGATATTAAACGAGGTGTTTGAAGATATCTCAGAAATTGATGATGTATGCATCAACGAGTTGTTAAATGAATCAGAAGAATGTTTATACATGGAGGAATGGCATGATATTGCCGAAGATGACTCTCTTCTTCAGCTTGTTCTGGAAAATCTTTCCATCTCTCATTTAGAGAACTCAGACAATAGCGGTGATAATGACGAACCATCAAATGCTGATGTTCTTGAATCTGTAATTTTATTACACAATCATTCGTTCCATAATTTATAAGTTATTGTGAAGTTAGTATATTTGTTGTTATTATATAGACAACCACTGGATATGAGCAAGCGCGCGCTCTGATTGGTTCGCTACTACTAGGCTATCAGCTCTTATAACCCATCGATACATTTTAGCGCGCGCCCATTGGTTAAAACAGGTCACGTGGTACGATTTCACTGGAAGGATGTCAGGTAATATCCCCCAGTTTTGAGATGATATCCCCCACTTTGGAGAAAAATGAAATTATCTGAACTTTTTTAAGACTGTAATGTATTTTTAATAGGTAAATTAGCTTGTACAACATACATGTGGTGTACTTGTTCCTTTTGGGGGATTTTAACGTCGATACGACAGCTATTTGAGGTATTTTTATAATTTTTCGATCCTTGAACTACGAACAAACGTCAAAATCGGCGCCCAAAAAGTCACTCAAATAAAACCCAAAATATCAAGAAAACCACTCAAAAAGCTTCAAAAACTATCAATCTTTTATTTTCGAATACGTTTTCGAATACGTTTTTAGAAGTTTACACATGAAAATATCTCAAACGGAACGGATATTTGAACTCGATCAAAACTTGTTTTCTTCATCCGTCATTTTGTTTCGGTTTCTTCAACATTGAAGTCGACGTAGAAAATTTATCGAAGGGTTATAAAATAAATAAACCCCTTTCTGGCTTACTGGTATATCGGCTGATAATGTCCTTGGCTGAAAGATGGTCCTCAAAATATCACAGTTGCCCTCGAAGCTTCGCTTCTCGGCCAACTGTTCATTTTTTGGACCATATCTCAGCCGCGGACATTATCAGCCGATATACCAGCCGCCAGAAGGGGTTTATTTACTAAATATACCGTGAGTAGAGAAATGTGTCAAAATGGCCGAACAATTTTCTAAATTTACGAGCGAAGATTTCCTTTTCTTCTCGATAGATTCTCAATAAAAGTAGATCCGAATAAACTACTAACTGAGTACATATAAAACTAAAATGTTTTGTGGCAATGAAAATTGCTTTTTACATGGTTTTCGGGACGAAAAAAATGAAATTTGTTGACTGATAATTTTACAAAGAAATAACAAACAAATATATTGAAAACCCAACCGTCACGCGAAACAAATATCATTCCGATGATTATACAACTGTAGGATGTGTACCAAATTATGAGAAAATGAACCAGATATGTCTATAGAACTGCCTGGTAATAGTAAAAGAATATCCACGATGAAAGTTATTCAGCAGGCGAAAACCGGCCAAACTCGATCCATCGGCCTCGAATGCCGTGAAGTAAACTCGTCAAAACAACCTCGATGTTTTCCTGTACATTGTCCAAGATTTCAAGAATTTTGGCTTTGAACTTGTATTTCTCAATCCTTTAGTATGTTTTCGAAGTCTGTTGGTGTCATTCAGACGACATTTTTGGGAGATAAAGTAGCACAGAAGCCTTTAAAACTTGGATTTCATCGATCAAGAAACGTTTGGTAAACACATCGCTAGGTTTTGTTGTACGTTGTACGCATGACGGAAATGTTTTGTACGAAAAGCGGAAATAAAAATTACTTTTACCGAAAACATATTTTAATACAATCCAGTGGTTGTCTATATAATAAAACAATTATTCCACGAAATCGAGTCGTACATGAGCTGATAGCCAACGAGGCTCCTGCCGAGTTTGAAGTTAAATAGACATTAGTGTAATTGTAGAACGTCTGCAAAGGAGGCTAATTACACACTAGTATAATTATTACTACCTTAGATACTTAAAATATTAAGAGCCCAACCATTGTTTCTGAGGCTAATTTATAATTATTAATAAAATATATTTGCATGCGCGCGTCTTTTTTGATGGGTTTCCTGTGGTTTAGAACGCGCGCGCGCGATACGTATTATTATTGGGTTCCCTGTGTTGAGTAACTTATATGTTGGGCTTCCTGTGTGCATCCCACGCGTCCCGCAGTACATGTGTATATTGAGACAAGGTATGAAACTAGGTCACGTGACAATTACGTTTTTGCTCCTATTTTTTTTCAATATGCCGTGAAAATTTAATTTTTCTTCGGATAACTAAACTTGACTGTATTCTCTAAACACTTCATAAGTGTCAGTCGTGTAACTTCACCGTACGCTGAGAAACTTTAATGTTGACATTTTGCGCCTCATGGCCTGATGTGCGCCGCACTTTTCTGGTGCACTTTTCCGTGAAACATTCGGATTTTACCTTCGAGAGGACATCGGCCAGCGCTCGGCAAATCTGAATTGCGCTCATTTTTGCAAGTTTTAATATTTATATTTTCACTAAACATAAGTCAAAACATCTACAACATACTTTATTTGTTTTCTGTTTTGACTTTTATAAATGCAGAATAGTCCCAATATTTAGTACTGCATAACACATTTTTGCTATCACTGACTTGTAAACAAAATGACAAACAAACGTATTTATTTCAACAATCAGTTAAAATAAGTTTACTAGCTTTTTACATACTGTTTTGCCGTTCTTTCTGTACAATTCATTCACTATATTGATCAGTAATACTATGGATATTATTTCGTATTCAAAATAAATTCTAAGCCTGTAACCACAATCGACGAAGTTGTGAATGAATAACAAACATTGAAGTGTGATAAGCTTAGTTCTTCCGTGAACCGTATTTAAAATTACTCTGTGTTTCTCTCAGATGATAGTATTTGCTAAATGTGTTGTGCTATTTCAATGACAATAATGAACAACTGTTATAAATATTTTAGTTCACGGCAGCTTCATGAGTCCATCGCCATTCATGGCTCCTTCGATGTCAGTGAATTTGAGTTCGTCTATATTTTTGCTTCAGATGGTTTATGCTGTGTTGGCGTTCCGGCTTGTGTTTTAAGAAGTATTGTAAGAACTGAAGTACAAAATAACGTAGATGAGAGAGTCATAATGTTTAAACAGATAAAGTACTAGGTTCTTTGTTGAACTTGATTGAAGTGTATTTCACTGACAACTTGTACACAAGTCAAATAGCTCGGTCATAATTTATGAAAAATAACTGAAGCAGCCCTTCTGCCATAGTGTAGTCAAGTCCTTTTTTGCCTTTTAATAGAGAACAGTTAGAACAAAAACTACTAAAACCTCAAGAAAATACTTCAGAAAATATATTTAGTTCAGCTTACTTTTCAACAAAACTGTCGTGTGTCGAGCACGACATACAATTCTCCACCATTCAAAATGAAAAAGGACTACTTTAAAACCGTCGAATTTCTTCTAAAGTTACTTAAAGTTGACATGAATTGTGAACTTCTAAACTTACCATGTATCAAGAATAGAATCCAAACGTTTACACCGAAAAAATTATGTTTTGTTTCATCAACTTTCCGCCATTTTTCAAAACTTCAGCGATTTCACCCTGGGTACCCCCCATGGGCCTGTAGCGTACGACGACTTCGGCTCTTCGGCTCTTCGGTTCACGGAAAAGTGCACCAGAAAAGAGCGGCGCACATCCGTCCATGATACGCCATCAGTTTCACACCTTGTTTCAATATACACATTGCTGCGGGGCGCGTCCCGCAGGATGCACACAGGAAGCCCAACATTATACATTTCTATGCACAGGGAACCCAATATAATACGTATCGCGCGCGCTCTACCACAGGAAACCCATAAAAAAAGACGCGCGCATACAAATATATTTTTTTAACAATTATAAATAGCCTCAGCCTGTGGAGCTGCCAAACAATATACTCTCTCTCATCAACCTTAGATTGATATCATAAATATGATATAATAAAACAAAAGCTTTTTAAAATATTAGCTTAAATTTTAAATACAATAAGTTTTAATGATCAATCCAATTAAATATGTTAGGATTGATTCATTGATTTTGTACATTAGCCTTGATATAAAAATATGACATCAGTTTCAAATATAAACAAATAGTGTAATATGTAAAGTTGTAGTTTACAGAGATTTTCACGAGTTTCATGTCTGTAAACTACTTTGTTTTGAAGATACCTATTAGCCAATTCAAAAACGAGTGGAGGACTGGGAACAAGTTTTTAGAATTAATCTAATTAAAACATGAACCCTATCACAAGAAAGAGCATATCATAATTAGTAAGTTTCAATAGGTTTTGTTAGATATTGAATGAGTAACAGCTTTCCAAACATCTTAAAAATTACAAATAAAAGCCAGTTGAACAATTTTGTTGCAATAGACGACTGACTAGTATGGCTATGCTATTATAAGATATAGAAGAAACATATCAAGCTCTAATGCAGTTCGAAACCATCACAACGACTCGATTTTCTTCCTTTTATAACAAATATGTTGGTAAACAAAAGAGATATTACAGGCGCGTTCCTGGGCATTTTTCAGCTTTAAGCGTGCAACCGAAAAGTTATCATTATAGTTAGCACAGATACTGAATGAGCTCGTCCCGGCCTGTATCCCTGGTGAGGTATACTTGAACGGCGGTTGTCAGTGTTCTGCAGGTGACTTGCAAGATCGGTTTTGGCGCGAAATTGCAGTAAGACGTAAAAGTTACTTTTAGCTTCAGTGTGCCGACTGCCACTTTTATTCGTTTCTCTCAGGATGTCATCGTATGATTTTTATTTACTACCGAGAAAAATCGAAATGAAATGCTCTTTGTAATTGCCAAGTTGAGAAATTGACACAAAAACAATACCGCGCGCAGTCTAGACGTTGTACGAGCAGGGTCTTTGAAGAGTTTCATTTAAAAAATCCCTTTCGGAGGCAATTATTTGGGAACTGACACAAGGGATAACTTTTTTTAGGAAAAGTTTTTTTTTTTCTTGACATGGATAGTATAGAGTTTACTGGAGAGGAATCATACGATTAAAATGAGGCTAGCGTTAGGTTGTGACACTATACGTGATTCTGAACATTGATAACAAATATTCTCCGATAAAAATTAACATACAGTGATAATCGATGATACTCATCACTCCATCATAATAAATAAAACCAACTTCCAGTACACTCAGAACCAGTGATTGTGCATTTTGATTTCCCCATGTGTTCCGCCATATTGGATTGGATTCTTCGGGAAATGAGCTGTACTTCAGTACTATTGCAAGAGCATTGTCAGTGGAGTGTTTTATTAGAAAAGATATCGACACCTATCCTTGGGGAAAAATGTTGAAAGAAGAGAAGAAATATTGTTCTTATTATATTATTATTTTCCCGATATTGATGGTGGAGTTACAGTACTAAGGTTTCCGTATGTGGTATTTACTTTGGACTTTGCCATTCATGAGAAAGTGGATGCGTTGATCGGTTACGAGGTTTGTTGATCTTGGTTGCTTTCCTAATACCTCCACTTCGAGTTTTCAATGAATCCGTTGCGTTTCTTGGTATTGATAATTGGTAAACGATGTCTGTTTGTTGTTGTTCCTGAGTTGGTGATGTTTTACTTGTGGAATATGACTTTGCAATTGAGGTTTTCGTGTTATCAGTGTCATGATAGATGATCACTTTTACCTTGGGTTGAAGTTTTGCCTCTGTTGATACTATCTCCGCTGAATGTGGTCCAACTGATGTACATCCGTGAGATGATTGGATAATTTCACGAGGTATTTTGCTCCACAATTCGGAATCGGACAATCTCGACACACTCGCTTGACCATGTTAACAGCTTGAAGCTTTAGCATAAGTGATGGCCTTTCAACGAAAGTTTCAGCTTATAAAGATGTTCACGATAAGGACAACAAGGTCAAACTAAGGACACTAAGGACATTATAAGGTCTATAAGGACAAACCGAGGACTATCAGGACAAACGGAGACAAAAGGGACATACAAGGCCTTCTTTCTCTCCAATGAGTAAAGCAGGTTTTACATCTCAGTTGAGAGATCGTGATTTGGATTTTAAAATATATACAATCCCAGAATAGATTTAAAATGAAAGGAGAAAAAACAAAAACAAAGAAGGATATAAAGTCGGCGCAAAATGGCTAACCTATGAAGCAGACCAAAAACGATGAAATAATGTGTCCGCATTGTCAAGAGAACGTTAATTTGAGTATAATTGCATCTGCCATAAAACCAAGTAAACATGCACGCATGGGTGGATGAATAGATACTTGGAGCACCAGTTGAGGAAAGGGCTTATTTATCATGGTGAATGATGACCGTTTGCTTGGTGACCACGCCTGTGTTAAATGTATATGTATAAGGTGCCACACAATCAAGCTAGTTCTTTTGATTTGACAATCAAGAGGAGAGAGGGGAAACTGACAAGGCCACCATATCCGCTTATTACGATAAGGAGCCAAAGAAAAATGCTGTATGAAGGAACTTCTTCGATCCTGCTTGCGAATGATTCACTGTCAGGTGTGCGGTCGCACCTTTGCTGAAATGAAACGATTCTTGATTGATTTGAAAAAGCGTGCTGACACTGGTGAAGATCCCATCGTTCTTGAGAAAGAGTGTGACTGTGAAACCACGTTTCATTTCAAACAAGGATATGCTGTGATTGTTAATCGATATTATAACCATTACAGTCTCATGGATCTCACTCCTACAGAGGAAACGTGCCGCTGTACTACCAGACGCTTTGAAGTCGTAGATTGTCTACTGTCCGAATGCTACAAACGATATCCAAAAACCATATGTCCGCATTGTCAAGGCAACTTTTATCTGTGTAATTGCACCTACCATAAAACCAAGTAACCTACCATACAACCATGCATGGAGCACCAGTTGGGGTGGGGCTTAGTTATCATGGTACTGAATGATGTTCCTTTGCTTGGTGACCACGCCTGTGCCGTTAAACATATATATAAGGAGCCACAATCAAACTACTAGATCATTTGATTTGACACTCGGAGGAGAGAGGGAGAGAACTGACAAGGCCACCATGTCCGCTCATTACCAGGATGAAGAATCCAGTTTAGATAGTACTCAGAAAAGTGAAGGTTCAGTTGGAATTCATTTTCAGGACACAACAACATCGTGGTCTTCAAACGACAGTTATGATGGAATTGAAGAAAATGTGTGGCAACGGATTCAGATAGAAGCAATAGAACGCCATGAGAACAAATGGCAACATTTAGTTGATAATTATGAACAAGCTGGCGAAAATGCAGAAACTGCTAAAATCAAAGCCAGTAACGACTTGGTATCGACATACAGAAAAGAGCTACGAGCGGTTTTATTTGAGTATCTCAAATGGATGCATGGACTAAAGGAAAATTATGAATATCGAAAAGTTATGGAAACAAAGCAACATCTTTTATATGGACACAGAAGGCTTTGGATGGGAAGAAGCAACTGAGGCAGCTATAAATCAACGAAAGTTCTTGCTGAATAAACTCTTTCACAAACAACCTGTTCCAGACACAATGCGAAAAATTATCCTGTGTACAAGTTATAGTATAACTGTTATTAAATAAATTGAAATGTAGCTTGGGTCAACTCATGTAATTCTTACTTTGCAATGGTTAAATAAACTTCTTGTTGAAAACCAACATTTTGTCAATGTTTTTATTGTCAAATCCGTAGCATGAGATATATTCAAATAAATATATCTGATCCCAAACTGTACACATCCAGGAGAATTGTGAATAATTATTCAAATTACACGCATCTTTTGAACAATAACGGTATTGTCTCTGCAAAAGAACTTAACTGACAAAAAGAAACGCGGCTTCGGAGGAAGGATTAAAAAGAAGCTTCTCAATTCAATTCAATTCAATTTATTTTTTCAATACCACAGGATTTACAATAATATAATTTTAATTAAAATTAAGAAGAAATAATTATAATACAAACATAGGGTATTAGCTACCTAGTTTTGATTAAAAAAGGAAATAACAAATATATTTGTATGCCTTTTTAAAATTCAATCATATCCCTTGTTCGCTAAGGATCAAGTGAAAAGAGTTCCCAAAAACACAACATTCACAACAAGCTAAAGTCGTTTAGGTGTATATAATTAATTTAGGTGTATATAATTAATTTTATTTTCAAAAGTACTGATCATGAATCAGTTACATTCAATTTGAAGTTTCACGAATATCACTAACATTTAAGTAACAAAAACTAGTCATAAAGAGTTCAAACAGTTCAAACTAAAGAGTTCTTTCGATTCGTTTTCTTGTTTAGGATTGAGACTAATGTGTTTTGGTTTGAAAACATTTTTCTTGGGTACAGTTTTCTTGCTTTGGGATATGTTGTTGTGGATATGTTCCCACATAGCGAGCGTTACCTTGATTTCGGTAAGAATAATTGGTGCCAGTGTTTCCCTGTCTGAAACTCTGCATTGTCTTTGGGCAAGACGATTGATAGTGTCCTATCTCTTGGGTTGAACATTAACTTGTCGAGCGGCATGTGTATGCAGATGTCCCCACCGATCAGCCAAATGATAAGATTCCATTTCTAGAGCAATTTCAAGTGCATTCTGGATGTTTGTCGGACGACCTTGCCTTACTCATAAACAACTCTCCTCGTCTTGGAGGCCATCTATGAATCGATCCTTAGCCAGTATATCTTGAAGCTCTGAATCTGCTCTTGGGTAGGCTAGCTTCACCAATCTCTCTAAGTCTGCGGCAAATTTCGGTAGTGATTCTTCACGTCTAGTACGGGTCTTAAATTTCGCGTGTGTGGCCCATAACGGTTTGAAAGTGCTTTTTCCAGATCCTTTCTACTTTCTTCAGAGATTACCGGCTTTTTTTTCCGAAAATCGCGATCCAAAGTTGAGGGTGCGGCTTATCTTGGAGAACATCTGGAATTGATATCAGAAATTTACATATAATTAACACTGATAAAAGTATAAAAGAGTACGTACATTATTGATTGTTTGCCAGGGATTGCTTTGCGTTTGTTTGGAGTTAACGCAGAACAAAAGCCGAAGGTCGAACGAACGTAAATGAATATGTGAATTACAAAGGAAACTAGCGGAAGATTTCTGGTTCTGAATTGTCATATTTGGACATATTTGGACGGATTAGATTGCAATTTCTCAATAATGTAAATATGTTCTTGATCTTCGACTGGTACATTTAACTTTTCGGACTTTGAAGGGTAAAGTTTGCAAAGCCATTCGCTACGAGCCGCCATTTAATACTAATGTCATATCTGATTAGCGGCTTCTTTGTGTGACGTAACGTGACACATCTCGGCGCCAAGTGTCTAGTCGATGTCTAGTCTGGTTGTGTTCCTTTCATTCTTTGCGAAAACATTGTCATCTTTTATCTAAAATGTCTTCGATTACATGTCCTTTGGCAAAGAGATTTCAACACAGAAAGACACACTCAGAAATCGCTTTTAGTTTAGGCTTATTTTGCTCGCTTTCAGTTTGCTGTTCAAAGCGTGTTTGATTTTGTGTGTGCATTATTTTATACATTTACGGTAAACTTGAAGTACTGAATTTGTATTAATAAATAACGATGTTTGAATGCTTTCGAACATGAAATCCATGAGAGTTTACTTTGGGTTTGCTTTGCGTTCATTTAGTAAACGCTAAACAAACGCAAACATCGGCAGGGTTTGCTTTGTGTTTGTTTTGCGTTAACTCCAAATGCACGCCGGTGTTTACTTTTTACTTTGTTTGCGTTTGAGGTTAGTTTCGATCGGTACTGTACGTCCGATAACGCAAAGCATGTAATGTACATGTAGCTTTCTCAATATTTCACTTAACATGTGATTTCTATTAATTTTATTGAAAAAAACTTTTTCTCCAAACTTTACGTTGCCAAACTCGGGGTGCGGCTTATTTACGAGTGCGGCTTATACGCCGGTGAATACGGTACTCAATATCATGGTTGCGTTGCCTTTGAGACTCGTCGCTAGGAAGTATGCTTTCTCTAATGTAGTCCATCCATTGATTTGGGAACATATTTCAAATTGTGCCTGGTACACCTCCCATTAGCCATTATCAAATCGAGCAGGGGACTGGGAACGAGTTTATTAGAATTAATGTAATTACGAAATTAAGTTCATGACATGAAAGAGCATGTTGAAATTATCATCTGTGCAAAGTTTGATGTGATTTGAGCGAATTCTGTCGGAATTATTAACTTTTGAAATTGTGTTGTCCAGCCAAAACTTTACAGTGAATGTATGGTTTGGATGGACAACGTCAAAAATTTACAGAGTTTGTATGTGAAAATAGACATCTTTGATGCCCTCTAGCATCATCAATATTAAGCCGAAGTTCACCAAACTTTGCAGACAAGCTAAGTTTGGTCTGCTCTCTCAGAAAATGATGCCCATTTTTGCTAGTTTCTTATTGAATTAGTTTTACGGACTTGGTCCCAGTCCCCTGCTCGATTTGGTAATGGCTAATTGTGTTGTACCGTCATAGGTGGGTGGAGGTTGTATTGGCTTTGACATCTTGTTGTGGGATTCTGCTGACTTTAACTCGTTCTCTGACATTCCCACTCTTACAATTGCACTTTGAGCCTTGTTGTCTTCTAAGCTTACAAGACGAGCATCCACCTCTCTTATTTCCAGTTTTTGGCTCTCTATCATTTCCAATAAATCGTTGATTTGATGTTCCAGCTCCCTTCTCTCTGCTTCCGACTTTAAAACGAACTCTTTCAGTTCTCTCAGAGTACTTGATACTTGTTGTTCAAACAAACTGTCCCTTGGGTTGTCATCTTGAGCGTCGAGTTCTTGTGCAACACTCTCGGTCTCCATTCCTTCAAATATGTCCTTCAATGTTGCTTTGGATCTAGTTTCCATCTAATCAACCGAGTCACAACTTCACAGTGAATCCGTAGATTTGTAACTTGTAACTCGTGAACGATACAAACCGAAACTTTGCCTTTAATATTCAATTTCGCAATCTTGTCTTGAAATACCGTAACTTTGTCTTGAATAAACTTCTCGAATTCCTCAAATTTTGGTCTTGAAACCCGTAACTTGAACCCTTGAAACCCGTAACTTGAACCTGACTTTCACAAACTTATTTTCCAATATTGAAAACGAACCTCGCTCTGCTACCAGTGTTGCGACGTTCAGCCTATTTTATTAATCACAAGGCCAAGATCAACCCTAAACACTGACTTATATTACCTCTTATATTACCTCTACTCCCTGGGGAGCCTTACAATCAATATACTTACAATGGGTTAACAAACCATTCATTACACTACTTATTAAGGGGTGTATGAGTGAATTAACGCTTCTTTTACTAGCTATTTAGTGGTATGTGAATGAATGACTTCTTTTACTACTTATTAAGGGGTGTGTTAGCGTATTAAAGCTTTTTCTACTAGTTATTAAGGGATGTGAGAGAATTAAAGCTTCTTTTACTAGTTATTTAGTGGTGTGTGAATGAATGACTTCTTTTACTAGTTATTAAGGGGTGTGTGAGAGAATTAAAGCTTTTTTTACTAGTTATTAAGGGATGTGAGAGAATTAAAGCTTCTTTTACTAGTTATTTAGTGGTGTGTGAATGAATGACTTCTTTTACTAGTTATTAAGGGGTGTGTGTGAGAGAATTAAAGCTTTTTTTACTAGTTATTAAGGGATGTGAGAGAATTAAAGCTTCTTTTACTAGTTATTTAGTGGTGTGTGAATGAATGACTTCTTTTACTAGTTATTAAGGGGTGTGTGAGAGAATTAAAGCTTTTTTTACTAGTTATTAAAGTGTATATGACACGAATTTTTTTATTTTGAAAATTGATTACATATGAAGTGAATAGTGGGATGTTTCAGTATTTTGTGATTTGAGCTTCGCATTTGCGAGTTATGCTAATTCGGTGACGTCAGATTGTTTTTTTCCATAACTTATTTCTATTATTTCAAATAGCATTCTTTTCTGAAATAGAAAAAAACGTTTAACATCATTTATATAAGTTGTAGAAAACTTTTTGCCAGATTAAAAATGTTAATAATTTGCACAAGGACGCTTTTGTATAATAAATTAAAAACAATCTGACGTCACCAAATTATAATATCACGATTTCAAACCTTTATAACTCGCAAATGCAAAGCTCAAATCACAAAATACTGAACCATCCCACTATTCACATCATATATAATCGATTTTCAAAATAAAAAAATTCGTGTCATATACACTTTAAAATTAAAGCTTCTTTTACTAGTTATTTAGTGGTGTGTGAATGAATGACTTCTTTTACTACTTATTAAGGGGTGTGTGAGAGAATGAAAGCTTCTTTTACTACTTATTAAGGGGTGTGTGAGTGAATTAAAGCTTCTTTTACTACTTATTAAGGGGTGTGTGAGAGAATTAAAGCTTTTTTTACTAGTTATTAAGGGATGTGAGAGAATTAAAGCTTCTTTTACTAGTTATTTAGTGGTATGTGAATGAATGACTTCTTTTACTACTTATTAAGGGGTGTGTGACAGAATTAAAGCTTCTTTTACTACTTATTAAGGGGTGTGTGAGTGAATTAAAGCTTCTTTTACTACTTATTAAGGTGTGTGTGAGTGAATTAAAGCTTCTTTTACTACTTATTAAGGGGGGGTGTGAGAGAATTAAAGCTTCTTTTTTTACTAGTTATTTAAGGGATGTGAGAGAATTAAAGCTTCTTTTACTAGTTATTTAGTGGTATGTGAATGATTAATGACTTCTTCTTTTACTACTTATTAAGGGGTGTGAGAGAATTAAAGCTTCTTTTACTAGTTATTAAGGGGTGTATGAGTGAATTAAAGCTTCTTTTACTAGTTATTTAGTGGTATGTGAATGAATGACTTATTTTACTACTTAATAAAGGATGTGTGAGAGAATTAAAGCTTTTTTACTAGTTATTAAGGGATGTGAGAGAATTAAAGCTTCTTTTACTAGTTATTAAGGGGTGTGTGAGAGAATTAAAGCTTGTGAGAGAATTAAAGCTTTTACTACTTATTAAGGGGTGTGTGAATTAAAGAATTAAAGCATCTTTTACTATTTATTAAGGGGTGTGTGACAGAATTAAAGCTTCTTTTACTACTTATTAAGGGGTGTGCGAGAGAATTAAAGCTTCTTTTACTACTTATTAAGGTGTGTGTGAGTGAATTAAAGCTTCTTTTACTACTTACTTATTAGGGGTGTGTGTGAGTGAATTAAAGCTTTTTACTACTTATTAAGGGGTGTGTGAGTGAATTAAAGCTTCTTTTACTACTTATTAAGGGGTGTCTGACAGAATTAAAGCTTCTTTTACTACTTATTAAGGTGTGCGTGAATGAATTAAAGCTTCTTTTACTACTTATTAAGGGGTGTGTGAGAGAATTAAAGCTTCTTTTACTACTTATTAAGGGGTGTGTGAGTGAATTAAAGCTTCTTTTACTACTTATTAAGGGGTGTGCGAGAGAATTAAAGCTTCTTTTACTACTTATTAAGGGGTGTGTGAGAGAATTAAAGCTTCTTTTACTACTTATTAAGGGGTGTGTGAGAGAATTAAAGCTTCTTTTACTACTTATTAAGGGGTGTCTGACAGAATTAAAGCTTCTTTTACTACTTATTAAGGGGTGTGTGAGTGAATTAAAGCTTCTTTTACTACTTATTAAGGGGTGTGCGAGAGAATTAAAGCTTCTTTTACTACTTATTAAGGGGTGTGCGAGAGAATTAAAGCTTCTTTTTACTACTTATTAAGGGGTGTGTGAGAGAATTAAAGCTTCTTTTACTACTTATTAAGGGGTGTCTGACAGAATTAAAGCTTCTTTTACTACTTATTAAGGTGTGTGTGAGTGAATTAAAGCTTCTTTTACTACTTATAAGGTGTGTGTGAGTGAATTAAAGCTTCTTTTACTACTTATTAAGGGGTGTGTGAGAGAATTAAAGCTTCTTTTACTACTTATTAAGGGGGTGTGAGTGAATTAAAGCTTCTTTTACTACTTATTAAGGGGTGTCTGACAGAATTAAAGCTTCTTTTACTACTTATTAAGGGGTGTGTGACAGAATTAAAGCTTCTTTTACTACTTATTAAGGTGTGCGTGAATGAATTAAAGCTTCTTTTACTACTACTGTGAGTGAATTAAAAGCTTTTACTACTTATTAAGGTGTGTGTGAGTGAATTAAAGCTTCTTTTACTACTTATTAAGGGGTGTGTGACAGAATTAAAGCTTCTTTTACTACTTATTAAGGTGTGTGTGAGTGAATTAAAGCTTCTTTTACTACTTATTAAGGTGTGTGTGAGTGAATTAAAGCTTCTTTTACTACTTATTAAGGGGTGTGTGAGAGAATTAAAGCTTCTTTTACTACTTATTAAGGTGTAAGGGGTGTGTGAGTGAATTAAAGCTTCTTTTACTACTTATTAAGGGTGTGTGAGAGAATTAAAGCTTCTTTTTACTTTGTGAGTGAATTAAAGCTTCTTTTACTACTTGTAAGGTGTGTGTGAGTGAATTAAAGCTTCTTTTACTACTTATTAAGGTGTGTGTGAGTGAATTAAAGCTTCTTTTACTACTTATTAAGGGGTGTGTGAGAGAATTAAAGCTTCTTTTACTACTTACTAAAGGGTGTGAGTGAATTAAAGCTTCTTTTACTACTTAATAAGGTGTGTGTGAGAGAATTAAAGCTTCTTTTACTACTTATTAAGGGGTGTGTGAGTGAATTAAAGCTTCTTTTACTACTTATTAAGGGGTGTGTGAGTGAATTAAAGCTTCGTTTAATTACTATTTTTTAAGGGGTGTGTGAGTGAATTAAAGCTTCGTTTAATTACTACTTATTTAGGGGTGTGTGAGTGAATTAAAGCTTTGTTTACTAAATGTAGTTTTTAAGGGGTGTGTGAGTGAATGGCTTCTTTTACTAGTTATTAAGGGATGTGAGTGAATGGCTTCTTTTACTACTTATTAAGGGGTGTGTGAGAGAATTTAAGCTTCTTTTACTACTTATTAAGGGGTGTGTGAGTGAATTAAAGCTTCTTTTACTAATTATTTAGTGGTATGTGAATGAATGACTTCTTTTACTATTTATTAAGGGGTGTGTCAGTGAATTAAAGCTTAGTTTAATTACTATTTATTATGGGGTGTGTGAGTGAATTAAAGCTTCGTTTAATTACTATTTTTTAAGGGATGTGAGAGAATTAAAGCTTCGTTTACTAGTTATTAAGGGGTGTGTGAGTGAATGGCTTCTTTTACAAGTTATTTAGTGGTATGTGAATGAATGTTGTTATATATTATATAGTTGTTATATACAGTCATTTGCAAAAATTCTGGCCGCCACGATATATCAATATATCAATATATCGGGTGCATTATGGGTAATAAATTAATCGAAAATTGCCCTTAAAGCGGTTAACATCAGCAAATTGGTAGAAATATTTAGTATAATGCTTATTTTAGTCTTACGTTTGTTGTTTGTAAGCTTTGCTTCATTTAATAAGTTAGGAAACTCAAAATAGTATTATTTAATTACCCATAATGCACCCAATATATTTATATATTGATATTTCGTGCGGCCAGAATTTTTGCAAATGACTGTATATATATTATATATATATACAGGAAATTAACATCTTAGTCAAAAAGTGCTCAACTGTTGGAGCTGTTTATACAAATTAATCAGAGTACCTTGAAGTACTCTGATTAATTTGTATTATATATACAGCGATTTGCAAAAATTCTGAAAAAATTTAATATATTGATATATCGATATATAGTAATTTGCATAATCCTAATTCTTTGTTTTTAGCTATTATAAAGCCTGAATCTAAACCCAAGTAACCTTTGTAGTATGTATGTGAAAAAACAATTGAAACAAATTTACTTTAGAGGGCTTAATCAGCCATTTTATGATGAAAATTACCCACAATGCACCCGATATATTGATATATCGATCGATATTGATTTTTACAGAATTTTTGCAAATCGCTGTATATAAATATATATGATATAGATTAAATGTATCGAAGAAGAAGAGACGCAGGCAACCTCTGACTGTTCCAAATAATATATTAACGTTTCGGCAATTCAGCCTTCTTCAGAAAAAAATATAATAATGAATATGTACAGGATAAAATTGATAAAAATGTAAAGATTACCTACTGTGTTACAAGTATATATACGCTAAGGAAAACAAAGGATGATGTAACCAATCACCAGGGGAAAATGCCCAAAGGAAACCTAAAGGGACCAAGTTACATCATCCTTTGTCAAACCAACAATAATAAACGAGAAATATACGTGCGCATGCATGAATAGAAATCTAGATGAATAGTAGTAATGAGACCCTATGCCTGAAAATGAATTCTACGCTTTGACTTAAATTCCTGCCTTTTGTTGAGGCCTTCTGGGCGTAAAGTACGAAGCTGCGTGGCCCAGTAAGCTTCCCTAGTTCGCAGAATTCTATCGTAATCACTATCAGCCTGAGAATGTGTTATTTTTTCTATAACAATGAAGTTAAAGTCATTGAGATTATGTGGGCTATCATTAAAATGGATGGCTACTTCGCAATTTGTTTTCTTAGTAACAATAGAAGATTTGTGATTGCGAAAACGGACCTTAAATTGATTAGAAGTGGAACCGACATATTGAAGGTTGCATTTAGTACATGAAATAAGATAGATAACGTTGCTAGAAGTACAGCAAACAGATTGCCTAATCTTGTAGGTACGACCAGTGGAAAAACTCCTAAAACAAGAAATTTGTTTAGAATCTAATAATAGTGTTTTTGATAACAATCACTTTCTGCAATCACATGGAACGGCCATGGGCCCTAAAAATGCATGCAGTTATGCCGATTTAGCTATGGGGGAGATAGACATACAGGCTAAGTCTGGAGGCCCTGCAAAACCAAATCTGTGGTGGAGATACAGGGACGATGTAGTTGATGTTTGGACCTTGGGTTTACCTAAATTACTGGAATTTACTGACTACATCAATTCTCTGTATCCCACTATCAAGTTTGAGGTTGTTTACTCTCAACATACATGTAGTTTGAATGTTTTGGATCTCACTCTGCATATTCATAATGGGTTTATTTCAACCGATGTTTATTCTAAGCCAACCGATAGTCATTTGTACTTACCTTTCAATAGCTCACATCCATCACACTGTAAGAATTCGATCCCTTACGGGGTAGCTCTTAGGTTAAAAAGAAATTGCTCTTCTAATGAGACTCTGGAGAATAGATGCCGTGAATACAAATTTTATCTCCGATACCAGAACTATGATCCAGCCCTCGTGGAAAAGCAATTTCATAAAGCACTGTCGGTTGATAGAGAGTTAATTCTTAAACCCAAGAACAAAAGTAAAAAGAAGGTCTTCCCTTTAGTTTTAGACTACAACCCCAGACTCCCAGATATTTCTAAGATCATTAAGACTCATTCCAGCATTATTTCCAATTCTAATCTTCTTAATACTATTTTTCCACCTAAGTCTATTATGACAGCTTTTAGAAGAACTAAGAACCTTAAGGAATTACTGGCACCTTCTAGATCCACAAAATATCTTTCTAATAATGTAAATTCCAGTCACGGGTGCTTCAAGTGTGGCAAGAGGTGCGACCTATGCAAAAATTTATTGGTTCAGTCTGATTGTTTTAGGAGTTTTTCCACTGGTCGTACCTACAAGATTAGGCAATCTGTTTGCTGTACTTCTAGCAACGTTAGAGTGCAAACCATATGTCCGTGAAACAGTACTAACTAATTAGTACTAAATAGCACTGATGAAACAATAGAAAACAATGGAGATGACACTATTTAGTGCTATTTAGTAATAGTATTATTTCACGGACATATGGTTTGCACTCTATCTATCTTATTTCATGTACTAAATGCAACCTTCAATATGTCGGTTCTACTTCTAATCAATTTAAGGTCCGTTTTCGCAATCACAAATCTTCTATTGTTACTAAGAAAACAAATTGCGAAGTAGCCATCCATTTTAATGATAGCCCACATAATCTCAATGACTTTAACTTCATTGTTATAGAAAAAATAACACATTCTCAGGCTGATAGTGATTACGATAGAATTCTGCTAACTAGGGAAGCTTACTGGGCCACGCAGCTTCGTACTTTACGCCCAGAAGGCCTCAACAAAAGGCAGGAATTTAAGTCAAAGCGTAGAATTCATTTTCAGGCATAGGGTCTTATTACTACTATTCATCTAGATTTCTATTCATGCATGCGCACGTATATTTCTCGTTTATTATTGTTGGTTTGACAAAGGATGATGTAACTTGGTCCCTTTAGGTTTCCTTTGGGCATTTTCCCCTGGTGATTGGTTACATCATCCTTTGTTTTCCTTAGCGTATATATACTTGTAACACAGTAGGTAATCTTTACATTTTTATCAATTTTATCCTGTACATATTCATTATTATATTTTTTTCTGAAGAAGGCTGAATTGCCGAAACGTTAATATATTATTTGGAACAGTCAGAGGTTGCCTGCGTCTCTTCTTCTTCGATACATTTAATCTATATATATATATATGTATATAATGACTTTTTAAGTGTTTATAAGTGTATTTCACTTTTATGTGTTACCCTCTTGAAATAAAGTCTTCATCATCATCATCATCATCATTTCACTACTTGGTATTGGAATACTTTACTGTATATACAGGTATTGGGATACTTTACTGTATATACAGGTATTGGGATACTTTACTGTATATACAGGTATTGGGATACTTTACTGTATACAGCTGTATACAGGTATTGGAATACTTTACTGTATATTATAAAATAACTATGATATAACGCGCGCTCTGATTGGCCAAAGGATGCGTATTCCGCGTGCTTTATGAGAGCACACAGCACGCGCGCGCAGATATTCAAACATTTTTGTAACGAACAAAATTGAAAACTTGCCTTAAAATCATAATTGTATTTTATAAAAGAAATAGAAAACTTGCCCGCTGTGCTATGTGCAGATTTATAGCACTTGGGGACTGATCAGAACACTCGAGAAGTGTTGAGAAGCACTCCGCTACGCGTCGTGCTTCTTTCAACACTTCTCTCGTGTTCTGATCAGTCCCCGCGTGCTATAAATCTGCACATAGCACGCGCGCTCATTTTCTATTTCTTCATACAGGTATTGGAATACTTTACTGTATATACAGGTATTGGAATACTTTACTGTATATACAGGTATTGGGATACTTAACTGTATATACAGGTATTGGGATACTTTACTGTATATACAGGTATTGGAATACTTTACTGTATATACAGGTATTGGAATACTTTACTGTACATGTATATACAGGTATTGGAATACTTTACTGTATATACAGGTATTGGAATACTTTACTGTATATACAGGTATTGGAATACTTTACTGTACATGTATATACAGGTATTGGAATACTTTACTGTATATACAGGTATTGGAATACTTTACTGTATATACAGGTATTGGAATACTTTACTGTATATACAGGTATTGGAATACTTTACTGTATATACAGGTATTGGAATACTTTACTGTATATGAATGAATGAATGAATGAATGAATGAATGAATGAATGAATGAATGAATGAATGAATGAATGAATGAATGAATGAATGAATGAACTTTATTTAGACACGGAATCAAAATCACTAAAATTAAAATTAATTACAAAGTGCTCTCCCAGGTATTGGGATACTTTACTGTATATACAGGTATTGGGATACTTTACTGTATATACAGGTATTGGGATACTTTACTGTATATACAGGTATTGGGATACTTTACTGTATATACAGGTATTGGGATACTTTACTGTATATACAGGTATTGGAATACTTTACTGTATATGAATGAATGAATGAATGAATGAATGAATGAATGAATGAACTTTGTTTAGACACGGAATCAAAATCACTAAAATTAAAATTAATTACAAAGTGCTCTCCCAGGTATTGGGATACTTTACTGTATATACAGGTATTGGGATACTTTACTGTATATACAGGTATTGGGATACTTTACTGTATATACAGGTATTGGGATACTTTACTGTATATACAGGTATTGGGATACTTTACTGTATATACAGGTATTGGAATACTTTACTGTATATACAGGTATTGGAATACTTAACTGTATATACAGGTATTGGAATACTTTACTGTATAATGTATACAGGTATTGGATACTTTACTGTATAATGTATACAGGTATTGGAATACTTTACTGTATATACAGGTATTGGGATACTTTACTGTATATACAGGTATTGGGATACTTTACTGTATAATGTATACAGGTATTGGAATACTTTACTGTATAATGTATACAGGTATTGGATACTTTACTGTATAATGTATACAGGTATTGGGATACTTTACTGTATATACAGGTATTGGGATACTTTACTGTATATACAGTTATTGGGATACTTTACTGTATAATGTATACAGGTATTGGAATACTTTACTGTATAATGTATACAGGTATTGGAATACTTTACTGTACATGTATATACAGGTATTAGCATACTTAATTTACTGTATAATTTATACAGGTATTGGGATACTTTACTGGAGATGTTTTGGCCTCGGTTTACCAGCATCGTTGAGATGAACATAGAAAGTGTACAAAGTACAGACCCACAGAAACTGGGTACCATTGATATTCGACCTCACTATGTAAGTATAATATCATAACCTAATGATATAAATGTACATGTAGTACAGATACTGTGTAATGAGACTGATGATGATATAAATGTAGTACAGATAGTATGTAATGACTAACATTCAAGATTGATTCACAACGAAACACAAGAGATTAACCTCGAACTTACATGTACGTAGAAGAAACGACACGGCGGCCATCTTGGATTTTTACGAAACCTGGAAAATACGGTAGTCGCACCTCAAACCAAGGCAGAAAGCGACTCTCACCTAGCACAACGATGCCCAAATACCAATGCCCATTCCCTGACTGCACATACGAGACAGAAGACGTTGCAGATTCCTTAGCAGCCGTGCTGATATCCGTGCACTCTTCAGGGACACACACGGCCAACGCTACATTAATGAGTGGCAACGGCGCCGCCAAAATCGAAAGGGTCCGCCGCCCTACTATCTCTACGGCAGGTTCCAGTGAGGACTGGTCATATTTTCACACCAGATGGCAAGATTACATCGATGCAACGAAAATAACCGGAAAAGAAAAGGTCGTCCAACTGCTCGAATGTTGTGACGAACAACTCAGGAAAGATCTCACAAGGAACACAGGGGGATCACTAACAAACAAACCAATCGAAGATGTGATGTCAGCCATCAGAAAACTTGTTGTTCGAGAAGAAAGTACAATGGTCGCACGAGTCCAACTTCACAATATGCATCAGGACAGAGATGAAACAGTGCGAAGTTTTGGCGCTCGACTGCGAGGCCAGGCCGGAGTATGCAAGTTTACCACACAATGCCTGGAATGCAATGCCAGTGTCAACTACACAGAACACATCCTTCGTGACGTCCTAACACGTGGCCTCTCAGACAGCGAGATCCAACTTGACCTACTCGGAGACAAAAACCAGGATATGACCCTCGAGGAAGTACTCCAATTTGTGGAGGCCAAAGAGTCTGGAAAACGGTCAGCCGGCCGCCTCATCCAAACTCAGGGAGCCGAAGCAGCTCGCAGCCAATACCGGAGCACAAAACAGATGGAACTTAAAAACCGTAGGCCTGACAACCACAAACCTGACCCATGCCATTACTGCGGCAAGCATGGACATGGCAATAATTCTCCTACCAGGATTAGAAAGTCAGAATGTCCAGCTTATGGAAAGACCTGTGACCACTGCGGCCGTGCAAACCATTTCGCGGCCGTATGCCAAGCGAAATCACAACCAGGCAAGCGACCATCCAACTTCACCTCACCCAGCAACCTAGTCACAGAAGGCGCCATATTCGACACCCTGTGCACGGTTACCAACTCTAGCCAAGATCAAAGTGTAGGTACTATCACCCTCGACCATCACCTGTATAACCACCTTAATGATTGCTGGGTTCGGAAAACGTCGCAGCCACAACCATTCCTAACCCTCACTACCAGCATATATCCTGATGACTACACAGCACTCGGGTTCAAGCCAATCAGCCAGCAACCCCAATCCATACAACTCTCTGCCATGGCAGATACAGGATGCCAGAGCTGCCTCACAAGCATGACAGTCGTTCGTTGTCTTGGTCTTAGCAAGAAGGACCTCATCCCGGTCTCAACACGCATGCATGCAGCAAACAACAATGGCATTGAGATCCTGGGCGCCATCATCCTAAGATTCTCTGGCAAATCCAAATCTAATCAGATACGTGAAACGAGACAAATCGTTTACGTGACAGACGATTCTGACAAGCTATTCCTGAGCCGAGAGACCTGCACAGCACTAGGACTGATCCCTGGCAACTTCCCAACGGTGGGTGAAACCCCTCAACCCAGCAACTCTTCCGATGCAGCAGGACAAACCCACCAACCCACCCAACTGAATATACCAGAGAGTGCACAGCACCCACCATGTGACTGCCCACGCCGTGTGACACCCCCACCTAAGCCAACTCAACCACCATTCCCCACAATCGTGGCTAACAGACAGCGTCTACAACAGTGGCTGCTGGATTACTACAAATCCAGTACCTTTAATACATGCGAACACCAGCTGTTGCCTCTAATGGATGCTGTCCCCATGCGGCTCATGGTCGACCCTGATGCAGAGCCAGTTGCTCATCATACACCAGTACCTGTCCCACTACACTGGCAAGCAGATGTGAAGGCTGGCCTTGACCATGACATATCACTAGGCGTCCTAGAGCCAGTACCAGTAGGAGAGCCAGTGACATGGTGCCACCGCATGGTAGTTTGCGCTAAGAAAAATGGTAAACCCCGCCGCACAGTGGACTTCCAGGCATTAAACCGTCATGCAACACGCGAAACCCATCACACGCAAAGCCCATTCCACCAAGCACGTACTGTGCCTAATAACAAAAAGAAGACAGTGACTGACTGCTGGAATGGCTACCACAGCATCCCGCTACACAAAGACGACTACCACCTCACCACCTTCATAACCCCATGGGGGCGGTACCGCTACAAAACAGCCCCACAAGGCTACATTGCATCAGGCGATGGCTACTCAAGAAGATTTGACGAGATTGTCTCTCACGTCCCTAACAAAACCAAATGTGTCGACGACACCCTGCTTTGGGCAGACAACCTCAGTAAAAGCTTCACCCAGGCAATTGACTGGTTAGACCTCTGTGGACATCACGGCATCACCCTCAACCCAGACAAGTTTGTATTTGGAGCCGACACTGTCGAGTTTGCAGGATTCGAGATCACTCCAGACAGCGTACGCCCCTGCAAAAAGTACCTCGATGCAATACGCAACTTCCCGACACCAGCCAACATAACTGACATGCGCTCCTGGTTCGGACTCATCAATCAAGTGTCATACGCCTTCGCAGCAACCAACCGAATGTTACCATTCCGCCAGTCACTCAAACCTGCAGAATCATTCAACTGGAACAACACACTCGATCAGCTCTTCGAGGAATCCAAAGCAGCAATTGTAAGTGAGATCGAAGAAGGTGTCCGCATCTTCGACAAATCCAAACCAACCTGTTTGGCAACAGACTGGTCAAAGAATGGCATCGGGTACTGGCTTTTCCAAAAACACTGCCAGTGTGCATCCACTGAACCCTTCTGCTGTCCAACAGGCTGGAAAGTAGCACTAGTTGGAAGTCGTTTCACCCATGCTGCCGAGTCACGTTATGCCCCAGTTGAAGGAGAAGCCCTTGCAGTGACCGATGCCCTAGATAAAGCACGATTTTTCGTCCTGGGCTGCAGCAACCTCATCATCGCCGTGGATCACAAACCACTCCTGAAGATATTTGGGGACCGGTCCCTTGAGGACATCTCCAATGGCAGGCTCCGCAACCTAAAGGAGAAGACACTAAGATACCGATTTAGAATGATACACATCCCTGGCGTGCAACATAAAGCTGCTGATGCCGTCTCACGCCACCCCACTGGCTCAACTAATCCAGACCTGCTAAAGCTAACTGACGACATAGCAGCCATAGACCTCACTCTGCATTCAATCATGGCTGGCACACGCTGCAACGAACCCCAACTAGAATCATGCTCCCATGAAATCGACAACCAACTGACATCATCAGCTGTGTCTGCCTTAAGCACTTTGGCAATAACATGGGACAGAGTTAAACTAGCCACCACCAGTGACGAAGATCTGAGCCAGCTGGCCTCCATCATAGAATCTGGTTTCCCCAGGTCCCGACACGAACTACCACCCACTCTACACGAGTATTTCCAGTTCCACGAACACCTCTATACAGTCGATGGAGTCATCCTTTACAAGGACCGTATCGTCATACCAACCGCACTACGACAGCAGATACTGGCCATACTCCACTCAGCACACCAGGGTGTGACCTCAATGACTGCTCGAGCTGAATCAACTGTCTTCTGGCCAGGTATCACCCCTGCCATCACAGCCCTACGAGTAAACTGCAGTCACTGCAACAGCATGGCACCCTCACAGCCCAGTGCTCCACCATTCCCATCCATGACACCAGCATACCCATTCCAATGTATCTGTGCTGACTACTTCCAATATAAGGGCTACAACTACCTTGTTGTAGTAGATCGATACTCCAACTGGCCAGTCATCATCGAAAGAGCACAAGACGGTTCAAAGGGACTAATCGACTGCCTGCGACGCATATTTGTGACATTCGGTATCCCAGATGAGTGCGCAACAGATGGTGGCCCTGAATTTAAGGCGGCAGCCACACAACAATTCCTTAAGGAATGGGGAGTACATCATCGGCTATCCTCCGTGGCATTCCCACATTCAAATTGTCGAGCAGAAATTGGGGTGAAAACTGCCAAACGGCTAATTACCAACAATACCGACTCACACGGGAGCCTCAACACAAATACACTACAACAAGCAATACTCCAATATCGGAACACTCCCGACCCAAATACCAAGCTCTCCCCAGCTCAGTGCGTATTCGGCAGACCTATCAAGGACTTCATTCCAATATTGCCAGGACGCTACAAGCCTCACCCTACCTGGAGTGACACATTAGCTGCTAGAGAAGAGGCACTAAGAAACAGGCATATAAAAGCAGCAGAAAGATGGTCAGAACACACCAAAAGACTACCACCCCTAGCAGTTGGCAATTATGTGCGCATCCAAAACCAAACCGGTCCACATCCAACAAAATGGGACAAAACAGGTACCATTATCGAAGTTCGCCAGTTTGACCAATATGTGGTACGAGTCGATGGATCAGGCAGAGTCACAATCCGTAACCGGAGGTTCCTGAGGAAATATATTCCAGTATACCCACAACCACCCCGCCATACTATCAACGATGACCTGCATCTAGCTGACAGACTGACAGGCAGATCACCAGCCCCTCAGCCACTTGGACAACCACCAATCACTGTAACAACGGAACCACAGGAGCCCGAACCAAGTTCAAGCCTTCCAACACCCATACCGACCACCACACAAGCTCCAACTTTACAAGACACAAGCTCTTCACAACCTCTTGATCTTCCCAAGGCCACCTCACAAGAGCCTACAGGAAAGAAGCTGCCCCTAGCCCTGCGGAGGCTCATGGACCACAACAAAAAAGGCCTCCTCGAACAATGAACTCTTGACATTTAAGCATGTTTAGTTTTGTTCCATGCATTTAAGTCTTTACCGTCCCAATCAGTTTAGGCCCACCTACTATGAAACATTAAAGACTTGGGGGGAGGTAGAGTATTATTCACTTATTGGGTTACCTGTGTAATCCCCTCATCATTCATTGGGGGACTGGGACCCACTGTTTTCTCACGTTATTTCTCCTGGTCATTCTTGTACCTTAACACTCATTAAAATGGCTAGACGAAATGGATGAACTCCTATTTAGTATGTAACAAGACGCTCAATGAGCGTACACTCGGACATTTATGACAATGACAATGACAGTTGCGTGACGAGGGAGACTGTGTCGGTGAGCAGATGGTTCTGATAACGTTTTTCGTTTGTTGTAATGAAGGCGCATTTGTTTTTGTTATAAATGAAACGACATCTTTCAGAGTGGGCCCACACGAATCGGCGTATGCGTTTGTATGTGAAATGAGCGTGTTTTAAAAAAAACGTGTTTTATCGGCCATGAAGATCCGAGCCGCCGGCTTCAGATATATTTTAATCAAGCTTGTTGACGTTGTTGCGGTGTACATGCACTCCATTATGAAACTATCTCTTTGAAATACAACACTATTCAGTTTAGCAGCATTAAAACAATTATATTCAAGATTGATGAGCACGAGCTACTACACAGCACTTCTAGTATAGTCGATAGTCGTGGAACGATGAGTTTTAACGATGACTCAAGAGCGAACCACTTGACCCGTTTGAGCATAGAATTACTTCATTAGGAGTTCAGATATCATCGCCCCAGTTTTCAGCCAATCGAAACCCTGAAACAGACATTCCTGACCGATACGATCACATTCTTCACATTTAGTGTACTACCAAGAATAAATAAAAAGAAAGCGCATTTTATAACTCGGACTTCCTCCGGAAGTATCCGAGTAATGAGACTGATGATGATATAGTACAGATACTATGTAATGAGACTGATGATGATATAGTACAGATAGTATGTAATGAGACTGATGATGATATAGTACAGATAGTATGTAATGAGACTGATGATGATATAGTACAGATAGTATGTAATGAGACTGATGATGATATAGTACAGATAGTATGTAATGAGACTGATGATGATGTAGTACAGATAGTATGTAATGAGACTGATGATGATATTGTACAGATACTATGTAATGAGACTGATGATGATATAGTACAGATAGTATGTAATGAGACCGATGATGATGTAGTACAGATACTATGTAAAGAGACTGATGATGATATAGTACAGATAGTATGTAATGAGACCGATGATGATGTAGTACAAATAGTATGTAATGAGACCGATGATGATGTAGTACAGATACTATGTAAAGAGACTGATGATGATATAGTACAGATAGTATGTAATGAGACCGATGATGATGTAGTACAAATAGTATGTAATGAGACCGATGATGATGTAGTACAGATACTATGTAATGAGACCGATGATGATGTAGTACAGATAGTATGTAATGAGACTGATGATGATGTAGTACAGATACTATGTAATGAGACCGATGATGATGTAGTACAGATAGTATGTAATGAGACTGATGATGATGTAGTACAGATACTATGTAATGAGACCGATGATGATAGAGTCGTTTTCGTATGAGTGGGAAACCTACTGTACGGAGTTACGGTCACGGTACGGAATCGAACACATTGTATTCAACCAATCACAGCGCGCAAAATCATCGCTCAACCAATCAGAATGCTTGGATACCGCATGATGATGGCGCGATACGGTCACGGTACGGCACGAACTGTACCGTAGCTACTTCCCACTCATACGAAAACGACTCTATAGTACAGATATAGTATGTAATGAGACTGATGATGATATATATAGTAGAGATACTAATATGTAATGAGACTTATGATGATATACAAAATGTAGTACAGATAGTATGTAATGAGACTGATAATGATATAGTACAGGTACAGTACTATGCAACATATGAAAAAGAGTTTGTTACATTTGAAATATCCATCAAAGAGCATCAGCAAAAATACAATTTAATAGCCAATTAACTTTCAAAAGAATATTCACTTTTGTCGCAAACAAAAGTTTCAGAATAAGGCCTCAGGTCATGATATACCAAATAATGATGCATGCTCATTGTAAAATAACACAATTCTAATTCTGATTGGTTAGCTAACTATGTTTACATGAGGCTATGTAAACACGGTTGCATGAACCCAGCGCGCCCTCGATGGTGTCAGTAGCGCGCACTTCAACTGAAATTTTATTTAAAAAACACAACAGAATCCTCAACTTTCTTGCCATGTTTGTCACCATTCTTGTTCTTTTTTCATCAAAAATCCATATGGAATAATGTGAGACAAAATTCTGTGGTTGTTGTAGGGGTGTTATTGAGACAAGGAATAATATAATGACAATGACATATTATTATTGATGGTGTTCATAGTACTTAATATGTTTTTCATATAGATAACACGACGTTATGCTGAATTTTCTGCTGCCATTGTTAGTCTTAATGAAAGTTTTCCAGAGGAAAAGGTAAGAAGTGCTTAGCTGCTGCCAATCGAGCAAGCGAGGCAGCAGCACTAATCGGAAAAACAATCTCGATTTTTGCAAATTGGGCATCCTACATTTATTTGTACATTCATCCCTGGGCCTGATCGGCAGATTCAACAATTAAACCTATTAAAACTAGCAACAATTTTTTTTTTTCACTATTTGTTTTCATTATTGTGAGTGGGCTCCCTGATTAAAGATTCTCCGTGGGTAGATTTACTTAAACATTTCCTTCCTTTTGTTCTGGCAAAATACTTTCTATTTCAAACTGATTTTCAACAGTTATGAATGCTTAGTTACAATCGCGTCAACATTGGGCTTGACCAAGAGAGCCAATAAAAATAATCGATAGATTGGCTTGATGCTTGTTGCTTGTTGCTTTGAATGCGATAACGTGTTTTGAAATAGGTGTATGTACATGTAATACAACAATAAACACTGGAAACCCATCAAAAAAAGATGTGCGCATACAAATACTATCGTTTTATACTAGGTAAAGGTTAAATCACATCGACCAAAAGGACCTTCAAACAATAGAACTATGATTCTATAGAACGAATACATTGTGTTACTGCCTCGTAACGAATCTATTGTGTTACTGCCTCGTTCTCAGTATTGTTCACAATAGATTCGTTCTATTGTTTGAAGGTCCTTTTGGTCGATGTGATATAACCTTTACTTACTATAAGTAGCCTCAGAAGAAATGGTTGGGCTGCCGGTGCCATTACGTGTGTTTATGTGCATTTTACCTAATATTTCATGTTCAGTATGAATTTTGAATGACTGATAACAAAACACAAATGAACAAACAAGACATAAAATAACCCTCACAGCAAGAGGACAATTAATTCCTCCAACATCACATCGCATAGATAGTGGCAACACTTCTGGGATATTAAGCAGAAATAAAAATGTGCTAAATCGAAAAAATAAACCATGGCACACCTGGGGTATGTGTGTCCACGAAATGGGTCATAAGAGGTAAACATTGCTGACAGTAACCATCTTCTCTTACAGGTTAATAAAGTGTTAGCTGCTTTACAAAATGAAGTAGAAAACTTTATTCTGAAAATGGCTGCAGAGTTTCCTCCCCGCAAAGATCAGCTGATATTCCTTATAAACAATTATGATATGATGTTAGCTGTTTTGATGGTGTGTAGTATATATGTGCATTAGTTGGTTACTGCTTAATGTCATGAGTGTCAATGTGTTTTTATTTTTTTGTTTTGTCCCATTTTCAGGAGCGAACATCTGAAGATTCAAAAGAAGTTGAAGGATTTCAACAGCTTCTTGCGGCAAGAATTGGAGAGTTTGTAGAAGAGGTATATAGTCTGACTAAAAGAGTGTCTATGACAAGTACATTGTTAGTAGTATAAAGAAAATCAGATTTCATTGCCTGTGTAGGCTTGATTGTTTTAAAACTCACCCAGTAGTATATGCTTTCATAGCTACTAGTCTTGAGTAAGTTATTGACCTGAAGTAGAGGATTTCTATTGTCGAGTAAGTTATTGACCTGAAGTAGAGGATTTCTAATGTCGAGTAAGTTATTGACCTGAAGTAGAGGATTTCTAATATCGAGTAAGTTATTGACCTGAAGTAGAGGATTTCTAGTGTCAAGTAGGTTATTGACCTGAAGTACAGGGTTACTAGTGTCGAGTAGATTATTGACCTGAAGTAGAGGGTTACTAGTGTCAAGTAGGTTATTGACCTGAAGTAGAGGGTTACTAGTGTCGAGTAGATTATTGACCTGAAGTAGAGGGTTACTAGTGTCGAGTAGATTATTGACCTGAAGTAGAGGGTTACTAGTGTCAAGTAGGTTATTGACCTGAAGTACAGGGTTACTAGTGTCGAGTAGGTTATTGACCTGAAGTAGAGGGTTACTAGTGTCGAGTAGGTTATTGACCTGAAGTACAGGGTTACTAGTGTCGAGTAGGTTATTGACCTGAAGTAGAGGGTTACTAGTGTCGAGTAGGTTATTGACCTGAAGTACAGGGTTACTAGTGTCGAGTAAGTTATTGACCTGAAGTAGAGGGTTACTAGTGTTGAGTAAGTTATTGACCTGAAGTAGAGGATTTCTAGTGTCGAGTAGGTTATTGACCTGAAGTAGAGGGTTACTAGTGTTGAGTAAGTTATTGACCTGAGGTAGAGGGTTACTAGTGTTGAGTAGGTTATTGACCTGAAGTAGAGGGTTACTAGTGTCGAGTAGGTTATGTTATGTCATTATGCATGTTTTTCTTTCTATTGTATCTTTTTCTTTTCAGTTATGTAAATATATTGTAGTTCCGGCGTTTTGTATAATTAAGTTGAGTATTCTCGCTAGCTAGTTGAACATGATGGTCGTTTGTTTGGAAGATATCTTGTTCTTCCCGCACCTAAACACATATTTGTAAGTATTTATCCTCGTTTTCTGTATTAGTTTGTATGTTTTGTATTTGCTGTAAGACTTAAATAGTATCTTTGTATTTATTTAAGGAACTGGTTTACTGTCAACGCTTGTAACCACGTTCAAGTATAAGTAGAAAATAAAACAGTATATGGCCGACCACGCCAAGGTTATTTAACTACATCGTTCAAATATGGAAGTAAACATACAGAGTTTAAAGGATTCGCGCAGTGCGATGAAAGGTGTCCTTACCCGAAAAATGAATAGAATTCGAGAGTTTATGGCTTCAGAAGCTACTCAAGAAGTCATCGAAGAAGTTTCCAATCTAGAAGGTTTACTAGACGAAACCATGGCAAAGTTTCGAGAAGTTCACAACGAATATCAGAGTTTTCTTACTGAAGATGTGGAGATAGAGCAGTCAGTGGCTTATTTTGACCAACAACTTATGGTTTTCTATGATTTTAAACAACAAATTACTTCCTGGCTTGCTGATCAAGTGAAACCAAATGATTCTGTTAGCAACATATCAACTAGAGCTGTATCAAAATATCCGTGTGTGTTCCAGATCCTCTTCAGGAAGTGGTTTTCTGGAAGCAATACTGAAAGCTTCGGCAAGAAAGGCTGCCCTTCTCGTAGAAGCTGCGACTTTAAGTAAGAAACAAGCTCTCGCGACAGAAAAGCTGGAATTACGTCTTCGAGAAGATCGTTTACGGTTGGAAACCGAAATCGAGAAAATCAAAGCTCAAGAACGGGTGTATGAAGGTTTCGAGTATAAAGTCCAACTTCCTTCATTACCTGAAGTTAGAAGTTCCGTTTGTAGCATACAACGAAGTAAAGATGCGTCAGTGGTACTGGATGTTCGTGGTAAAATGAGCATACCTGTTTCTCCTTTAACTGCAAAATGCCCTTCGTTATCATCTCAACGTTCGTTTATGGATGAATCTTTGCCACATACCTTTATTCCCAAACCGCATCTTATGCACTTTGATGCCCCTGGTGTAATGCACTTTGACGCCGATAGCAAAGATCATAGTCAACAGGTGCTGAAATCTATTCAAGTTGTACAACAGCAAGTGGAGCGTCAGTTAAAAGCTCAGAGATTACCTAAAGCTGATTTGACACCCTTTGATGGCAACCCAATGAATTACTTTCTCTTCATCAAGTGTTTTGAGAACAACGTGGAAAAGTGTACAGATGACCAGAGTGAAAGATTGCAGCTCTTGATGCAATATTGTACCGGAAAAGCCAAAGACATCGTTAAAGGTTGTGGAATGTTGGACGCTGATAAAGGATATGAAACTGCAAGAAAGTTGCTAGAAAAACGTTTTGGTGACAAGTATTTGGTAACAAACGCATGGATTAGTAGAGTTGCTGATGGATCAGTCATTGGTCCTAACGATCGAGAAGCCCTGCAAGATCTAGCTGATGATTTGGAAAACTGCGAAATTGTTCTCAATGTTGCTGGAAGATTAAACGAGATTAATAGTGATGACAAATTGATCAAGATTTTGCAAAGAGTGCCTAACTATCTAAGATCGCGTTGGCAGAGCAAGGCTCGAGAGATTAGAGATCAAGGCAAAGTTCCTACCATTGTGCATGTGAAAGATCTGATTGCAAATGCAGCGAGAGAAAAGAATGACCCAGTTTTCGGAGGAATTCTGGATCGCATTCATAGAGACTACAAGAAACCAACTAAAACACCCAATACCAGCACCAGCCAAAGTTATACCTTTTCAACACAGACGAATGACATCCAAGGACCACGAACGAGTTCTGAAGCAATCCACTCTTTTTCTAGTTGGAAGTGTTTCTATTGTCAAGCCAATCATAAGCTAAGTGAATGTAAAGATTTTGAAAAGATCCCTAGTAAAGACAAACTGGACTATATCCGCAAAAGGAAACTCTGTGAAAATTGCTTATCTTCAACACATTATGCCGGTGGATGTAAGGTCCCCAATGGATGCAAAGTTCAAGACTGCACGTTCACTCGTAAGCATCTTGGTGTTTTACACTCTGCTTTGTTGACTCACCGACGAGAAAAAAATAGAAACACCCGCAAACCGTGACACAAGTTCTCAAGCACCCGTGGGTAATAGTGCGGCGTCCTCGCAAAGACAGTTTGTAGGAACAGTTCACACGTCTGTGAAAGAATTCTCACAAGGTAAAGCACTACCTATTGTCCCAGTACGAGTTAAAGCCAAAGGTTGTGGAAGAATTGTTACCGCGTATGCCCTGTTGGACAGTGGATCTACTTCTACATGGTGTTCTTCTCGTCTTCTTCAAGAGCTGAAAGTAGTTGGTTCAGATGTTCATATTTCTCTAACCACTATAGAACGAAAGAACATTCCTACTTTAACCAAAAGAGTAAGCCTGGAAGTCATGGATTTAAACGAGAATGTGATGGTTGAGTTACCAGAAGTGTACTCGAGGAACGACCTTAATATTTCATCGAGAAACATTGCTTCCCAGCATGACGTTAATCGTTGGCCGCATCTAAATGGAGTAATATTGCCTGAGATAAAAGGAGAAGTTGAATTGTTAATTGGTCAAGATGTCCCTACAGCTCTTGAACCTTCGGAAGTCATACGAAGTGTGAATAGAGGTCCCTACGCAACGAGAACGTGTTTGGGCTGGACATTAAATGGTCCTCTGGGAAGACATGATTTCTCCAACAAGAAGCAGGTGCACTTTAATCAACCTAATGAAATGTTGCATGAACAGTTCAATCAGTTTATGAACTTAGAATTCGTTGATTCTATTGCTTGTGTTAAGTCATCCATGTCACGAAATGACAAGCGAGTTATGCAGAAGTATGATGATTCCGTGCATCTTGTGGATGGTCATTATGAGATTGCCATACCTTGGAACTGTGATCCACCATGTTTGCCTAACAACAAGCCTTTGGCTGAACACCGCCTGCGTTTGCTAAAGAAAAGGCTGTTTAAAGATGAAGTGCTTCGGAAGAAATATTCCACTTTCATGGACGATCTTCTGGAGAAAAACTATGCAAGAAAGGTCCCGTGTCATCTTTTAGATCGCGACGATGGAAAAGTATGGTACTTACCTCACCATTCTGTGACGCATCCCCAAAAGCCCGACAAAGTGCGCATTGTGTTTGATTGTGCTTCCAAGTATCAAGGTGTATCCTTAAACGACAAAGTTTTTCAAGGCCCAGATTTGACAAGCAAACTCATTGGTGTTTTAACAAGATTTCGAGAGCAACCTGTCTGTTTAATGTCAGATATAGAGTCCATGTACCATCAAGTGAAAGTGAACCCAGATGACGTCGACGCCTTGCGCTTCCTTTGGTTTCCAAACAACGACCTCAACCAAGATCCCATCGAGTATCAAATGCTTGTTCACCTTTTTGGAGGAGTCTGGAGCTCAAGTTGCGCTAATTATGCTCTTCATAGAACAGCTGCAGATAATGTTGATAACTTTGATGTCCATGTGATTGAAACTGTTAAGAACAATTTTTATGTAGATGATTGCTTGAAAAGTGTGAGTTCTGAAGATGAAGCAGTTGGATTGGCGCATGATTTGTCTGATTTGCTTGCTTGTGGTGGTTTTCATCTTACCAAGTGGCTTAGCAACAGAAGAAAAGTCATCAGTTCCTTCCCTTTTCATGAACGAGCCAAAGAAGTCAAAGACTTGGATCTCAACCAAGAAAACTTACCCATTGAAAGAGCTTTGGGCGTGGGTTTCGTATGCCCTTTCGTCTTGTCGGCAAAGTCCATCCTCAGAGAGCTTTGTACTTTGGGCTGGGACTATGTTATTCCCGATACTCAACTGACGAGATGGAATGAGTGGCTGGAAGACTTGCCTAAGTTGAAACAGTTTTCTATCGATCGCTGTTTCAAACCTTTGAGCTTTGGAAATGCTGTGAACAGCCAATTGCATCATTTTGCTGACGCATCGGAGACTGGGTACGCGGCAGTTTCTTACCTGAGACAGCTGCCACAGTTGCTGTACGATTAGACCAACTCTTAAAGGAAGAAATTGACAACGAACTTGAGGATTCTGTATTCTGGTCAGACAGCACTGCAGTGCTTGGCTATATACATAATGATGACAAACGCTATCATACCTTCGTTGCCAACAGACTTAGCTTCATCCACGATGGATCAATTCCTGATCAATGGAAACATGTGGATGGCAAATCTAATCCTGCAGATATAGCATCTAGAGGAATTTCAGCTGACAAACTTCTGAAGGACACAACTTGGTTACGAGGACCTGATTTTCTTTGGAAATCAAAACAGATGTGGCCTACTCAGCCTGATGTTAAGAAAAAGATCTCACTTGATGATCCTGAAATCAAAACCACGACCGTTCATCACGTCAATGTAAATGAGAGTTCAGAGATTCTGGAAAAGCTGTTTCGTCGATTCTCATCGTGGTACAAGCTCAAAAAGGCGACTGCATGGATCTTACGATACAAGAATTGGCTTCTCTTCAGAGCGATACAAAGAATAAAGCCTGACGTTTCACAGAATAACATCTTAAAGAAGGGAAGAATTACACTAGCAGAAATAGAGACCGCTGAGAATGAAATCCTGTCGTGTGTTCAAAGACAGCACTTCAAAGATGACATTAACAGCCTTGTTGATAGCACGTCTGTAGCCAAGAAATCCAGCCACATTTTCAAGCTGGATCCTGTTGTGATCGAAGGATTGCTACGAGTTGGAGGTCGTTTGAAAAATGCACAGTTAAATTTCAACGCAAGACACCCAATTATCCTGCCAAAGTATCACCCAATAGTTGATTTGCTTGTTCAACATTATCACATTGTGTCAGGACATTCAGGACAAGAGCACGTTTTGGCACTACTCAGGGAGCAATTTTGGATTATCAAGGGAAGAGTTAGTGTACGCAAAGTTCTAAGAAGGTGTTTTGATTGCAAACGCCGCCAGCAAAGACCTGCTCAGCAGAAAATGGCAGATTTGCCCGCCAGTCGCGTGACACCAAACAAGCCACCCTTCACGTATACAGGAGTGGACTGCTTTGGCCCTTTTACAGTCAAGCGTGGTAGATCGTTGGTTAAGAGATATGGCGTGATTTTCACTTGTTTTGCAGTTAGAGCAATTCACATTGAAATTGCGCATAGTTTGGATACATCATCATTCATAAACGCTCTGAGACGTTTCGTCTCGAGAAGAGGTACGCCAGACGAAATACGTTCTGACAATGGAGGAAATTTCAAGGGAGGCGACAAGGAGATCAGGCAGGCCATCGACCAATGGAATCAAGATCAAATTCATGAGTTCATGGTACAAAGAAACATCCAATGGTTTTTTAATCCACCCTTTGCATCTCACATGGGGGGTGTATGGGAGAGATGTATCCGAACTGTTAGAAAGGTAATGGCAGCGTTGGTCAAAGAACAAATTCTGGATGACGAAGGACTTTCTACTCTCATGTGTGAGGTAGAATCGATTGTAAATGGAAGACCATTAACGAAGGTGTCTGAAGATCCCAAAGATTTAGAGGCCCTTACGCCGAACCATTTACTTTTGCTGCGTCAAGGTCCACAGCTTCCTCCTGGAATTTTTCAAAGTCAAGACGTTTATAGTACCAAGCGATGGAGACAAGTACAGTACTTGGCAAATATTTTCTGGCACCGTTGGATTAAAAAATATCTTCCTTCTTTACAAGAAAGAATCAAGTGGCAGAAGCCGCAAAGGAACTTTTCTGTGGGCGATCTTGTTTTATTAGTTGACGAGTCTGCTCACAGAAACGCCTGGCCTTTGGGAAGAGTTTTGGAGGTATATCCTGGCAACGATGGACGTGTGCGACAAGTGAAGATTAAGACAAAGTCTGCGGTTCTTACAAGACCAATTCACAAACTCTGTTTATTAGAGAATATTTAGACATTATTATTGAACATTCAGAGAAAAACACTTCCTGACTCTACCATTGATATGTAAGACAGTTTCGCAATTTTAAACTGCCTTAGGGTGGGGTATGTTATGTCATTATGCATGTTTTTCTTTCTATTGTATCTTTTTCTTTTGTTTTCCTAATTGTCCTTAACATATTTTCATTTATTGTTCAGTTATGTAAATATATTGTAGTTCCGGCGTTTTGTATAATTAAGTTGAGTATTCTCGCTAGCTAGTTGAACATGATGGTCGTTTGTTTGGAAGATATCTTGTTCTTCCCGTACCTAAACACATATTTGTAAGTATTTATCCTCGTTTTCTGTATTAGTTTGTATGTTTTGTATTTGCTGTAAGACTTAAATAGTATCTTTGTATTTATTTAAGGAACTCGTTTACTGTCAACGCTTGTAACCACGTTCAAGTATCAGTAGAAAATAAAACAGTATATGGCCGACCACGCAAAGGTTATTTAACTACAGGTTATTGACCTGAAGTACAGGGTTACTAGTGTCGAGTAAGTTATTGACCTGAAGTAGAAGGTTACTAGTGTTGAGTAAGTTATTGACCTGAAGTAGAGGATTTCTAGTGTCGAGTAGGTTATTGACCTGAAGTAGAGGGTTACTAGTGTCAAGTAGGTTATTGACCTGAAGTAGAGGGTTACTAGTGTCAAGTAGGTTATTGACCTGAAGTAGAGGGTTACTAGTGTCGAGTAGGTTATTGACCTGAAGTACAGGGTTACTAGTGTCGAGTAGGTTATTGACCTGAAGTACAGGGTTACTAGTGTCGAGTAGGTTATTGACCTGAAGTAGAGGGTTACTAGTGTCGAGTAAGTTATTGACCTGAAGTAGAGGGTTACTAGTGTCGAGTAGGTTATTGACCTGAAGTACAGGGTTACTAGTGTCGAGTAGGTTATTGACCTGAAGTACAGGGTTACTAGTGTCGAGTAGGTTATTGACCTGAAGTAGAGGGTTATTAGTGTCGAGTAAGTTATTGACCTGAAGTAGAGGGTTACTAGTGTCGAGTAAGTTATTGACCTGAAGTAGAGGGTTACTAGTGTCGAGTAAGCTATTGACCTGAAGTAGAGGGTTACTAGTGTTGAGTAAGTTATTGACCTGAAGTAGAGGATTTCTAGTGTCGAGTAGGTTATTGGGCCTGAAGTAGAGGGTTACTAGTGTTGAGTAAGTTATTGACCTGAGGTAGAGGGTTACTAGTGTCGAGTAGGTTATTGACCTGAAGTACAGGGTTACTAGTGTTGAGTAAGTTATTGACCTGAAGTACAGGGTTACTAGTGTCGAGTAGGTTATTGACCTGAAGTACAGGGTTACTAGTGTCGAGTAAGTTATTGACCTGAAGTAGAGGGTTACTAGTGTTGAGTAAGTTATTGACCTGAGGTAGAGGGTTACTAGTGTCGAGTAGGTTATTGACCTGAAGTACAGGGTTACTAGTGTCGAGTAGGTTATTGACCTGAAGTACAGGGTTACTAGTGTCGAGTAAGTTATTGACCTGAAGTAGAGGGTTACTAGTGTTGAGTAAGTTATTGACCTGAAGTACAGGGTTACTAGTGTCGAGTAGGTTATTGACCTGAAGTACAGGGTTACTAGTGTTGAGTAAGTTATTGACCTGAAGTAGAGGGTTACTAGTGTCGAGTAGGTTATTGACCTGAAGTACAGGGTTACTAGTGTCGAGTAGGTTATTGACCTGAAGTAGAGGGTTACTAGTGTCGAGTAGGTTATTGACCTGAAGTACAGGGTTACTAGTGTCGAGTAGGTTATTGACCTGAAGTACAGGGTTACTAGTGTCGAGTAGGTTATTGACCAGAAGTACAGGGTTACTAGTGTCGAGTAAGTTATTGACCTGAAGTACAGGGTTACTAGTGTTGAGTAAGTTATTGACCTGAAGTAGAGGATTTCTAGTGTCGAGTAGGTTATTGACCTGAAGTACAGGGTTACTAGTGTCGAGTAGGTTATTGACCTGAAGTACAGGGTTACTAGTGTTGAGTAAGTTATTGACCTGAGGTAGAGGGTTACTAGTGTCGAGTAGGTTATTGACCTGAAGTACAGGGTTACTAGTGTCGAGTAAGTTATTGACCTGAAGTACAGGGTTACTAGTGTCGAGTAAGTTATTGACCTGAAGTACAGGGTTACTAGTGTTGAGTAAGTTATTGACCTGAAGTACAGGGTTACTAGTGTCGAGTAGGTTATTGACCTGAAGTTGAGGGTTACTAGTGTCGAGTAGGTTATTGACCTGAAGTACAGGGTTACTAGTGTCGAGTAGGTTATTGACCTGAAGTAGAGGGTTACTAGTGTTGAGTAAGTTATTGACCTGAGGTAGAGGGTTACTGGTGTCGAGTAGGTTATTGACCTGAAGTACAGGGTTACTAGTGTCGAGTAACTTATTGACCTGAAGTACAGGGTTACTAGTGTTGAGTAAGTTATTGACCTGAAGTACAGGGTTACTAGTGTCGAGTAGGTTATTGACCTGAAGTACAGGGTTACTAGTGTCGAGTAAGTTATTGACCTGAAGTAGAGGGTTACTAGTGTTGAGTAAGTTATTGACCTGAAGTAGAGGATTTCTAGTGTCGAGTAGGTTATTGACCTGAAGTAGAGGGTTACTAGTGTTGAGTAAGTTATTGACCTGAGGTAGAGGGTTACTAGTGTCGAGTAGGTTATTGACCTGAAGTACAGGGTTACTAGTGTCGAGTAAGTTATTGACCTGAAGTACATGTAGAGGGTTACTAGTGTCAAGTAGGTTATTGACCTGAAGTACAGGGTTACTAGTGTCGAGTAGGTTATTGACCTGAAGTAGAGGGTTACTAGTGTCAAGTAGGACTCTCGTAATTCTCACGTGGTATTTCTTTCGTGGCTGAATCTCCAATAGGCTTGCGATTCTAGTCACAACCAAGAAGGCCTAGTCTGTCATTTTTCACCACAGAAACCCCCAATAAGAACAGCATCATTAAGCTCGACTGGCCACAGGCAGCCCAACCATTATTTCTGAGGCTATTTATAATGATTAAAAAATATATTTGCATGCGCGCGTCTTTTTTTGATGGGTTTCCTGTGGTAGAGCGCGCGCGCGCGATACGTATTATATTGGGTTTCCTGTGCATAGAAATGTATAATGTTGGGTTCCCTGTAGACGTCCTGCGGGACGCGCCCGCAGCAACGTGTATGTTGAAACAAGGCATGAAACTGATGGCGTATCATGGCCTGATGTGCGGTGGACGGTGGTACTTTTCTGGTGCACTTTTCCGTGAACTGAAGAGCCGAAGTCGTCGTGCGCTACAGGCCCGTGGGGGGTACCCAGGATAAAGTAGCTGAAGCTTTGAAAAATGGCGGTATATCAAAGAGAAGTTGACGAAACAGAACATGATTTTTTTGGTGTAAATGTTTGGATTCTAATCTTTTTCCATGGTAAGTTTAGAAGTTTACAATTCATGTCAACTTTAAGTAACTTTAGAAGAAATTCTATGGTTTTAAAGTAGTCCTTTTTCATTTTGAATGACGGAGAATTGCATGTTGTGCTCGACACACGAAAGCCTTGTTGAAAAGTAAGCTGTAAGTTTAACTAAATACTCTAAATGTTCTCTAATAAAAGGACTTGCCTATACTAGGGCAGAACTGAGGGCTGCTTAATAATCCTCAGCAAATCAGTTATTTTTCATAAATTATGACTGAGGCGTATTTGACTTGTGTAACTACTGACACAAGTCAATGATCGAAATACACCGACTTCATAATGAACCAGTCTCAAATGACTGATGGTACTTCATCTGTTAAAACATTATGACTCTCTCATCTACAAAGTGTTTGACATCATTTTGTACTTTCTTACAGTACTTCTTAAAACACAAGCCGGAACGCCAACACAGAATAAACCATCTGAAGCAAAAATAAAGACAAACTCTAATTCACTGACATCGAGGGAGTCATGAATGAAGATGGACTCGTGAAGCTGCCGTGAACTAAAATATAATTAACACATGAGTTAAGGAATGTAAGACAGTTTTCCGTGTTATATACTCTGATCTAAACACGCGGGATGTTGGGAGAACACGAGAGAAGCGTAGGAAACCACGACGCGTAGCGGAGTGGTTTCCAGCTTCTCAAGTGTTCTCCCAACATCCCAAGTGTTTAGATCAGAGTATATAACACGGAAAACTGTCTTATATTTATTTTATAAAATAACAACTCAATAAACAGGACGACTTTGCTCCAGAAACAGCGCTTTATTTTCGAGATGTAATTACAAATTCTCCCTACATTGTCAAAATGCTAAATTGACCAATCACAAACCTGATTAGAACTGGCGGTGTGCGAAGATTCAAACAAACTTTTTGGGATTTTCTATCGTCGAATTTTCCAAACAAAACCCGTTGTTAATACTCAACAATAGCAATCAAGCTCAATGGAAAATAGTTATGTGAAGTCTCAGTGGAAACTAGACTGCTGTAACTAAGAAAAACATCACATATTGTCTTGATAACATGAAAAAATGGATCAAATCATCGACTGAAGCTAGCAAAATTTATAACTGACTGATTTGTAGTTCAAGTCAAGACTGCACGAGGGGATTTACTGAGCAAAAATTGGAAGTTTATTGCTGCTTATGAAAGGAAATGTTAATGTTTTCAATTTTACATGAAGTAAATAATCCAGAGAAATTGTGGACTTGATTTCCCTCAACGGAAAACTGTTGGTTTTGCTGGCTGGCCGTCAGGTGTAGCTGACTTTGGTTGCCTTCAAGGGCCCGTGCCAAGACATCATTGCACTGCTGCAGTTGAAGTGAGTTATAATGCCTCAGGCTTTGCTCATTCCTGTGTCCGGAGATGGCCATGATGTGTCTATTAGAAATTCCTGCTTCCGACCAAAGTGTTATGGCTGTTGCTCTCAAGGAATGGTTGGTATATCGACGTGAAAGGGCGGCTTCACGGCTAATTTCGCTCATCATATTACCCAACTTGTTGACACCAAGAGGACGATTCTCATACCAATCTTCGTCTGTTGGCTGCCACTCTCTTTTCGGATACTGAAAAAAACTTTTGCATCTTGGATTGAGCTACGAGATGTAAAGTCGAAGGGCATGGTATCCATCGTTTGCTTCACTAGTTGTTTCGCACATACGTCCATCTTTTTCAAAGCTTTCTACGTCGTTGATTCCACCATGATGGTTTTTCGTACACTCATTGTGGGCCATGGTGATGTACGCCTTGCCTTGTGGATCATTTTCAAACTGAAAACTGTTGGGAGTAAGTAGCCTCTGTCCTTCTCGTCCTCGACAGCACCAAAACAAGGTTGTGTGGAACCACACGTTTCGTAGGAGCCCGAGTGATGTTGATGGTTTCAGTACGTCAGATTCTTTTAGCTTTCGTAGGTCTTCAGCAGCTATTGCAGGTTTGTGTGGAGTGTTTTCTTTTCCTTCTTCTTTAGTTGTTTAATTTTGGCATCCAGAAGTCTGTTGGAACTTGAAAACTCTGGGTTTCCAGCAATCTTGATCCCTCGTTTGTGAGGCGGATTATTTAGGTGTCGCTCGATGGAGTTTCGCAGGCAAAGAAGTGTTGAACGGCTGTACTCTTGGCCTTTTTTGCTTCTGGTTTCTGCATAGAATTTTGTCAGGTGTTTATCCAGCTCACTATTAGCCATCTTCTCCAGGCTGTTGGTAATTCGAAGTAGTCCATTCTATTATTAAAAATAAAAAGGGAAATAAACCTTTTAAAGGTGTATGTTTATTTTTTGTTGAATGTTTAAACAAAAAGTGAAACACTTATCATAATTAGTTTGTTTGTTTCTTCAACCAAAACATTTTTATTTAAAAACCAAGCTTTCGGACACATGGTCCATCTTCAGGGTGTAAAATGGTAGTAATTCGTCAAAACTAACGGCTATTACGTTGTAAACAAATAGCGCGCGCAAACAAAAACAAAAACAAAACAAAAAGACAATTTGCGCGAGCAAGGAAATTTGCAAGTTAAGAATGTGTGATAGATGACAGATTAAAATTTCTTAAATAGAGCAGTGTAATTTTGTGGCAAAATTCTGCCAGTGTCTCTGTTACTAATGGCATCTGTACTCTTAGCAATGTGGCATGCTTCTGACCATTTCCTTTGGTGCCATCTTGTTTCTACTTCAAGGATCTTGGTGTTATTCCAGGAGATGGAATGTCCTGTATTGTGTGCGTGTACCGCGAGAGCTGACTTGTCGGTCTTGTTAAGTCTAACATAGGACTGATGTTCCTTCTGTCTTGTGGCCAAAGATCTACCGGTCTCTCCGATGTAAAGCGTTTCACATTCTCCGCACGGGATGGAATAAATCACTCCGGTCTTCTTTTCTTTTGGTAGCGGGTCTTTAGGCTTGGACAAGATCTGTCTCAGCGTTGTTAGTGGTTTTACGCAGACTTCAATCCTGTGGTTTTCTAGGACACGTTTGATCCTTTCTGTTGTACCTTGCACGTACGGTAAAAGTGCGAAACCTTTTCGTTCTTCCGTGTCAGATTTCTTCTCAGCTATCTTTCGGTCTTGTGAAAATTTATGGATAAACTGCCGTGGGTATCCAGACTTTACGGGGTTCCCAAGATCCATAAAGAGGGAACACCGTTGAGACCAATTGTCAGTTTCACTGGGTCACCAACATACCAGTTGTCCAAACATTTAGTATCAATCTTGTCGCCTATAGTGGGCAACACGGACCGTCATCTCCGTAACTCTAAGGATTGGACTAATCGAGCGAAGGATGTAGTTTTAAATCACGACGATGAACTTGTGTCATTTGATGTAGTTGCCCTATTTACGTCCATCCCCACACATGTTGCTGTTTCTGCAGCCAAGTCAAGACTTGATCAGGATGATAGCTTACGCGAAAGAACCTCTCTAACATCTTCTGACGCTGCTGCCTTACTATCCTTTTGCCTAAGCTCAACTGAATTCTGTTTCAACAGCAAGTTCTACAAACAAATACACGGCACTGCCATGGGATCGCCAATATCTGTTGTTGTAGCGGATCTAGTCATGGAAGAGCTGGAATCCAGAGCACTGGCGACTTTTACCAACCCTCCCAGCCTGTATGGACGGTATGTGGACGACACAATTTGCGTCATTCAAAAAGATCAGATCAATGCTTTCCACCAACACCTGGATAGCCAAGACCCCAACATCAAGTTCACCGTAGAACGCTACTCTGATGATGGCCTCCCTTTCTTAGACACGCTTAATAAGGTTCTTGATGATGGCACCATTGACCTCTCCATCTATAGGAAAAAGACACATACAGATCGGTATCTTCACTTTTCAAGTCATCACCCTCCTCAGCACAAGGCGGCTGTCGTGCGCACTTTAGTCCACAGAACCAACAACTTGCTTTCGAAAGATTGCCACAAAGACAAAGAACGCACTCACATTGGTAGAGCTCTCGCTGCTAATGGATACCCACGGCAGTTTATCCATAAATTTTCACAAGACCGAAAGATAGCTGAGAAGAAATCTGACACGGAAGAACGAAAAGGTTTCGCACTTTTACCGTACGTGCAAGGTACAACAGAAAGGATCAAACGTGTCCTAGAAAGCCACAGGATTGAAGTCTGCGTAAAACCACTAACAACGCTGAGACATATCTTGTCCAAGCCTAAAGACCCGCTACCAAAAGAAAAGAAGACCGGAGTGATTTATTCCATCCCGTGCGGAGAATGTGAAACGTTTTACATCGGAGAGACCGGTAGATCTTTGGCCACAAGACAGAAGGAACATCAGTCCTATGTTAGACTTAACAAGACCGACAAGTCAGCTCTCGCGGAACACGCACACAATACAGGACATTCCATCTCCTGGAATAACACCAAGATCCTTGAAGTAGAAACAAGATGGCACCAAAGGAAATGGTCAGAAGCATGCCACATTGCTAAGAGTACAGATGCCATTAGTAACAGAGACACTGGCAGAATTTTGCCAAAATTACACTGCTCTATTTAAGAAATTTTAATCTGTCATCTATCACACATTCTTACTTTGCTAATTTCCTTGCTCGCGCAAATTGTCTTTTTGTTTTGTTTTTGTTTTTGTTTGCGCGCGCTATTTGTTTACAACGTAATAGCCGTTAGTTTTGACGAATTACTACCATTTTACACCTTGAAGATGGACCATGTGTCCGAAAGCTTGGTTTTTAAAATAAAAATGTTTTGGTTGAAGAAACAAACAAACTAATCATGTCTACACCAACCAGCAAAGAATTACTTGAACTTATCATAATGTCGTTTCAAAGTTCATTCGTATTTTTCAAAATTCCTAATACTTTTAAGAAACTGTAAATTCATTCATGCATTAAATATTACCTTTGAAGACATTCACACCATAGTGAGTGGTATATTTGGTAGTTTTAGCCTGACCAGCGTCTAAAATTTGGTCAATGTTGTTGTCGCTCAAGGTAACAAATCGGGCATTGTCGTGAGTACTCTGCTCTTCTTCAGCGGCAATGGCAGGCTCTCCAGTTTTTTCTAGTTGTTCAAGTACACTAGAAATGCTATGAAGTTCATCAGGAGTTATTGTTTCCCATTCAATATCATATGTCGGAAACTCTTCTTCCATGTTTTTTGGGAGAGTAAAATACGTTCATGAACAAGCGTAGAAAAAAATCGCCGGCGAAAAGAAATGACGTGAGCATTTTAGATACTCATCTAAAACGGTGTTTGACCAATCAGAGCGTGCGTTATATCTAAATTATTTTATAATTGTTCATTATTGTCATTGAAATAGCACAACTCACTATCATCTGAGAGAAACACAGAGTAGTTTAAATACGGTTTTCGTAAGAACGTATGTAAGCTTATCGCTTCCAACTCCGATGTTCAGTGTTATTAATTCACAACTTGTTGATATGTGGTGTCATGCATAATATTTATTAATTTCGTATTAATATCCATTTTATTACTCAGTGATCAATATAGTGAATAAATTGTACCTGAAGAACGGCAAAACAGTATGTAAAAAGCTAGTAAACTTATTTTAACTGATTGTTGAAATAAATACGTTTGTTTGTCATTTTTTGTACAAGTACTGATAGCCAAAATGTCTTGTGTAGTACTAAATATTGAAACTATTCAGCACAATAAAACACAATGCCTCAATTTTAAAGCATTTTAATCGATAAAAATCAAAACACAATACAAATACTTAATAAAAGTCAAAACAGAAAGCAAATAAAGTATATTGTAGATGTTTTGACTTATGTTTAGTGAAAATATAAATACGAAAACTTGCAAAAAAGAGCACAATTCAGATTTGCCGAACGCTGGCAAGGAGTAAGGCCCATTTACAGACAAAAGGAGTGGAAAAGAACGGAAAGAGATAAAGAGAAGAGAGAAAAGAAAACAACATGGTATAAGACAGGGGGCTACTCCAGTGTCATCTTTGTACCGACAACACCACTGTCAGAGCTGAAAAGAATTTTGGAGAAAAATGTCAAAGAATCGGGAATAAAGATTAAGATCGTGGAAACCGCCGGAATGAATGTCATGAGAATGTTACAAAGATCAAACCCATTCAAAGAAAAAACATGTGAAAAGGAAGACTGTTTGGTGTGCAGAACAGGTGGGAAAGGACCTTGCGGAACACCAAGTGTAACATACGAGATCAAATATAAACCGGCCCTGTGGACATAAGTATGTAGGTGAGACAGCAAGAAGCGCTTACACGAGAGGAAAGGAACATTTGAAGAACGTTGACTCTGTTTGTGATGATGTATCAGTCTTAAAGAAACACTGCATAGAGAAACATCAAGGTATTCTCCAAGATTTGATGATGAATGTCACAGGAACGTTCCACCAAGATCCCATGTTGAGGCAGATAACAGAGTGAGTAAGGATAAAGAAAAGGGCTATAATGAATACCAAGAGCGAATGGAACACTGTAAAAATACCTCGCATGAACGTTGAAAGTCCTTAGATTTTCAAGTAAGATTTGAAAGTCTCGTACACAACTATTGTAAATAACGTACATCTGTGAGGGTTTGAAAAGGTCTAGAAGACGAAGCTAGTTACCCAATGATGATCAACAAAAGTGTGTAAAAAAGAAAAATTAAAAGAGGTTTATATAGAACCTCAATGACCTAATAATGAGATAAAATGTCGTTTGTTTGTTTTTGAGTCTAAATTTTGAATTTGCGCGAGCACGATTACGACAACAAGTTAGCGCGCGCGCTCAAAACTCGTACTCGTAGTCGAATCTGAAGCTCTCTATTGCTGCGGGCGCGTCCCGCAGGACGTACACAGGGATCCCAACATTATACATTTCCATGCACATGGAACCCAATATAATACGTATCGCGCGCGCTCTACCACAGGAAACCCATCAAAAGAAGACGCGCGCATGCAAATACATTTTTTTAATAATTATAAATAGCCTCAGAAACAATGGTTGGGCTGCCTGTGGACTGGCGTGGTAGAGGCCGTTCTTCTGAAAGAATCCACGGGTAAGATGCAATATCAAGATTGCAGAATTCCAAAATGGCGGATTCAGAAGTGATATTGTGTCTATGGCCTATATCTGTGGTGGATTCCAGGACCTACTAAGGCAGTTTTGATGACTTTCGATAAGTAAAGAATGCAACCGGTGAGTTTGCTGGGAAAGTGGCGTTTTGTTTCACAATGATGTATTTTGGAAGAAGTCATTCACTCATTTTCGAGGTGGTGAAATGCCTTCAAAATCGTGCGTTTTTGATTCTATGAAAACGAAATCGAACTAATGCCTAGAAATCGGAAGAGTTTTCTGATTATCACTAATAACTGGCCATGAGATCGATGTTACGGAAATTCAGAAAGTTAGAATTTTTAATGCAGCATTGATGTTTGCGGCAGGTTTCGGGTGGTGTGTAAGAGTCAGTGGGTCAACTTATTTTATTACAGGGGCGTAGCTAGCCGGACGCCACGACGCACGTGCGTCACTCGAAAAAAAAAATGAATAAAAAAGTAGCTGGTTTTTAAAAAAGTGAAAAGAAAGAAAAAAGCCAAAGAAACAAGCAAATGAAAAATAAAACATTATCACCCTATGGATTGCAGGTATTAGTTATTCGTGCATGAAATTGTGCTTTTTCAAGCGTATTTAATTATTCAGAGTTCTTAAAATAAAGTAGAAAAGATACGAACGTGTTTTTGGTAAGAGAAGTGAAGAAGAATCGCTCTGCCTTTGATGAGATTGTACAGTCCTATCTTATGTACCCTTGCTTTCTCGTCTCATCATTAAGTCGTCGATCACTTGAAAGAAAGTTACACTAATATCCCATTGCAGACCCGTAGCAGGGGAATGGGCCAGGGGAGGCCGGGCCCCCAATAATTTTGTATGTTTTTGTTTTTAATAACCTTTACACCCTGAATAGCAAATGCCTATGCAGACACTGCTATGGACATGCTCTGAATCTAGCTGTCACTGATTCCATAAAATCAGTAAAATGTTTAGTGCTTGTCTTGACCTTGACGCCGTTCGAAAAATAGGAAAAATTTAAACAACCAGTTATGCAAACGGAACTTTTAGTATGCGTATGTTCATGCCATTGATCTATTGTGCAACACGTATTTGTTTACAAACATATCGATGGTTTTGCCTTTGGTATGAACACTAGAGCTCGGTTTGAATAACTGAAACAGTCGTTTCGCTTCTAAAACTTTTCGCCTCCAATCGTTTCGCTTCTAAGTCTTTTCGCCTCCAGTCGTTTCACTTCTAAGTCTTTTCGCCTCCAGTCCTTTCGCTTCTAAAACTTTTCGCCTCCAAGTCCGTTCGCTTCTAAAAAATATACTTCCTACTAATAATGTTGCATGGTCCGTTCGCTTCTAAGGAAGGTTTGATCCCGGGGTTTGATATACTTATTGATCAGATAGATGTCCGAACTGACTACCGATTTTGGAAAATACTGTACAAATACGCGAAATACGTGTATACTATAACATAATAGTTTGAAGAATTGGACAGTAATCATTTGTATTTCGCTAACATAAGAAGAACTGGACAGTGAGTAATTGACCTTTACAGTCAGGTTATTCGCTTCGAGTTTCCGTTAAAATTCAAAATAAGAATGAATTCACTACTCGAACTAGTTATCGCGTAGCTTGGTTACTGAGTTGTCACATTCAAGTCACACAACAATGCTTTCGCTTCCAAAAAGTAACGCTGTAACGCTTGGGAAATATACTTTTATTTTCTTTCTCATCTTCAAAATAAGCTTTCTTAAGCACAAAACATGTTCTTGTGCACAAAATAAGTGAATCCACCAACTAGGGACTTAAGTTTATCGCGGGGTTTGATTGTTTGTTGCTGAAGAAACCTTGCTGAAGTACTGAAGTCACACAAGAGTGCTTTCGCTTCCATGGAGTCCGCTTGGGAAAATTGGGCTTTTATCTGAATGCTAATTACCTCTACACTCGCTTTGCCGCGATCACTGCTAATAACGACCCAATCTCCCAAAGCTCGCTTAAACTGAACTCTGTCGTGTAAACACTGCCTACAGAAAAAGCCTTTACTCTGAATGCTTGAAAATCGAGCCTGGTACTCAGGTTAAGTCTTTCCCAGTCTAAGAATCACAGACTCTGTGGTTAATAACTCGTAAATCGAGGTAAATATTGTCCTCACGATCAAGTATTTAACATATATAATCGGTGTAATAGTTACTTCCGGTACATTCATTTCCTGTTTTAGTATGTAAATTAGATAGCCCGTTCACATGCTTCAAGATGGCTACGCATAACAAAATAAAGATGTTCGTTCTCAATCTGATCTAATCGTAGTTTATGTGCCATCTCAGGCAAATAATATTACATGGTGTCAGAAGTGAACCGAAGTTATCCTAGGTCAGGATACACCAGGAAGATGAAATTTTCTGCGAAAGTTTACAGCCAAACGAGCAAGATGACAACCACCGAGCTAGCAGGATTACCGGTACCAACAATGGACTTGAACACCCCAGATGCGCCTCAGCTGTTCAAAAAATTCAAAGCAAAATGTACGTTAATCTTCGAAGGGCCGCTCAAAGAAAAATCTGAGAAAGAGAAAGTGAATTATTTACTTATTTGGTCGGAGGATGACGGTATTGAACTGGCCTCCACGTGGGCCCTTACCAAAGACGAAGAAGGCAAGTTAGCGACGTACTGGAAGAAATTTGAGGACTTTGTCGTGCCAAAGAGCAATTTCAGGCTGTCTAGATTCAAGCTCCGATCGATGAAGCAAGGAGCAGACGAGTTAGTAAATATATTTGTAAAAAGACTCAGAGTTCTCGTCCAAGAGTGTAACTTTGCAAATCCAGATGAACACCTCATCGATGCGCTTATATTTGGAACCAACTCGGACCAGGTGCGATCAAAACTTTTGAAAGAACCAGCAGATATGACGTTCAACAAAGCTATAGACATCGCAAGAACAGAGGAAGCGACCAAACGTCAGGTTCAAGGTATGAATCTACCCGCTTCACAGCAAGATAACTCACAGCTTCATGTACTAAAGCAAGAACAGAATAACAGACCTAGAAGGAAACAACGACCTTCAAATAATGATCAGAGAAAATGTTGGAACTGTGGTTTAAACCATGATGTATCAAAGAGAGAGAATTGTCCAGCATTCAACACGAGATGTAATACGTGTAATATTCTACACCACTGGTCACGCCAGTGTCGAAAAAATCAAGCAGAGAAACAACAATATCCAACACTCCCAAAGCCAAACACGCAAACTCAGCAAGCCAAACCAAATTCAAGGCAAAACTTACATGCCCTGGAACAGCAAGCTGATGATACAGAACAGCTTTACTTCAGCCCATTGGTCATTGATAATATTGGCCAAGGATCTACTATAAAGCAAGCAATGGTAAACATAAACATCAACTCTAAGCCTGTCGCATGCAAGGTCGACAGTGGTGCTGAGGGCAACGTAATCCCTATTGACAAATACAAAGAGCTATTTCAAGATGTAGACATTAAGACAAGTAACACTAAAATCATTGCTTATGGAGGACATCCAATCAAGAATTATGGTAACTGTACATTAACTGTTACACATTTGAACACCATAGAAAGTTTGTTTCATGTAGTGGAGTCACAAGGACCGGTAATACTGGGTTTACAGACAAGTCAGGATCTCGAGTTGATAACACTTCATTGTAGTTTAAATTGCACAGCTGAGTCAGTTACAAAGTCACAACCAGAGCAAAAGAAAGGCAAGCCCAAGGGAAATGCACAAGCAAAGGAGAAACTCCTTAATGAATACAGTGACTGTTTTGAAGGAATTGGATGTTTCGAAGGCGAGTACCACATTATTCTTGATGAAACAGTGCCACCAGTAGTACATCCACCACGTCGTATACCAGAAGCTCTTCGTAAACCCTTCAAAGCAGAGCTTGACTCGTTATGTGCTCAAGCAATACTGAAGAAAGTGGACAGGCCCACTGACTGGGTTAACTCATTTGTATGTGTGACTAAACCAAATGGATCAATCAGGTTGTGCTTAGACCCAAAGGATCTCAACAAAGCCACCAAAAGGCCTCACCACTATACACCAACACTGGAGGACATTTTAGCAAAGCTGAATGGAGCCAAATATTTTTCAATAGTTGATGCACGAAGTGGGTACTGGAATATAAAGTTGGATGAAGAAAGCTCCTACTACACAACCTTCAATTCCCCTTTTGGTCGCTATCGTTTCTGCCGACTCCCCTTTGGCTTAATCTGTGCACAGGATGTATTCCAGAAGAAAGTAGACGAAACCTTCGGTGACCTTACAGGTGTGACTGGAATTGCTGATGATATTGTCGTGGTTGGATTCAAAGAAGATGGCAGTGATCATGATACTAACCTACAAGCTGTTATGGAGAGCACGCAGTACTGGTCTAAAGTTCAACCCTGATAATTGTGTCATAAAGAGCACTAGTATTCCATTCTATGGGCACATTTTGAGTGCAAATGGTCTTAAGGTTGACCCTTCAAAGGTAGAGGCAATCAATGCAATGGATCCATCGTCTTCACTTCCAGATTTACAGTCATTTCTAGGAGCTACACAGTATCTTAGCAGATTCATACCACATATGGCATCAGTTGCAGCACCCTTGTGGGATTTAGTCAAAAAATCCAGTGAATTTGTTTGGAGTCCTGAACATCAAGCAGCTGTTGACAAGATAAAACAAACAGTAGCAGCACCAACATCACTTAAATATTTTGACAGCAAGAAACCAGTAGTCGTTCAGGTTGACGCATCACAGCGTGGATTAGGCGCTGTACTCCTGCAGGATAATCAACCTCTGGCCTATTCTAGCAAACTACTAACTGACACTGAACGACGCTACTCCAACATTGAACGAGAAATGCTTGGAGTAGTGCATGGACTAGAGAAATTTCACTATTATTGCTATGGGAGACCAGTGGTTGTTCAGACGGATCACAAGCCCCTCGAGGCAATATCTAAAAAACATTTGGCAAGTGCACCCCCACGCATTGCCAGAATGCTCTTAAGAATTCAGAAATACAATGCACAAGTTACCTATATTCCAGGAAGGACATACCACTCGCAGACGCCTTGTCACGAATCAGCCCTTGTCCTGGAGATGAAATCCCAAGTTTAGATGTATCGGTACATGAGTTACACTTACACTTGAATGCAACTCCTACAAGACTTGATCAGATAAGAGATGAGACAGCAAAGGACATTGACCTAGCACTATTACGGACAGTCATAACAAATGGTTGGCCCAAAATCAGATCGGAATGTCCATCACAACTGCATGCATATTGGAATTATCGAGATGAGTTAACTGTCGCAGACGGCATAATTCTGAAAGGACTTAGGATTATAATTCCTAAGACATTGCAAGTTGAAGTACTAAACCAACTACATTATGGTCATCAAGGATCAGAAAAATGTAAGCTACGTGCTAAAGGCTCAGTGTTTTGGCCTAATATCAATCAAGATATTGATATTATGGTGAAACAATGTGCACCTTGTCAGCGTCATCAGAAAGAAAACACCAAAGAGCCCATGATTCCACATGATGTACCGCAGAAATCATGGCATACTCTCGGAGCAGATCTATTTTACTGGAACAATTCACACTACTTGCTAGTATGTGACTACTACAGAAAATTCCCTTTAGTACGAAAACTTGCCAACTGTGAGTCAAGCACCACCATTGCACACATGAAAGGAATGTTTGAAGAACATGGAATTCCAGACAAGTTGATTACAGGAAATGACACACAGTTTACATCTGAGGTATTTCAGAAGTTTAGCAACACTTATGGCTTTGACCATGTAACAACATCACCATATTACCCACAAGCTAATGGCTTCATAGAGCGCAACGTACAAACAGTAAAAAATCTGCTACAAAAATGCAAGGAGTCAGGTGCAGACCCTCATTTAGCTATGTTATGCCTCAGAACAACGCCACTCGATCATACCTTATCATCACCAGCAGAATTACTAAACTCGCGTGTCTATAAGACCAATTTACCAGCAATCTCTAAAGCAAATATTGGACTATCAGCTGATGGATATATAAACAGCAAATTGCAGGAAAGACAAGACAAACAGAGATTTGTCTACGATAAGACAGCCAAGTCCTTATCACCACTCTATCCTAACGAACAAGTTCGTGTGCTCAACCCCCAAACACACACATGGCAGCAAGGTATCATCAAGGATGCAACCATACACCCTCGTTCTTACATGGTCGCCATGGAAAGCGGAAATGTTCTACGAAGGAACCGACGACATTTACACCGCACTGGTGAAACATTTACAAATGTAGGTAATGTACCTAGAGACACTGACAATGCAGCTACTGATGTACCATGCGTGCCAACTACACTTAATCAAGATCGGAACAATGACATTGTTAGCACGGTTGAACAATCTAGTGAAAGACTAGACCTTTAATGTATAAACATTAAGGTGATTCCCTTGAAATAGAAGCAAATCCTAGAATTTTCTATAACTTGGCATGGTGATACATTACGGTATTGAGTTTCAAAAAATGCACTAAAAACAGGGGGTCACCGCGCTCATTTTTGCGCTACACTGCTTTGAAATTATGGTATTTTAGGTCTTTCAGTCGAGTCTCGCGTGACATCGGGATCGGGTAAATAATTTTCCACAACTTAAAAGACAAACTATTAATAATGAACTAAAGTGGTTGCTATAGCTTTTGTATCTCTAGCCTACCGTCTGATAGTAAGAAAATGCTCGAATTTTGCATAGTTGTCGAAAAATAGAACAAAAAACACAGATGTTCGAACCACCGAGAGGGTCTAAAAATCGATACTCCGTATGCTTTCATTCAATTTTTTTAATGTTTGAAATCCTAACTTTTTTTAATACTTTGCTATATACTAGAGAACTATAGTGTGATGAAAGTTATTGAATAAAAAATGGGGGTCACCGTGCTCGTTTTCGATTTATTTTGAGAAAACTTCAGTTACACTTGAAATATTTAACGATTTCCAATGGTCTCCAATGTGCGCGAGCTCGATGGCGTAAGTTAGCGCGCGCTCGTCAACTAAACTTTTATTCAGAATCGTGCGCAGTAGAGCGTGCGCAATGCAATTCAAGGGAATCACCTTAACACTTGTTATTTCATAACATTGTTGCAGTTGATATTTTCTTAACAAGAGAAAGAAGGAGATGTAATAGTTACTTCCGGTACATTCATTTCCTGTTTTAGTATGTAAATTAGATAGCCCGTTCACATGCTTCAAGATGGCTACGCATAACAAAATAAAGATGTTCGTTCTCAATCTGATCTAATAATAATACTTTAATATTTATAAAGTGCTTTTCCTAGTGCTCAAAGCGCTATCTAAATTATAATTACAATGATAAAAATGTAAAATACTATATTCCTATTAATATTTACAAAATAAAACATAACATAGGATAAAAGAAAATATTATATAACCTAAAAAATAACTAACTAACTAAAATAAGATAATCTAAATAAATAAGTAGTTTATGTGCCATCTCAGGCAAATAATATTACATAGTGTATTTCACTAGCCTCCTAGTATTTCACGATGTTTCTTGACATTTTTCTTGATATTTCATCAGTTTCATTTAGAAGCGAACGGACTTTTGAATGTGGAGGCGAAAAGTTTTAGAAGCGAAACGACCTGATAGCTTTTTGAACTAAAAACACACACACATCATTGTGTACACATAATGATATGATTTACATGTCTGCAACCCCTCAAATGACCTGCGATTCGGCCACAATATCGATTTTCTGTCCGTTTAAACTTCCTGGAAACTACTCTCAGAAGGCAGGAAATGCTATTTCAGAGACTCTATACCTCAAAAATTTTCGGGGGAGTATGCCCCCGTACCCTTGTGACAAATTTTCCTTGCTACGATCCTGCGTTCCATCGAACCAAAAATATAGAAGTAGTAGATGCTAAATTGAGTGAAGTGTATATATTTCGTGAATAACTACTGTGTATCAAAAAACATTAGAGATTCCCAAACCTTGGAATCACGTACTGTACTTTTACTTCTTGTTGGTTGGTTTGAGTGGTGATGTGCGGGAGGGGGAGGGGGAAGGAGAGGAAGAAGGGGAGGGGGTTATAAATTGAAAGTTCATAATTGTGCGTCACTCCGAAAAAATCCTGGCTACGCCCTACTATGGATTAATTCTGTATGTAGGTAATTATAGATAACAAACAATTAACTATATGGATTAATTCTGTACATGTACATGTAGGTAATTATAAATATCAAACAATTAACTATATGGATTAATTCTGTACATGTAGGTAATTATAAATATCAAACAATTAACTATATGGATTAATTCTGTACATGTAGGTAATTATAGATAACAAACAATTAACTATATGGATTAATTCTGTACATGTAGGTAATTATAGATAACAAACAATTAACTATATGGATTAATTCTGTACATGTAGGTAATTATAGATAACAAACAATTAACTATATGGATTAATTCTGTACATGTAGGTACTTTCACCTGCATTTGGTGGCATGGTAGCGTTTGTCAAAGAAACTGAACCATTGCTTGAAAGAGGCCAAGGACAAGTGATTCGACCAGATGAACGTAAGTCGATATCTAAGAATAAAATAATTATTCGCCGACGGTGAAGTGAATATTGATGCTTTCCATTTTGTTTTCCTGATGAATTTCCTTTATAACTCGTTTTTTGATAAAGAAACTATGATGAGCATAGAGGTAGAACAAATGTTCGGAAAAAATCAGACGCCTCGAGCGGGATTCGAACCCACGACACCCCGATTTCATGACAGGTGCTCTACCCACTGAGCTACTCGTTTTTGCAATACTATATATGATTGCAGCCATTTTGTTCAGTTCCTGACGCTGTCGAAATGTTATATCTTAACTCAAAATGTAAATGAATAGCTCTTATGTCAGCTTATTTAAAACCAAAATGCATAAATCAGGACAAAAATGAATGGTTTTATTATAAGTAATACCATGGCACTGAGCGATATGTACTATTTATGCGCTGACCAGTGTAAACATAACTTTGCATTGATGTAAATTGCAATAGACATGAGGGAAGTCTAAATTTCCCTCATTACTATATTCATGAAAGATATTCAAATATGAGTCTTTGGTTCACTTTATGCAAAGCAACTATTTGCCAGGATTACTGGGGGAAATGCACGCTCTTCATTAAATCACTGAAAATTGATTTTCCAACAAATGTCCAAACCTGTGGCAATTATTTGGTGAAACTGAACAGCGTCGTCCATTTTCTAGGAAGAATCCAACAGCTGGTTCGTGGTTTTGCTGCTGACTGGAAAAAGTCCATTGAAAATATTAATCAAGAAATAATGCGTTCTTTTTCCAATTTTAAAAATGGTACAACAATCCTACAAGTAAGTAAAACCTGGTTGTGTTGATGAACTAATTTGCAAGAATATCTGGAGAATGTAGCTTGATATCTCTATTTTAATACTCTAGCAAATACTTGATTGATAAAGGACTGACCATCATTAATTCTCTCTTTTACGTCCTCTATAATTAAAAATATTAATGTGGGCATTCAAATTGAATTTGAAGGCAATAACGAGAAGGATGCTCATGATATTTAATCGTGGATATCGACTGCAAAGTTGAAGTTTTGATATAGTTTTGCAAGGATTATGAGTGAGCAATTCTTTAGTCAGTACAATAATAATAAGTATAGGTCGTCAAATTTCACAGATTTTGACAAACACGAATGAAATTTGTCGCCATTTGATTACCAAGTAGAATGATTGCAATAGAGTGATTCCAATAATTAAGAGGCTGTCCGCCTAAGGATCGACCACCCAATTTGAGCCAAAGCCATTTTTAGGAGTCTGTCATATAGCGAATATTGATCTGAGGAAACTCAAGTTCACACCAGCAATAAACTGTTCAAAGGTCTTTATATAAATGGTAAAACGAGATCAGTTTATGAAAAAATAATTTGATGGTAACAGTTGAAAGAGGCGTACTATGATAGGTAGTCTAGAAAGTAAGAAAAGCACGTAGCGAAAATTGATAATTTCTAAAATTTCTGACTTGATCTGAGAATTTGTATGATTTTTCTGAAAAGCACTAAGATAGTTCTGTTAAGTCATGAATAAATATTTACTGGATCTCTAACACTGGAGAAGTTATGGCCGTCTCGATTACTGCTAATTTGCATAAATTCGCTCGTTAAGAGACAAAATGCCTTTTGACATACCAACATTAGTTTAGTGGAAGTCGCTTGTAAATTATATTTTACAAGGTAATTCTAATAATGCGTTTGCCTAAACATACATTTTCGGTTAAAGATAAACATATAAAAGTGACATTTGACCAGTTGGATTCAAAACAGTAATTTCTCAAATTTGTTAATTTTCGCTATTTATTCAAACTTCACCGATTTTCGCCTGATAAATCTATATGCAAGTAATCTCACCACTATTACACCAATTATTACCTAAGACAATATATTAGATTTGTTAAAGGTTCTGTTAACAACATCAAGTGGCAGATTTTTATAGTGTTTTGGAATATAATACCGCTGACCACAAGACAAGTAGTCTTTATGTTGCAGTCTTTGACTTTATCTCCGTTTATTTTTCATTATGCAGTCCTTACTGTTGTAATGTTACGAAACAAAATCAATGGCTAGTATATAATACAAAAGTGGACAGCTATACGAGTTCCTAGTTTCGTACGTACTTGGAACAACCAATTGAGGTTGCATATTCATGGTCAGATGGTTCTGATAACGTCTTTCTTTTGTTCGTTGTAATGAAGGCGCGTTTGTTTTTGTTAATGAAACGAGATCTTTCAGAGTGGGCTCACACGAATCGGCTAATGTGTTTGTGTGTGAAATGAGCGTGTTTAAAGGAAGTGATCGATGGCTTGCCTTCGATACAACATCATTTCTCTTCTGCATATTCAACACAACTGCTTCTCTCTCGATACAGCACGAGCTTCTACACAGCACTTCTAGTCGGTAGTCGTGGAACGATGACCCAGCACTTCTTCGAACCTAGAGCGAACAATACTTCGGATTTAGTTTGATATACGCTCGAAAACTATTTGACCCGTTTGAGCGAATCATACTTTCAGAATTACTTCATTAGGCGTTCGGATATCATCGTCCCCGTTTTCAGCCAATCGAAACCCTGAAACAGACATTCCTGGCATTTTGTGTCCAACGAAAGAAGAAGAAGAAGAAGAAAGCTCATTTTATAACTCGGGCTTCCTCCGGAAGTGCCCGAGTAATTAAAGCCGAATTACAAGTTTAATGAGTACATGTTGTCAAATGTTGTTATGGACATCACTCATTGAGTGGTGGTTGAACACAAGCCCATTACAATAGTCACAACTTCTAGAGTTATGGAGACATAGTGATATCTCAAGACGTCTAAAATGAGCGAGAGCGGAAAGGGAAAATAAAAAAGATAACCAAAATCATAGAAATATCATTCGTAGGTATCGTTCCATATGTCATGTATACAGCTGTATGAAACAACAGTGCATATCTCTACTTATACATAAAAATTAAAATCTTGTATTTGATTTGAATTTCAAACTTTTTAAATGACTGTAGTCCCCCACCCCGGTCTCACTTCCTACATTATGTAATAAATGACGTAACATATCAAACTTATGTCCTGCATCATTGAACATTTGCTCCTGTTGGGATCCAGTATCACGCGGACAACGTTTTTTGTTAATGCTTTGTTTACTAATGCACGTGAGGCCCGATTGATCCAGTAATTTGTTCACTATGACCGCTAAATAAAGCAGATTCGTACGTGACTGGTTTATCATTTCTGAATTCATATTTTTTTCCTTTGACAATGTGTAAATCAGGTAGCTAAAATATAAGAGAGGATGGAAAAGCTGCATATGTTTCCTCAACGGGAAAATATATCACAAATTCGAACTAACTTATTGATCTCGTGCGTGTAAATATTGGAAATTGCCTTCAAAAAACGTCCTTTCCGAGCCATAATTTAGTTGCGAATTCGCCGGCCTATGTACCGGGTATGTAGCTTCTACATACAGACCGCGATACAGAGCACCAATATGATGTTCACAATTACCAAACAAAGAGTTTTAGATTTCATTTTGCCACCGCTTAATTAAGTTTAATATACATGTATTTTATATCAAAATGCGCGTACAATTACAGAGCATTAGAATCCGGCGGTAGGTTTTTGATTGACACAATTCCCAAAGAATTCAGAGGGATTTTGTGTGCAGCGTATGTCACGCTCTCCTATATCTCTTCAGAGATTTCAGTTCGATTGACTTTGAAGAAACGGAAAATGCCACCTTCAAACCTCTTTATTTGTGCTTGAATTGCCAGCTTATTCATTCCTTACATATTCGTCTTTTATATTCCGTTGGTAGGTTTTTGATTTGTATTTTAACAATGCAGTAAAGAGCAAAAATGTATCAAAATCATGCTGTTTTTCGCCTAAACAAGACTCGCCTCATCTGCATATGTGAAACAATGACCTTTTGTATAACATAAGTTTGATATGATGTCAAGTCCTAAAAATCGGCTACTACTATAATACCTCTCCTTTTTTTATATATAACACATGATCTTTCAAAGTAACAAATTTCGAGATATTATTTGTATACTTACACTTTATTATTATTATTATTGTTATTATTATACAAAACGAATTTCACGAACATATCACAATGATAAGCGCACAAACACCTGTCTCGATTTAGGGTGTATACATCATAGACAATCCCCGACAATATCAATGAAACAACTATCTATATTCTGACTGATTCTACCAAACATGGCACTAAGTTGCATGTCATGGTACAAACCCCCTCCCCCGCCATCAATGTTGATGGTAGCAATGATCGGCGTGTTCGATTCGAACCACACGTATCCGGATATTTTTGAATCCGCAACTTTTTCGATGCGGATTAAATCAAATTCGCGTCCACACGTAGCGTATTCGAATCGTATTAGCCCTTCCACACATACCCGGTTATTTTTGAATCCGCAACTTTTTCGATGCGGATTGGCCTCCCGTCTACACGTATCCGGTGAATACGTTCGATAAATCCGCGCGGTAAAGACTGGATCCGATACCGTGACGTCAACGTATTCAAAAATATACGGATTCGACCGTCCACACGAGGCCGTATTCACAGCGTATTCAAAAAGATGCGGATTCATCGACCGTATTCACCGGATACGTGTGGACGAGAGAAAATCCGCATCGAAAAAGTTGCGAATTCAAAGATATCTGGATACGTGTGGACAGGGCCTAATTAACATTGTCGTTGGGTTGGGGGGAGGGGGGTAAAAAGTCCTTTTGCGTGCGCCACAAAATACCATTATCAATGATTTTCAAAGCGTTAGTTTTTCAAAGTAAATTGGCGCCGATTGAAGCTTCGAAAAAAGTCTTCATTTACATATTTACATATTGGTATTACCATCTGCGTGACGCGCGATGATGGTACGAAAGTAGGAACTCGTACAGCTTTCCACTATTTAGGTCTTATTAACCGAGCGGGAGGTCTGTACAGGAAAATCCTTGACCGAGGTCGTGAAAGTACAGACCGACCAAGCTCGGTTAATAAGAGTTTTATTATATGACCATTTTAGTAAACTAAGAATTAACTCATTTTATTTGCATCTTACAAGCCTTACACTAGAATGGCTTCCCAGTATTTTTACTACATAACTTGTGTGTGAAGCGAGGTCAGTTTCTAGCTCGATGCTGAATAACTGAAACGATCTTAAAATCAAACTTTTCCTCGACTTTGGTGTTGAAAACATTGTGATACACAAAGGAACTATGGATTTTGATAAAAAAAAGAACAAGAATGGTGAAGAAAATGGCAAGAAAGTTGAGGATTCTGTTGTGTTTTTGAATAAAATTGTAGTTGAAGCAGTGCGCGCGCTACCGTCGCCATCATCACGTCGCCATTGAGCGCGCGCTGGGTTTCTTTTCTTCAGAATTTTGGTGTTTTTCAGTGAAATACTCCAAATGTTTTGCTTAATGTTTTTCATATATATCATTAGGAGTGAAATTTTAGCTCTTTGAAAACCCACGAGTTCACATTTCTTCCAAATTGCACTCGAAACCATATCATCATAGAAACAATGTTTACAGATTTTAAGATGCATGTGCATGTGTTCAGTATTACGGGAGAATCTAGACCGGTCCGAGAAAGAATATAACCAATCAAATTGCTTGATTTGCTAGATACCAGGCTTCGAGATACTCGGTCATTTAATAATGTATTATACTAGCCATTGATTTTGTTTCGTAACATTACAACAGTAAGGACTGCATAATGAAAAATAAACGGAGATAAAGTCAAAGACTGCAACATAAAGACTACTTGTCTTGTGGTCAGCGGTATTATATTCCAAAACACTATAAAAATCTGCCACTTGATGTTGTTAACAGAACCTTTAACAAATCTAATATATTGTCTTAGGTAATAATTGGTGTAATAGTGGTGAGATTACTTGCATATAGATTTATCAGGCGAAAATCGGTGAAGTTTGAATAAATAGCGAAAATTAACAAATTTGAGAAATTACTGTTTTGAATCCAACTGGTGACATTTCACTTTTATATGTTTATTTTTAACCGAAAATGTATGTTTAGGCAAACGCTTTATTAGAATTACCTTGTAAAATATAATTTGCAAGCGACTTCCACTATAAACTAATGTTTGTATGTCAAAAGGCATTTTGTCTCTTAACGAATTTATGCAAATTAGCAGTAATCGAGACGGCCATAACTTCTCCAGTGTTAGAGATCCAGTAAATATTTATTCATGACTTAACAGAACTATCTTAGTGCTTTTCAGAATTAGAAATTATCAATTTTCGCTACGTGCTTTTCTTACTTTCTAGACTACCTATCATAGTACGCCTCTTTCAACTGTTACCATCAAATTAATTTTTAAACTGATCTCGTTTTGACATTTTTATAAAGACCGTTGAACAGTTTATTGCTGGTGTGAACTTGAGTTTCCTCAGATCAATATTCGCTATATGACAGACTCCTAAAAATGGCCTAATTTTGATTTTTTCAAAGACCGATTTTCAGGGGTTTGGGTACAGAGGACTTCCAACCCTATATCTCGACAAATTTTGAGAGCAGAGACAAATAATATATATTTTCTTAAGTTGTATATCGACCTTGTTTTGTGTGGAAAATATAAAGGAAATCCGAGCTTTGGCTCAAATTGAGTGGTCGATCCTTAGGCGGACAGCCTCTTAAACCTGGGAACTACTAATTAGCTCAAGTAATTCTTTGCTGGTTGGTGTAGACATAATGAGGTTGTTCGTTTCTTCAACCAAAACATTTTTATTTTAAATGGTCCATCTTCAGGGTGTAAATGGTAGTAATTCGTCAAAACTAACGGCTATTACGTTGAAAACAAATAGCGCGCGCAAACAAACAAAAAACAAAAACAAAAAAACAAAAACAAAAAAGACAATATGCGCGAGCAAGGAAACTAGCAAGTTAAGAATGTGTAATAGATGACAGATTAAAATTTCTTAAATAGAGCAGTGTAATTTTGTGACAAAATTCTGCCAGTGTCTCTGTTACTAATGGCATTTGTACTCTTAGCAATGTGGCATGCTTCTGACCACTTCCTTTGGTGCCATCTTGTTTCTACTTCAAGGATCTTGGTGTTAATCCAGGAGATGGAATGTCCTGTATTGTGTGCGTGTACCGCGAGAGCTGACTTGTCGGTCTTGTTAAGTCTAACATAGGACTGATGTTCCTTCTGTCTTGTGGCCAAAGATCTACCGGTCTCTCCGATGTAAAACGTTTCACATTCTCCGCACGGGATGGAATAAATCACTCCGGTCTTCTTTTCTTTTGGTAGCGGGTCTTTAGGCTTGGACAAGATCTGTCTCAGCGTGGTTAGTGGTTTTACGCAGACTTCAATCCTGTGGCTTCCTAGGACACGTTTGATCCTTTCTGTTGTACCTTGCACGTACGGTATAAGTGCGAAACCTTTTCGTTCTTCCGTGTCAGATTTCTTCTCAGCTATCTTTCGGTCTTGTGAAAATCTATGGATAAACTGCCGTGGGTATCCATTAGCAGCGAGAGCTCTACAAATGTGAGTGCGTTCTTTGTCTTTGTGGCAATATTTCGAAAGCAAGTTGTTGGTTCTGTGGACTAAAGTGCGCACGACAGCCGCCTTGTGCTGAGGAGGGTGATGACTTGAAAAGTGAAGATACCGATCTGTATGTGTCTTTTTCCTAAAGATGGAGACGTCAATGGTGCCATCATCAAGAACCTTATTAAGCGTGTCTAAGAAAGGGAGGCCATCATCAGAGTAGCGTTCTACGGTGAACTTGATGTTGGGGTCTTGGCAATCCAGGTGTTGGTGGAAAGCATTGATCTGGTCTTTTTGAATGACGCAAATTGTGTCGTGCACATACCGTCCATACAGGCTGGGAGGGTTGGTAAATGTCGCCAGTGCTCTGGATTCCAGCTCTTCCATGACTAGATCCGCTACAACAACAGATATTGGCGATCCCATGGCAGTGTCGTGTATTTGTTTTTATAATATTCATTAATAATTCATTAGGCAGCTGTCCAATCTGTGCTCAGCATTCTGGTCACGTGGCTACCTTGTAACTCCCATACAATTTCCAAGAAACTAAAAGCACGGGGAGGGTTTGAATAGTTGGCAGGGAATAGGTGGGGTTGATTAATTAATTGTTCATAAGTATGATACAGAATAGTAATGAAGCTTATTAGTATTCTGTATCAGATACAGAATACTAATAAGCTCTATAAGTATTCTGTATCGATCAATGCATTATATGAGAGGAACACTGATACATTATCCTAAAAGCTAAATAAGAAAAATCAGTACACGTTAGATTTTGTCCACAGTTTCTTTAATGTAACTCCCTTCCTCTATTGGAGCTTAGCACCTTCACAGTTTTAACTTACTTACTAATGATACAACCATTGGATTTCTAGCTTTGTGCGGCAATACCTTCACAATCTCAAATAAATTATAACAAACTTTGAAAGACACGAGATTACTTCAAATTAAGGACTTCGCACAGTTCTCGCTAAATATTGCGTTACTTGCTACATTATTATTTTCAAGAACCTCGAATTAGAAGATGGTAAAGTAATGTTAGTCGAACTAGAACTTCATCTGACGGAATTTATGTGTCAAAAGAAAGTCAATAGACTCTTTCCTTGCTACCTTGATTTTACGAGACATCTGACAGACTTCAGATATCTTTACACTCCACTTCGGTGCTAGTTTGGGCACATTCTCTCAACAACTGACTCTCTTGTGATACACTTTTGGCAGTTTACGAAAATTGTCAGCCATCGTCTCAAATGCCCGTCTTAGCTCTATGACCTTCCTGTGAGAACTGTTCTTGATTTGATTGAAAAGAATCAAAACTCCGTTCACATTCACAATTAAAGCGCCATTTGAAAACCAAACAAAAGTGTAAATGTATTCTAAATGAAAAAGCAGGCATATTACATATTTCGGCCGTATTTGTTCTTTGTATATGTCTCAATGAGCAATCAACTCTATTCAAAAACTATCAAGTATGAAAAGGAATAGAACATTTATTAAACAATCGATAACTTAACTAAGCTAGTATAATACGAAACTGCCTTCATTGATTAGTGCGGTCAAGCAATCGGAATGAGAATTGAATGCTAAAAGAACAGTTATTTAATTATTATATTATTTTCATCTCAATCAGATATTGACTACAATTCTGGTTGAAACGCCTACCTGGTTCAAACAATGATTAAACAATATCATAAGTAATTTACAATATTCGTGACAATGTTGTATCTTATTTACAATCTCTCGCCTTCGGCTCGAGATTGTAAATAAGATACAACATTGCCACTCATATTGTAAATAATACGTAGAACTTGCTGTTGAAACAGAATTCAGTTGAGCTTAGGCAAAAGGATAGTAAGGCAGCAGCGTCAGAAGATGTTAGAGAGGTTCTTTCGCGTAAGCTATCATCCTGATCAAGTCTTGACTTGGCTGCAGAAACAGCAACATGTGTGGGGATGGACGTAAATAGGGCAACTACATCAAATGACACAAGTTCATCGTCGTGATTTAAAACTACACCCTTCGCTCGATCAGTCCAATCCTTAGAGTTACGGAGATGACGGTCCGTGTTGCCCACTATAGGCGACAAGATTGATACTAAATGTTTGGACAACTGGTATGTTGGTGATCCAGTGAAGCTGACAATTGGTCTCAACGGTGTTCCCTCTTTATGGATCTTGGGTACACCGTAAAGTCTGGGTATTGTTCCATCGGTTGTGTTCAACTTTTTGTAGATGGACTCGGAGATCCTTTCTTTCATGCTAGATAACAAGGACTTCATTTTAGCTTCTGATGACTTGGCTGGGTCTTTTGGTAGCAGCTTGTATGTGTTGGTATCTTTCAGTATATTCAATATTTTTGAGTTATATTCTGAACGGTCCATCACAACAGTAGAATTGCCTTTTAGAATCACTATGTCTTTGTTCTTACGTAAAGAGACGAGTGCTTTTACCTCGCTTGCTGATAAGTTATCCTTTGGCCGCTTTGCACTTGCTAAAATACTAGTTATTTTGTTCCTTACTTCAGATCTTTCGATTGCATTTAAACCATAGATAGAACTCTCAGTTTCAACCACGAACTGCAGTAAGGACTGATATTTCGTTAGCATCAAAGCTTACGCTCGACATGTTGACAACCCACGTTGACTTTTTATTGGTCCTGTCTTTGTTAGAGTCAGTTTGTTAGAGTCAGACTTGAGGAGGTTTTTCAACTTCAAGGTACAACAGAAAGGATCAAACGTGTCCTAGAAAGCCACAGGATTGAAGTCTGCGTAAAACCACTAACCACGCTGAGACAGATCTTGTCCAAGCCTAACGACCCGCTACCAAAAGACACATACAGATCGGTATCTTCACTTTTCAAGTCATCACCCTCCTCAGCACAAGGCGGCTGTCGTGCGCACTTTAGTCCACAGAACCAACAACTTGCTTTCGAAATATTGCCACAAAGACAAAGAACGCACTCGCATTTGTAGAGCTCTCGCTGCTAATGGATACCCACGGCAGTTTATCCATAGATTTTCGCAAGACCGAAAGATAACTGAGAAGAAATCTGACACGGAAGAACGAAAAGGTTTCGCACTTATACCGTACGTGCAAGGTACAACAGAAAGGATCAAACGTGTCCTAGAAAGCCACGGGATTGAAGTCTGCGTAAAACCACTAACCACGCTGAGACAGATATTGTCCAAGCCTAAAGACCCGCTACCAAAAGAAAAGAAGACCGAAGTGATTTATTCCATCCCGAAGTGATTTATTCCATTTTTTGTTTTTTGTTTTTGTTTGCGCGCGCTATTTGTTTTCAACGTAATAGCCGTTAGTTTTGACGAATTACTACCATTTTACACCCTGAAGATGGACCATGTGTCCGAAAGCTTGGTTTTAAAATAAATAAAAAACTCATTATACTAATTAGCTGTCAGTGTTTATTAGATGCAAAGAAACAAAAGGAAACAAAAGAGTGAGTGTCTAATAGTGTGCAATGGTGTAGTTAGTAATGCCCAGGTTTAGAGTGATTCCAATAAACCTGGGCATTACTAACTACACCAATACACACTATTAGACACTCACTCTTTTGTTTTCTTTTGTTTCTTTGCATCTAATAAACACTGACAGCTAATTCGCGACTTGCGAAACGAGTAGGGGATTGGGGCGAGTTTGGTCTCGCAAAGGCTCTTGGGGCTGTTACAGGGGACGCTCAGAAACAAATATGGCGGACATCGTAGTAGAAGAAGTTGTGACGAGTAAAGAAACCGAGATAATTTTGACCGAAGACGACATTCCTGGCGCAAAACTAAATAAACATGTGGAAGAATGTAGCTGCTCTGTTTTGAGACGATGGCTTCTATGTAGAGGTGCTAAAACGTCTGGAAAGCTTGCGGATTTAAGGAAAAGGTAAACTTGTGTTGTATAGCCAATATCGATTTTGTATCGGGGTATTTCTTTCGGTTTCATGTTAATGTCAGTTATCTCAATGCATGTTTTTCAACATAGGGTCAATGATTACATGAAAACTGGACTCGACAGAAAGTATCTACGAGACCCTGATGGTAGTTTAAACCTGATACGGAAAAAAGCTCGACAAGGAGTTCTAACCGAATCTGGGCCACGAGAGCAAGACATTGCCAGCTTTCCAAAAGATGGATATTCTGTTGATCTCTCTAATGCTCCAAAGGTTTCATTTGGAACTGTCTGGCGATACATGATAGAAAATGTTGCTTGCAAGAAGCAGATTGCTACAGCGAAACCCCTCGTTAAGGGCTACAACTTTTTCATGTCAAACCATGTTATTTCTATGTATCATCTGGCAAAGGATGGAAAACACTACATCAAAAGTCAAGTACTACCCTCTATGAAGAAGTCGTCAGTTTATACTTGCTATATTGTTATTTCTTCAATCGGCTTTGTTCTTCAAGGCAAGTGTGGCTGCCCTGCAGGAGTGGATGGCAGGTGTAATCATGTGGCAGCAACATTGTTTGCAATGGAATCTTTGCACAAGAAAAATTCAAATGTTGAGCAATCCGATGTTTCATGTACATCTAAAACGTGTAAATGGAGTGTCCCATCAAAGAGGAAAGGACCAGTGCAGCCTATCAATACTATGAAGTTTTCAAAGCATGTGCATGGGAAGGAAAAACATGTACGCAGACAATTAATTGAAAATGACAAGGATGTAAGAGCTCCACATCACCGAAATTGGCCTGACGAAAAGCTACGATTAATGCTTAATCAGCTGAAAGAAATTCAAAATGAAACTGGGCAAGCTATAGGTTGGTGTCATATTCTACCACAAGAGGTGCCTGCCAACTCAACACCCGCCAACTCAACACCAAGTACTCTTGAAAAAGAACATGAACATACTACCCGCAGTGATCCTTTAGGGCTTATTTCACCTATCAAACAGACTGAAAATCCAATATCCTTACAAGGAATTAAAGATAGGTGTCAGAGAGTTAAAATGAAATTGAATATGTCAACAGAAAATGTAGCAGAAATAGAAGAAAAAACAAGACTGCAATCAGATAGTTTTCTTTGGCACTTTCACAGAAAATGCAGAATTACCGCATCGAAATGTTATAGAGTTGCTGTTATGAAACCTACAACCTCACCAACCAAGGCTGTACGAGAATGTCTATACTCTAATGTCAAGCCTACAAAATACATGCTGGAGGGAATAGCAAAAGAACCAGAAATAAGAGCACTGTATATAGACAAACAAATCAAATGTGGACATAATGGAATAACTGTCTCAAGTTCAGGTCTTGTAATCAGCAAAACTGAAGGATGGCTAGGTGCAAGCCCTGATGGAATTGTATATGATCCTTCTGTAGATGACCCTAATGGACTTCTAGAAATGAAACACATACAGATGGATGATAGTGAATCTCTAGAGCATGCCCTTCTGCGAAAGAGAATGTGTTTGAAGTTTGATGGAACCAACATAAGAATTAACAGGAATCACCAGTATTTTTACCAAATACAGCAAGCTATGTATGTGACCGAAAGAAGATGGAATGACTTTGTCGTCAAAAGGATCAACAGGCTCAGAACTGTACATTGAGAGAGTGCAATATGATGCTGAATGGTGGGATTGTGTAAAGAAAAAAATTGAAAAGTTCTATGACAATCATATATGCCCAGAAATTGCCTTCCCTAGGATTAAATATGGACTCCCAAGGCTTGACCTTGCATTGAGAAGTGATTAGTTATATAATCAGTTTTTAAATTGTAAGACGATCAAAATGAACAAAATAATGTTTATATGGTGTATTTATTACCACTAAATGTATTTATTATGTACCAGTCAAGTCAAACCCCGGCATTCACTTTTTACTCAATTTAAAGCCAGTGAAGTCCCCGGTCACCGGGGAGGAAATGAATGGTGAACTCCCCCGCCAGTACTCATTTGTTCTGTAGATAATATTTTGAAGAAAAATGTGAGTCGTGAATCCCCTGCCTATTCCCCGCTCTGGAAGGCGAAGGGGTGAAAGAAGTGTATTCCCCACCTACCGGGGAATGAAAAGGTAGTGAATTTGAAGTGAAAGTCCCCGCTTTCCCCTGCTAATGGGGGGGGGGGGGGGGGGGGGGGGGGGGGGGGGGGGGTTTCACTTGACTGGTGGATTAGAGTACAAACACTAAAAATATATTGATATATTGTTTAATTGATTTATTGTAAAGCATTGTTGATCAGCATATGTACATGTGTAGATAGCGCTATAGAAATTCTTCTTCTTCTTTATAAAATAAAACTCTGAAACTTGGAAGTACTTCATAAACTCAGAACTATGTAATCCAACTGATTTGTCTCAAAATAATACTACAGAGCTTGTATCAATTCAGGAAATTAAAGGAGGTAGGAAATTTGATAAAGCCCCAATTACTATAATAATATCAGAAGCAAATGGTGCCATTGAAATAGGTATTTTTCTGTCTAAAATATGCCAGTTTTTCAGTCTTTCCATCAGTCGCTCCACATGGATCCTTAGACTAGCAATGGCCTTATTCTTGTTGGATTCTTCAACTGAGAACTGGGTTTTTCCTTTTAAGAAGGCAGGCATAACCAGTGAAACACCGACAGAGGCAAGCTCATCTTGAACATTAAACCCCTTATCTGCCATCACTTCATCTCCATGCTGCAATGTTTGAAGGAAACCACTCATCACTGTGATTTCCTTATCAGATGAACTCCCAGGAAAAAACTCGCTTACAAATGCTAGTACACCGCTTGGTGTTATCCCCATTAGTGACTTCATTGTCGGTCTACTCTTGTATGAGGAATAACAAGCAGACTGGGAATCTAGCGCAGATGGTCTCTCCATCTCCACTTCTGTGCAGTCAACTATTATGACAACTTTGGGAAACAGTTCCTTGAATGCTTTAGGGCTGTGAAGGTGAATTATATCTCTTGGTGGTAATTTTATCAGTGGTTCAAATTCTGCCTTCAGAAATCTCAGCCATGTTCTAACAATAATAGATACAGTACATTCTGCAATACAAAATCTGTGTGCCAGATCTCTCTCAAATAAGCCTAGCCTCAGACGCACTAATACCATCACAAATTCCTGTAATGTTGATAGAGTTCTTGGTCGTCCAATCTTGACATTTGTTCGCTCATGTTTACCATAGCTCATGTGCTTAGCTGACTGCTCAATAAGGTTGTAACAAACCATCAGCATCTTGTAACTGCTAAATCCTGTGTAAAATTCAATGTCCTTATCACTGTGCTTGTACTTTTCAATGTCAAAGCGTTTGTTTTTATCAATCAAAGACTGAAGTTTTTTAATTTCTTCCTTTGCATCTGCAAGTTCCTCTCGAAGAAATTCATTTTCCTTTTGAAGTTTTTCAATTTCAAATATGTCTTCTATGTTCGAACCGTTCACATATGTAGGCTGATTTGGTTCTGAACTGTCGTTCATTTCAACATGTAGGTCAGGGCTTGCTGCTTGGTCAATATGAATATCTACAGCGACCTCCACTACACTGTCTACAGCTTGATCGTTCTGTAACTCAATCCTTTCACTTGTGTGCTCGATTGGTTTTTCTTTTCTTCTTGTGCATTAAAATCTCATCTTCTGTTGCTTTCGCTATAGCCCTCCTTTTGCTTGCTGTAACTGTCCACGGAAATACAGAGGGTAGATGTGTTCTGCTAAGTTTTCTACCTCCTTCCCAGTGAGTCGAGCAGACACGAGTATTTGTAGAAGCGAGCTTTAAACTGTCATTTCTGAGGATATGATTGTAAGTTTTCCGCAGTTCGGGGTCCTTGGGAATGCAGTAAAACTCTACGTCTTGTGGCTTGTTTCTATAGTTAATTTCACATCCAGGAACACAGCAATTGAACTTCATAGTTATCTATACCCTACACTTCTCTTCAGACTTCAACAAAATGGCCGAAGCGTCCCCTGTAACAGCCCCAAGAGCCTTTGCGAGACCAAACTCGCCCCAATCCCCTACTCGTTTCGCAAGTCGCGAATTAGTAGTGCCCAGGTTTATTGGAATCTCTCTATTAGAGTCACTCTAAACCCGTGAAATAGTTAGTAGACTAATAGACACTAGTAGACTTTATTTCCATTGTTTTCTTTTGTGACTATTTGACTATTACACACTGACATCTAATTTTTATTTCACGGGTTTATTGCAATCACTCTAATACCATGAAGTAAAATTTACTCCCAGAGTTTACGGAAGCGTAAAATCTCTCCAAGATTTTATCCAGCGCTTCTGGTTCGTGACATTTTGGTGTTTTTCTCGATATTTTGTTCACTCCACCATGGCCAGTTTAAAAAATAATTCCACCAGTCATCGTATTTTCGTTTGTTGCAGAAATTTCGTTTTCCTCACTAAAGCAAATCTCGACGCCATTTTCTTGGGGGGAGAGGAGGAAGTATCACGCGATTTTATAAAATAACTACAAGGATTTCATTTTGAAAAAATCCTTTATTTACGCGAGATTTTACTGTTCAAATTTGCAATTCTCCTGACTCGACAACTTTTATCTGTACCGTTCAGTGTTTTGACAGGAAAAACGTTTTGAAGAATGCTATTTTCTATCAGAAAATTACAGAAGAATGCTTCTTACACTTCCTTTCGGTCAGTTTGTGTATCCTATGAACATGAAACACGAAGTTCTACCACATAATATGAAAACCAAACCTTTAAGTCAGCCATTTATAAGATGTTTTTTGACGAACAGTCTTCGTGACTGCGTGATGCGGTTCGTGCGTCATTACAGAAGCAATTCCCAGTTCCGTGAGGCCTGGGAGCAAATGTTCGGTTAAAATCAGCGTTTTCAGTTAATTTGAACTCCACGCCACTGTAGTTGTCTCGTTAGCTCAGTGGGTAGAGCACCTGTCATGAAATCGGGGTGTCGTGGGTTCGAATCCCGCTCGAGGTAAGAGATGACTGTTACACTGCGATCATGCGCACTGAACTTCACAACTCGTCCCACATTTGAAAGAGGTATTGTAGGTGTCAGTAGGAACCTAGTAACATTATTCCAAAAATGCGTATGTGAAGGTCAGTGATGGTGGTCATGCGATACTAAAACTGAGACCTTTGCATACAGGCCTGTGTTTCGGGCAGTCAGTTCTAGAACTGATTAACGAAACATGAGTGTTCTATCACTTTTAGTTATAACACTCATGTTTATGCATGTTTTATTAATCAGTTCTATAACTAAAACCTGGCAGGTCGGTACGGGGGTATAAAGGTCCATGCACCTGACCAAGTGGACAGCTCCCATTGGCCTAATGGCTCATGAATTATTAATGAGTTTTAGAAATACATATACAATATATTTTTCTATGAGATATGAAATATGATGTAATTATAATAATAAGTGTGAATTGAAGTTAACCAAACTTCACATACGTCACGTGACATACGTGACTAAGGAACCATATTAACCCAAGTAGACCCGTGCCAGTAGCTCAGTGGTTAGAGCATCCGACTAGCAAACGGAGGGTCATGGGTTCAAATCCCATCTGGGGCTCAGATTTGTTTCTGAGTCCCTTAGTCACGTATGTGAAGTTTGGTTAACTTCAATATACACTTATTAGTATATTTTTCTATTGTTCGTTAATCTATAACAAAAGTTATTTTCAACCGAAAGGGCTGTAATTATTATATGATACAAGCTACTTCCAGCAAAATCGCGCGATCTGATTGGTTGTTTAGTCCTCCGATCGGTTATTAGGTAATGATTAATGCTAACCATTTTGTATTACTATTCACGGTAGGCTGCTCTAACACAGTTGATTCAATACTACCATCGCTTCCAGAAGATTCTCTCTCAGCATCCCTTTAAACGTCTACCCATTCGCAGTGAGCTCATTAACATCCATCATGTCATGGTCGAAGTCAAGAAGCACAAGACAACATTTTGACCTTTCAAAGAGTAGTGATTGACCTTATTCCAGAATAGGAATAAATGGAATCAACCATTCGATTGAGTCGCTATTCCGAAATACGGTCAATCGAAAGTCAAGAAAGTATTATATGATTCTAAACGACTTCTGAAAACCTTATGTTCACCAAATGAAAGTAAAGGTGAAGAGGGTTGTGGGTATGACATTGGAGCTACAATCGTTTGCAAAATTATTGACACCCCTCTCAAAAAACGGTGTTGAAAATGTTTCAACGTTTATTTTGGTGACCCAAAAGTATCAATCATCCTTCTCCCCTCCCCCTAAATCAATGTTGATGTGCTTTTCAAAATGATATGCCGTGGTGCCATTTTCGTCAACATTGAGAGGGGGAACGGGGGGTTTAAAGTGGAAAAATACGACACTTTCAATTTTCTCATTTTGTCAGTTGGGGTGTCAAAACAATTTGCAAACGATTGTAGTTCAACCAATAGCACTATAGCCAAATGTTATAAATGGCATTATTTCCAAAAGTTTTGCCCCTAATTTAAAACGTATGTATCTTCCTTGATTGTCGACTGAAAATTTTCGGCTAAATTATAGGCCAACTTTGAACAGTCGATGTGTGTTCACCTCTTGCTCTACAACTACACATTCAGCAACCGTAATAAACGTTTCTTGGTCTTTTCTACTGTGGTATTTATTTTTCCGTAACTTTTGTAGTTATTTTTCAAATTTGGTTTTAAGAGGAGATTTTTTACGAGCTCGCGCATTGGCCGCCAAAAACCTACGTCACTAGTATCCCGGCGTGCAACGCGCAGAAGTCGCATCGTACAATGCTTGTCAGTGCAGTTGTGTCGAATTCCAGTAATTCTTCCTTACCAATATGGACTTTCTTGGTCAGAGATTTACAAAACAATTGGCGTAGGTCAATATTTATAGCTCTAAGAAGTCGCCATCAGCTGGAGAAGATCGGTGCCCCCAGGTATAGCCTGTGAACAGGCTCTCCAAGGAGAGGGGGAAGGGGAGGAGGAGGGAAAGGGAGGGGGACTGGGGAGGAGGGAAGAGGGGAAGGAGAGCCTGTAAACATTCTTTAGAGAAAACTGTTCCATGATACCAGAATCTGGTATCAGCCTCTGATTGGTCAATTTTGTGACAACTGACATTTTGACATTCAGCATGCCCTGTATATTATGAGCAAGTACAACTGTAAACAAAATGGTAGATTTTTGAGAGAACGAGTTTGGACTCGAGTGTTAGAGGAGTCTGTTAAACCAAATGAACACGTTACTAGTCTTCAAAGCGAGCAGAAAGCCTGTATAATGTCTACTGCAAGGAAAAATGATGACTTGGGGTATTCTTCCTACAGGATTCGCGAAAGTTTTATATTCCAACTTCTGCTATACGTTTTGAAAGAACCGGAGCGATGTCGATCACGCAAAGCAACCGTCATCGTAGTTACGCCACTCATCTCAAGTCAGCCATCCAAACAACCGTACCTGAGCCGGCATGAGAGCAATCGCTTGAGAAGATCTTGAAGACGAGAAAGAGCTGCGAAGCAAGGATTTCTACGTGGATATTATTTATTGATTTTCTCTTCGCTGTTTGACCCATTACAGAACTGTACTGGATACTCTTCTCCTCTTTGAAAGGGGAATTATGTAAAGCCAAGTTTTCTGTTAAAAACGTTAGATATTTTCACTGTCTGTGTAGGAGCCGTTAGAAGCTCTTTCAGTCTTTTGTTTCTTCAAACAGTATAATTGATCGCAGCGTGACGAAAATCATTATCGGGCGGAACAGGATTCTCTGTAGAATGTTTACAGGCTCTCCCTCCCCTCCTCCCCAGTCCCCTTCCCTTTCCTTCCCCCTCCCAGTCCCCCTCCCCTTCCCCTTCCCCATTCCCTTGGAGAGAGTAGTTATAAAAGGCCGATTCTGGGACAAAAATGGGGGGAACCCCTGAAATGGGGGAATCCCCTGAATTTCCCAATTCTTAGAATTCAGGCCAAGGTCAAATTCTTGGAAATCAGGTCAAGGTCATGTGATGGGATATCTTTAGGGGAAATTCCTCCACAAAATGAATCTAAAGGTCAAGGTCACGTGATGGGATATCTTTAGGGAATTCCCCGGAAAATGAATCATAAGGTCAAGGTCAAATTCTCACAAAAGAGTTCACTTTTCGGCATCGATACTTTAAACCCCAACAAATTACCAATAACACTTAAGGCCATATTACTATAGTATAGTAATGAGAGAACATAATATTATTGATGAAGAAGTACCAGAGATCAATGTGCCGGTTCTTAAACCTGTGAAGCCAACTGAATCTCCAAAGCCATTGAACAATCGTGCTAAAAATGCTCTAGAATCAGTGAAAAAACAAACAAATAAATTTGCTGATTGGATTATGAATTATGTGCCAGAACCTATAAAAAAAAGAAGCAAATACTCGTATTCAAGAGTTAAAAAATAAAATTAATAAAATATATAACGAGTCTAACAAACCAATTCAACATAAATCAGCATTAAAAGGGTTTCTCAAAACATTTAGAATAGAAGGTAAAAAAAGTAAAGATCCCAAAGTATTCATAGATGGTATCAAGAAACAAGTGGGGGGTCTAATAAATGAACAACAGAAGCCAATTTAACCAAAATTCATATTAACATGTGAGTTTATAAAATCAAACCCGGCCACTAAAACTACTATTACTACCATATGGCATTTTCATTCAAAAATAGAAATCATAACAGAAGAAGCTCAAATAACAGACTTGTATAATGAAATGACTGGACAAATGCTTGAAAAAATGGATACATTCCTAAATGGAGGTTCTGGGTGGGTAATTAATAAAGTGATTCAGTTTGATATACATATTGATAAATATATACCACTATCTTTATAAAGGCAGCCCACCCACCCTCTCCTTGAGTAAAATTGCACTTTTCTCTGCATCCTGCAGGATTACCAGACTATTCATCCTGGAATATCAAATAGGCCGACATTAGCTAACCCAAACCCGTTCCTAGATGCGCAATGGCCTTATCGCTAGATGCTGCAGCATTACCAGCTTGAACCCATTGCTGAAAGTCGCGAAAAAAAATTATAAAGGCAGCCCACCCACCCTCTCCTTGAGTAAAAATGCACTTTTCTCTGCATCCTGCAGGATTACCAGACTATTCATCCAGGAATATCAAATAGGCCGACTAAATATGTTGTACTATTCTTTTACAAAAATATACGAAACTTTTTGAAGGACAAGTTTCTCTCGATCGTCTCTTTTAAACGAAAAACAAAAACTCGTGACGTCATCAAATGACGTCATAATATAAACATTCCTCAATATCTTCATTCTGAGACCGAAATTAAAAATTGCAACATCATACGATCTTCGAAGCCATTTAGTAAAGTACCTTAAAACAAGAATGGATTGATTTTATGAAATAACGAAAAAGTTAAATCAAGCGGTATATCAAGGGGTGGTTGGATCCATTACTTAACTTCCTATAACTCGACAACTATGGATGCTATCAAGAAACAGTTTTCAGCTTTGAACTCCCCTGATATATCTCCTTCAAATTCCTAATATAAAACTTTTGAATTCCAAAATCCAAACATCGATAAAATATTGCAACATTCATTATGACGTCACAGTATCAACTTTTTGTCCCTCCAAAAAATCAAAAATATTTTACAGAATTGAGTGACCCCACTGACAAAGTTTGACCGAAATATACATATGCCATAGAAAGTTATTGCAAATTGAGCTCTGATGACACATTTAGGGGGTGGTTGGCCCCACCGTGGTATTGTAAGAAGAAGAGAAAATAAAAAAGAAAGAAAGAAAGAAAGAAGAAGAAGAAGAAGAAGAAGAAAGAATAATAAGATAAAGATATATGTATATGAGAGATGTTCGCACAAAAGGGGGCTTAATTAATTTAGGGTGTGGCTTCCAATTTATCAAATATTTCATGAATCGAATTTATCAAAGGGGTCTAACAACGAAACTCCTTTTTGTGTGATCAGATCTCATATACATATTGGTATATCAATGATTTATTTACCTTTTGAATTATTTCTCTTGGTAGATAACAAAAATAAAATAAAAAATATATAAAAGTAAATAAATAATAAATAAATATAAAATAAATGAATAATAAATAAATATGAAGTAAATAAATAATAAATAAATATAAAATAAATAAATAAATAAATATAAAGTAAATAAAAAATAAATAAATAAATAATAAATAAATATGAAGTAAATAAATAATAAATAAATAAATAAAAAAAAATAAATAAATAAAAAGTAAAAATAATAAAATAAATATAAAATAAATAATAAATAAATATGAAATATAAAATAAAATAAATTACCGAGTTTCTTTATGCGAGCAACGAGTAAAATGTCAGCCGGTAATACCCGAGAAAGCATCTAATAAGCTGTATATATACAATTCCTTCAAATTCAGTCACTGAAATGTTGTTGGTTTCAGGAAACAATGGCATCATTCTATGAAATTGCTGGCTTCCCCAGGATTATTGGAGCCATTGATGGAAACCTGATCCCAATAAAGGCTCCAAACAAGGAGGAACACCCGGCTTTATGTGTGCCACAAAGGCTTCCATGCCATAAATGTCATGGCTGTTTGTAATGCAGATCTTGTGTTTACAAATGTCTTAGCTAAGTGGCATGGGTCCACACACGACTCTGCCATTTTCAATACCAGCGAGTTGCAATACCATTTAGAAAATGGTGGTGGAAGGGATGGCTGGCTGCTGGGTGACAGGGGTTATGCCCTACAGCCCTACTTAATAACCCCTTTCAGACCAGCAAATGTTGTAACAGAGCCAGAGAAACGGTACCAATCAAGTCATACCAAGACAAGGAACACCATTGAAAGATGCTTTGGTCTATGGAAGCAACGGTTCCGTTGTGTAGATGTTTCGGGTGGGGCGATGCAGTTTGAACCAAGTCGTTGCTGCAGGATCATTTTGGCAATTGCAGTTCTGCACAACATGTGCCTTAAAGACAACACTGATTTGCCTTTAGGTGCAGATGTTGTTGTGGAACAGGGTGGTGCCGAAATGGGAGCTCTTCAGGATGTCAACTCTCAGGCGGGAAGTCAAGTGAGAGCACGTTTAATAAATGATGTATTTACCTAATAATTCTAGTAGGTAAATATTATCCATCTCTTGTAAATAGCACGTCTCAGTAAAAATATTACATTTAACATGGTGATATATATGTTACATATTTACATATTTACATTGATTGTCCCCCAGATTGGGAATTAGGGATCTATTGTATGACTTGTTCAGTTAATTGTCACCAAAGTCATCTTGCATGTGATTAATGTCCCACTTGCCTTTGACAAAAAGAAGTTACACATGTATTAGCTATTAGAAAATAGAATGAACTTGAAATTGAAATGAATTTAGACCCCATCCACACTTAATAAATGTGGAGCTCTATCATTTTCATTTGAAAACGCAAACCAAAACAAAGTGTTTTAAAAATGCATTAGTGCAGACAGGACCTAGCCAGTCTTATAGTACCGCATAATTTTCATATATCTCTATATGTAGTTACTAATGTTTGGAGTAGAAATATATTAACTGTGTTAATAGCATGTACGTGTATGTCTTTATTAACACAGTAAATATATTCTACTCCAAACATTAGTAAATTTTGTGTGTATATAGAGACAGCAAAAATCCAAACCGTGATTAGCAATTTAACAATTTAATAAATTAACAACTAGAAGTTGCATAATGCAAAGGAAGTGCTGCTGAGCCACACCATCAACACATTAGATACGAAACATGATTAGTCATTTATAGTGTGTCCTGACAGTCAAGATTGAGAACTGTAGACAAAGTGAGAATTATTTAATGTAAAATATTAACTACAATGGGTAGATAGTTCAGGGACAATGTTTCTGTATCTGGGATATCTCCTGACCTCTACTATTAAATATAAGGGACACTAAGACAATCAAGGCAAAGTCTGTCACCTTCGGTTTAATAGGATCTCATCGATCGTTTCAGAAGTCCACCGAGCGTCACCTTGATGAATAGTTCCAGCAGTAAATAAACTGTTTTTTAACATCAGATGATAAATATTCGAATAATCACACTGTTGTAATAGCCACGAAATTATACAGGCCACAGGTAGCCCGACGTGTGGCACATGACAGAAATCCGGATACCAAAGATCGAAATTCTAGCTGGCATCCAGACCACAGGTAGCCCAACGTCTAACACGTGACAAAAATCCGGATACCAAAAGATCGAAAATCTAGCTGGCATCCAGACCACAGGTAGCCCAACGTTTAACACGTGACAGAAATCCGGATACCAAAAGATTGAATGTTGTCAAGACTATTTCGCTGCTCGCTACGCTCGCAGCAATTATTTGCCGAAGGCGAAGTGATTATCGGTGAATATTCACCAAGACGAAGTCGACGTGAATATTCACCATAAATCACAGAGCCTGAGGTGAATAATTATTGTTTTAGTATAATTTTAGACTTGAATATCAGACGAAATTCAGGATTTTAAAAAACGTTTTATTAGTACTTCGATCTGCATTCGTAATTTTACTTCCGCTCTCGACCAGTGATTATATATTGTTACATAATCACTGGTCACTTGACCAATCACAGCGTGCGAAACTCTATATTCAAGTCAAAATTATACTAAATAGTGATATTAAAGTTCTCTCTATATTTCAGTACCTATGTTAGGTGCCTTCAATATCTCCAGCTCAAGTTTCAGTTTTTCAGTTTTTAGCTTATAATAATAAGTGGCTGTTTCAAAGTACTAAAAAGTATCAAAGAATCAGATTGGTATAATTAAAAGGATTGGAATGTGTTCAATAAATGTTCGAAAAGATAAGAAAGCGGAATTAAAGAACTTACTTCCATCTGTACATCAGATAGGGTTTTCTTGATCTTCTTTTTAGGTCTGCAGCTTTCCAATGGGGGCAAAACTTCCTAATAAATTGATCAAACAATAAACCCTATGAAAATATGTTAATTCATTTATTATTATCAATTATGGGTTAATTAAAAAGTCATTTCTAAATAAATAAAATAATGCATCTAAACCAACCATGCAAGAGAGTTAATGGGGTGACGGCAGTCTTTATTAATAATATTATAACAATAATATCTTTACAAAACAAGACATATGACATTTCTATCTACCGGTAGTACATACATGAAGTTCATATATACCGGTATGTGATTATGAAATGTACATCTTACAATTCATATATTATGAAATGTACATCTTACAATTCATATATTTTCTTCGTTGTCGCTGAGGAAAGTCGGTCAAATAAAAGGACTCAAAAATCATTCCCGAACTTCGTATTTTTTAAACATCCAGTCGATTCAGACTATGATGTGACGAGAGCAATTTTAGAATATCCCGTCACTATATCAAGCTCTTGATTATATCTATCAATATATTTATCAGAAATGTGTTTCATTTTATTGTCGGATACCTTTTTAAAAACGGGTTTCTGAAACCACGGCGTGACGGTAGTCATGCAGCAAACACAGCTTCGTTATCTGCTGAGTAATCTTGAAACTCGAATGATTTTCAGACGGCTCATGTGTCATATGCATGACCCGTATCAGGCTACGAAGCTACTGTCTCTCGGCCTATAAATTTCGGAATTCATGCCTTCAATGTGTCCGAAAATCAGTCCGAAACCCTTCACAATGACGAACGGCGGGTGTGACATATGTGAGAGGAGCGTCTCTTTCCTGCAAGTTGGATACATAAAAGTGTTACGTTCGAAGTTATGCCAAATTTCGTCCATTGACCTTGCTCAGTCCATGGCGTTGATGAAGTTTTGAAGTACGATTTTTACGATTACATTTCCTTCTGAATGTTTCAAACATGGAATAAAATAAACTTCAATCATTATATTTCTCAGAAATGTGTTTCACTTTATTGTTGGATACCTTTTAAACGGGTTTTTGAAACCACGGCGTGACGGCAGTCATGCAGCAAGCACTGATCCCGAATTTCGTACATTGACCTTGCTCATGTAAAACAATGATTATATGATCGTGTTTAAAAGGAAGTGATCGATGGCTTGCCTTCGATTCGCCATACAACATCATTTCTCTTCTGCATTATTCGTTCTGTCACACAACACGCTTCACGGCTTGATTAAAAATGCTGGCGGTGATGACAGTGTTCGTTTACCATTTATACGCTTTTCACGCTGCAGGCTCATCGTATAGTCCATTCAGAACTAGGAATTTCATTCAGTCCAAGCTCTCCGTTATTATTTGGCTCTTATAGTTTTCATTTCGGATTTCATTTGCTGTCGAAATTCGAATTCGAATATATCCAGGATGCTTCAAGTAATCGCTCGATGGGAACCCGCTTATATTTTGGGACAGAGTGTAGCTTGCTTTCTTAATATCTGCTGAGTAATCTTGGAACTCGATACGATCACATACTTCGCATTTTTTGAACCGATACGATCACATACTTCGCATTCTGTGTACTACGAAGAAAAATATAAAAGAAAGCGCATTTTATAACTCGGGCTTCCTTCGGAAGGGCCCGAGTAATAAGTGAGAAAGTTTAAATGACAGACTGAAACAGGGTATCAAACTCCCTTTCCCTGATTGCATCTATAGCTCCATTGTAGCCGATTGTAGCCATAACGTCCACAATAACTTTGGAGAAACTCCAGTTCTCCTCGTCCATGTTGGCAAACGAACGACACAGGAAGCCCAACACTGAAAATATATTTTGGGATCCCTGTGCAGCTCCCTCTTTGCGGGCGCCCGCCATCACACAGGGCGCCCAACATAATACGGTACGTTACATAAAACAATGGTAACAAACTTCTTCAAAGTGTCAAATGTATTTTTAACAGACGTTTCGGGCATAGCCCTTCATCAGGAAGCTAAGCTCCCTTCACAGGGAACCCGCGCGCTCTATCACAGAAAACCCATAAAAAGACGCGCGCATACAAATATCCTTTTATTTATTATATTAAAGTAGGTTCAGAAATAATGGTTGGACTGCCTGTTCGCAGGCTACAGAGCCTTCGATTTTTCGTTAGAAAGCTGAGAAGGGTCTGGGTAAGAGAATGAATACAGGGGCGTAGCGTACGCACTTACGTACGTGCGTACAATTTAAAATACTTAAAATATAAATATAATAAGAAACATAATTTTTTTTAAAGCAAAAATCTTCACAGCTGAATCAGTTTAAACTTCCTGAAAACTACTCACAGAAGGCAGGAACATGCTATTTTGGAGACCCTATACCTCAAAATGCGAGCATCGGCCCCGCATCCCCCTACTAGCTCGCGTCTTCGCCGCTCGTCAGATTGTGTCCCCAATAAATTTTCCCTTGCAGTCAGTCATTGTAGGCATGTATAATTGCTGCGAGCCGCCTTGCTGCGAACCGCCAGGCGAGCAGCGAAACTAATCTTGACGGAGTTCCTGTGTCATGTGTGGTCGTGTGGGATCTGGACACTTATGTCTTTGCAACGAGAGTCTCGACTGCATTTCACGGAGTTTGTGGGTTTGTTTGTGGAGATGATTTTTGTGAGCCCACGGTACTTTTGATCAGCACACACTCACACCACGTTCAATCGACCTCGTGTCTTCTACGTGCGACTAGGGACAGCACGTCTCCCAACCTCGGATTTGACCTGGAACCGAGTTCAGTGGAACTCCTGTGTATTTATAGAGCCGAGTAGAGACTAGATTCTATACGCCTGAAACGCCTGACTGAGTTTGTATTTTGGGATTTTTGGGGAACACTTTGATAACATTTTGGAGGATTTTCTTCGCTTCAAAGTGAAGATGACAGGGTTTGTACTTTGCTCTTATTATAATACTAAATTAAATTGCTATGAATCAATTTTTAGTTGTATTATAAATGCCTCAGTATACAACCTTGGTTAGAACGTGCGCGAATTAAACATATAAGCGATCAACAATTCAACAATGACTTAGTGTTCAATCAACCACCGTCTGCAATGGATGTCTCGTTCAAAAATCCAACCAATATTCAGGTGTGTGGACCAACCTGTTGTGCGAAATCGTATGGAACCTTCTACGACATGCGGATGAGCTGTTTACACATCCCATTTGTAAGATTGTCTATTGTTATGGATAATTTCAGCCGCGGTTTCTCATCATGGAACGTGAAATTCCAAACCTTCATTTCATTCAAGGATTTCCAGAGGACATCTATTCTCTCTTTGATAAGACCCCAGGCCTTTTGGTGTTGGACGATCTGATGCGAGAGAGTAGTACAAATGACGCTATGATGAACTTATAATAATCACTCGAGGTTGTCATCATCGTAACATTTCAACCATCTTCCTGGTTCAAAACATGTTTAGTGGAAACAAACACTCCAGAACCATTTCTCTGAACACCCATTATATCGTGTGTTTTAAAAATCCCAGAGATTCTTTAGGGGTGTCTACTTTAGCCCGACAAGCCTTTCCTAGAGCTGTTCCCTATGTGATGGAGAGTTTTGAAGACGCGACCAAACAACCATACGGTTATTTACTTTTTGATTTACACCCTTCTACACCTGACAACATTAGACTTCGAACCTCCATTTTCCCGGATGAGCAACAAGTGGCTTATGTAAAACGCATATAAACTGCGACACACGAGAAACTCAATCATTTGATCATGTCTCAGCGGATGAGACACAACGCCGATCTTTTACGCGTATTGGCTCGTGCAAGTAAAAAACAAAGAAAAAGAAAGATTTTAGAAACGTGTCACATTGACTTAGTCAAGTGTCTTGCTGAAATTTCACTGAACGTACTTGAAGGAGTGGTGCCTATCAGCCCCACACAGAAAAAGAAACTGAAACGTTACAAGTCGCTCTTGAGGTCGTTGGCCGATAAGAAAGTGTCTTTAAAGAAAAAGAAAACTAAGTTGAACCAGAGTGGTGGTAATTTGTTGACATTACTCCTGCCTCCTGTACTGTCAGCACTTGGAAGCTTACTTATAAAATGAAACACAGCCGTAAAATGCTGTTGGTCCCTGAAGAGGTCCTGCGTTTGATTCAACAAAAAAACGACCTACAAACCTCACCGCTGGTGAAATCCATGAGCTCACTCAACCAGCAAATGAACCAAACCTTAACCGATCCCAATGTACCCGATGACTTCAAACTTAAAAATCATGAACAATTGTTTAATCGTTACATGAATCTACAAGAACAACGAGAGAGATACATCCCAACCGTGAAAATTCACTCAGAATTTACACCACAGGGATCCCAACAACCACAGGGATCCCAACAAACTCAAGAACAACAAACTCAACCCATCTCAGATTCTGATATCTTGACCACGGTTCCTAAAATGTTTCGAAGTCAAGCTGAAGGCTTATTGCGCTGGGTGAAAAAAACTCCCGAGGCGGTCAAGTGGGATGACAGGGGTGTGGTCTCTTTGGACGGTACTCCCATTCAGGGCTCAAGCATATCGGATTTGGTCAACAATGTTTTGAGAACACGAAGAGGGTTTTCTCCCGCTGGAAGAGATGATTTCACTCGAGTTTTGGCCAAGTTAAACACCCCCGAGGACTTTATACGAAACGAGGGCAGAAGAAAACTGATGGCTTTGCATATAATTGATGAGAGTCTACCCCCCTCTACACCTTCTTTACCCACTTGGCTACAACCCAGTCCTCCCAGTCGACCTAGAAAACGACCTATTTCCCCCGCCTTACAGAGGAGAGGACTGAAGGGTCCCCCTCCAGGGAAGAGGGGTCTGGACTGGATTTCCTATGATTGATTTATTGTAACCAAGAAACGAATAAAAATGTTTCAAGTGCTTTATTGTCTCATTTTCTTCATTACAAATTCATAGACCGAGTGGTCGTTGTGCTGTTTGTCTGAACTAAATAAGTTAACAGTGGACGTCATGCTTACACCACGTGCTCGGTGCATTATATAAAACACACAGTATTCCCCACAGACAGCCGTAAAAGGGTTTTGAAGTTTTTGGGGGTTGAAGGTTCTATTTGTACTGTTTCGTTTGAGAAAGTTTACAAAATGTGGACTATAAAATTGAGGTGGGTGTCCGTAACTGTCAAAAAATTCACCCTGGTGTGGCGAGGTGAAGTAAAACGCCACCCAGTGTTGTCCAGGTTTGGTATCTGGGTCTGTGTTGGTAATAAAACCACAGGGAAAAAAGTCAATGATGTAGGGCAATCTGTTTTCAGCAAACACCCCTCCAAACTTTTTCTGGGTCATGGGGTCTTGTTGGATGACATGTTCTATCTGTTTGGTATTCATGCTGAGTAGTCGAAGGTCACGTGACGAGAATAGTCAATCTCTACAATGGATTCAAACTCTCCGTAAACGATGAGGTTGACTGCGTTGGGAAGTCCGGTAGTGAACTGTATTTCCAGAGATACGTTCCCCTTCTGCTTCTGATTGAAGTGATTAGAGGAACCGCAGAGGTCGGGGGTTAAATCAAAAACCAAAATACCATAACCTTTGTTGTAGTCTCCTCTTCCGATGTCGATTCCAGAGTCGGCAAACAGCCTCCCCGTTCCTGAAAACAGGGACTGATAAGCCTCCATAAAATTGGTTTCCTTAGCTTGTGTTAGTTTCAAGGTGATGGGTTGGAATGGGATCATCTCCCCGTCAATGGTTAGGGTAACAGAATTCGCTTGATACAATTTAAAAGCGAAGGGGTTCTTGGTGTAACTTCCGTTAAAGGAATCAGAATCTACCATGGCCACGACCACACGTTTGGGTACCAGTCCATTAAACAAATCGCTCTTATGTATCGATGGGTTTCCTAATGGGATGGTGTAGGTTTTGCAATCTACCCTTCGTATAGGGTATTTCGCATTCGCGCCCTTTTTCAGCTCGTTCAAGTGCTGTAACTGTAGGACAGGACTGACTTTCACGGTGCGAACTTTCAATACAGCGTTTTGAATCACAATTTTGTAATTAGGGCTGGCCTCTCCCGACATCAAAGCGAACGCTGGGGTGTTGGGTGTTAATTTGATGGTGACGTTGACGTGATTTAACAGGAGACGATCGCTGAACAGCATGTCACAGTGTAAACCTCCAAACAAATCCACAATGTAACTTTTTTGAGTGAACTTATTAGCGTGCTTTGAGTCCTGCGTTGGTTCCAGTTGTAGTACACTGTCCATGGCACCTGCTGTGTCTTTGTAGTAAAGACCTCCCGTTAGAAGGGACTTTTTAGCAGCTGGACCATAGTTTAACAGAGTTTCTAGAGTACTTTTGTAACTGTAGGTTCCCGTTGATTGAATGACTTGAATTCCGTTGAGAAACAAATCCACTTGTTTGAACAAGTGCTTTGGAGCCTTGCGTTTTAAACGTTTTGCACCACTTCCACTCTGTGGAATGATGTGGTTCAAAGCTTGTCGTTTCAAGTTGTTGGCCGTCTGTTGCAATCTTGCTTGGGCTGAGTCTTTTAGATTATTCCCAGCTAGCACATCTTGTGCGATGTTCATTCCAGTGTTGAGTGCGGCTTGACCGATTGATTTAGCCCCCTTCTGAAGGAAGCTAAGGGGAAGGCTTTTCTAGCTAATGATTGGAAAAAGTAGCCGAGACCGTAACCCCTTTGAAACTGTCCACCGTGGAACACCATCATCTGTCCTCCTTGTTGTTTTACCATTTTATTGGAAATAGGGTGATTGGCGGAGCCTAAAATTCAATGTGATCACTACACGTCCACGTTCAAATGGGATTTTTTTTCCTGTGTCGTTGGTTATAAGGACTTCTACAATCTCAAAGTCTCTCGTGGTGAGAGAGAGATACTGGGGGTTGTCGTAGTTGATCGTTACAATCTCTCCGTCTTTTCCTTTTGCGGGAACGATATGTAATAGGGGAGCACGAATGTCCCCAACAATCTGACTTTCCACTAGATTCAGGTACACATAGAGTAATTGAAGTCCGATATTCAAATCACTGACGAAGGGTGCTGTGGTTGTCTTGGTTTTGATAATGTCGTTGTTAAACCCCAAAATCACTCCCAAGTCGTTTTCAAAGCTAAGCTTCTTCCCTGTGTTTAGTGTTATCGAGACTTTTTGAGATCGAGTATCCAACTTGAAGGAAATACCCGTTAATCCATCATATTTGATTGCTTTATCTAGTTCTGTGATAACCTCTGCGATGGTTGAATAATAACCTACTGGAATCAATCCGACCGTCCACACGTCATCGCCATCGTCGTAATAAAATCTACAGTTTTCCCTTCTAATATTAAACCACGTGTGTGGGGAAATGTGATGGAGGCGAGCCCTACTTCCCAATTCCCTGATAAATCCACGTGCTCGGGGAGTTTGACTTTATATTCTGCTAGAGCCGGTGTTATTGGGAAAAATGGTCATGGAGCTGTTGCTTGGCAGCGTCATGTAGAACGAACTGACTACCATGGTTGGTTGAGGTAAATGAAACCACTTAAGGTGGTTCCCGCATAATGAATGACCGGTTTGCCGTATTTATTTAACTCGCTCGCTCCGCGTCAATATTGCTTGGATTTTATTATGCTTAACACAAATACTAATTCAACTATTCTGCTTTTGGAAGGTTTATTCAAAATTATCATTGTAAGCCGCGTTTGTGAATGCCAGCTGATATTCAAACGACACTATTTTCACTAAAACTGCTGCCAAGCGTTATTCCCAAGTACGATTTTTTTTAAACTTCGTGAACGACCTTTTAAGGTCCCTAGTAATGTTCTGACGAGGTAAGAAGGAAATTGATCGAGCCGAAATCATCAATTCATATTTTTGTTGTCAAAATTTGGACAAATCGGTTGTTACGTGATTTCGGCTCGAACAATTTTTTTCTTACCTCGTCAGAACATTACTAGGGACCTTAAAAGGCCGTTCACGAAGTTTAAAAAAAATCGTACTTGGGAATAACGCTTGGCAGCAGTTTTAGTGAAAATAGTGTCGTTTGAATATCAGCTGGCATTCACAAACGCGGCTTACAATGATAATTTTGAATAAACCTTCCAAAAGCAGAATAGTTGAATTAGTATTTGTGTTAAGCATAATAAAATCCAAGCAATATTGACGCGGAGCGAGCGAGTTAAATAAATACGGCAAACCGGTCATTCATTATGCGGGAACCACCTTAACACACAACTGAAGTTTATAATACTTTTATTATTCAATTCACCACGGTTGATTACACAACAATCATTTTTCAATGTCACTTTGTAAGACCCAGCTGTTGTATTTGTCTGGGTACCCTAACTTGACTAATACTTCAACTCGTTTTCCTCGTTTACGTTTCTTCAAAATCTTTTCTATCTTATACACTTCATCTTCTCCCTTGGTCTGAACATGTTGTAATTCTTGCTTGTAAAAGGTTCCTTCTAGCTCATCCCCATCGTATTCTTTCAACTTGTACACTGGTGGGTTTCGAGGAAGACGCTTGGAAACGGTAAATATTTCCTCACTCCAGTTGGGTAGATAACCTTTCTCAAACAACCCTTTGGACTTGGAAATGCGCACCTGATCACCTAGTTCGAAAGCGTATCTCCTCTTCGGGGGTTGGTTGCCATACAAGGTCATCCAAACCTGTTTTTCATTGTTTTTCGTGACTGAAGCTGGGGTTCTCTGTATACTTCTATGGTAGGAATGGTTGTAGGCCTGAACCAGTTCAGGTAATACATCTATATATTTCAGGATTCCTTTCAGGGTAAAGTATCGATACATTTGTTGTTTTAATGATCTGTTGAAACGCTCCACAATGCTGGCTTTTATTTTTGTTATACGTGTGGTACAATTTGATATTTTTTTCTTTTAAAAACGATTGAAATTTTCGATTGGTAAATTCACTTCCACGGTCTGAATGGATTTTTTGGGGTTGACGACTGGATTATTTTAATATCTGTTGAAACGTATGAATTAGTGTTTGACCGGTTTTGTCTTTCAGAGGAACAGCTCAGGCATGTTTTGAAAGAACGTCAATGCAAGTAAGGATGAATCTGTTATTGTTGTTGTATTTCTTGAGAGATTGAACGTCAATCAAATCCAGTTCCCACACGGCGTCCATGGATCCTACAATAACACGGTTTCTTCGGAATTGTTTACGCGCTGGTCGGTGGAGTGAATAGACCCGTTGAGCTTTCAACCATTCTCGAACTTTTGTTTTCGTAATCTTTTTCTTTTTCTTTTTAGCAGCATGGTATAGGGCATCTACGCTTTCGAGACTCCCTCCTTGGTTTATGTTGTAGTACAGTTTCTCTAGAAGGTTCTCCATTGATTTGAGAGTTTTCAATAGTCACTCTACCCCCACAACACGCGAGAACACAACGAATTTTACGAAATATGTTTTGAAGGTTGAGATTGGGAATGGAGCTAAGGCACCCGCAAGCCATGTCTTTACCCCTTGAAATCAAACACGAGACTGATTTATGGTGTAGAAAAACATCCTTTTATTCAGTTTGTCATTACTAATTTCAATCTATCATAAGTATCTAGTGACCATGCGCTACTGTTGTGCATGGTGTCACACATCATATTTACAAAGTCGGTAATGATTAGATCATCATCCCAGGAATGCACCATCTCTTCCCAAATGGTAAACACCATGTGTGTGGACATGGATGGGAAGTTTGAAATAAACTCATTCCACTCTGTGGTCATGGGTATACCAACTAGGGTGGTAAACGGAACACACAGATTGTGTAACATTTCGAGATCGACATCGTTTTTTACATCGACATAGTAACTGTCGAAGATGTCCTCTTCACTTCTGATACAGCATTCATGATCGCGTTGACTGGGCCAATTCTGCTCACAACCCTCACAATGGAACTTATCGAAAATGCTTCTTTGACAGAGTTCAGCATAGAGGTAGGTCAGTACTTGGCGGACTTTGACGCGTCCAATCACCTCTACTTCATCACTGACAATCATAACTACTTTGTCGTCTATGAGGGAGACGCTTTGTATCATCTTTGAACTTGAGACGTTCATGAATGGTCCACAGAGGTCCTTGGTAGTAATCTCGAATCCAACAATAAATGAGGGGTATAATAGTTAGCAACATGAGCAGCCACCACATCTCCGTAGAATGAAGAAGATCCCAGTTTTATACTCTTCTTTATACAGAAAGCATAATGTCATGATTCTGTTTTTAGAGAATGATCACATTTTCTATTTACATCAGGATGATGTAATCTGTTTAGAAATGAGTTATAAGAAGCCATAGTACTTGAGTACACGGGTTAGTTTAATCTAGACACCAAACTGAAAGAAAATGTTGGCCAGATCTATGATGACGCCTTCGATGGTTTTGGAAGATCTCTTAAAAAAGGTGAATGTGCAGTGTGACTGTGGATCAACCAAATTCTATGGTTGTGAAGTTTAACCTGGACCCAATCAATCCAAGAAAGCGAAAAGCCCAAACGACACCTGAGTCAGAAGTGTACAAGGAAACCAAGAAAGTGGTCTTAGATGATCGAGTGACTGTAGAACGCATGGGGATAAAGCAAGAGTTTAGTATGCCGGCTGAGTGGTTCTATCGTGTAGTGGAGACAGACACGTTTTTTAGAGCCCCAACGGCGGATGCAGTCTTGGCTTACGAGTACTGGGAAACGAACCGCCACGTGATTGACTGCAATCTCCTCCCATATCAACAGAGGCGATTTCAAACTGGAAACAAAGAGGATAAATGCGAAGAGAAGAAGGTCGAGGGACAGAAGAGTAGTTTATTTGGTTCCACCCTTGAGAGGAAAAGGGTTATTTGGTGGCGCCTATCATGTAACCGAACTTTCTTAAATAATCAACCCTTATCATTAAAAAATACTACTCTTTCAACAATGTAACAACATGTAAATAAATAAATAAATTGATTAGCTAAATTGACTTGTGTGAAGAACATTAAAACCTTTTTTGTTTTTCTATGATTAAAAATGAATCACAGGCGAATTTGTTGAATTTAATTTATTTTCGTTTTTCTTAATTAGTACATGCGTATAATTTTAACTGTTTCTTTAATCTTGCGACGAAGATCATGTCTTGATAGGAGTGGGTTATTGTTCAACCAAGAGTACAACCCAGTTTTGGTTTTAGTTGTGAGTTCAAATGGGCTCATACAGTACAAGACTTTTGTATTAGCATTTTCATGGTTTACAGACTGTAGAGCATGATCAAAGTGAAAATCTATCTTTTCCTCTTCTGACAGCATGAGGCATTCCATTGTTTTATTCTGTTTGCACCCACAACACCGTTCCATATCAGTTCGGATGAGTTGTTGGGAAACTTCAACCGCAAACGTTGAAATGTAGAGCTTTTCCGCTAATGTGTTGGGATTCATAGTTTGATTATTTAATAAATGCACGTTTGGTTGGAGGGTTGAAATGATTTGATTTCTGATGCCTTACACCTTAGGTTTTATAACACCCTCGATGACGTTATCGGTGTCCCAAAATAGAACTACGTTTTAAAAATAGACCTGACTCGCCCATACCCCACACAAGGTGGTGCATACCCCCACCATACCCCGGGCCCGTGTTGCAGAACTCTTACTTTCCTACTACTGAAACACTTTTGGGTCTCTACTGTTTTGGCCCTCAATTCTAAACGTTTTTAGATATCATTTCAGGGTTGTTTTCTGTTGTTTTGGATGGTGATTATCTACACGACTATAAATTGTATTTTTCAAATTCACAATCTTAGTATCAACTGATGTTTTAATAGGTTCTGGAACGTGTGATATAATCCAATCACTGAACTTATTTATTTGCTTATTCACAGTCTAATACATTTTTAGCCATAGTTTTTAATGACTTTGGTTGAGATTTAATAGGTTTAACAGGCTTTAAAACCTCCACATTAACCTCAGGTACTTCTTCATCAATAATAAGATTTTTATTCTCTACCATTTTATAATATACTATAGCGCCATCTGTTTAAATATTATTTTAAACGTATAGGTATAAAAAAAATATTTTACTATATATTTTTATTTTACTATATATATTTTTATTTTACTATAGATATTTTATTTTACTATAGATATTTTTTATTTTTTATAGATATTTAATTTTTTTATTTTACTATATATTTTTATTTTACTATATATATTTAATGATTATTTTCAAACGTGTTTATTAAAGAAATAATAATTTAATGATTTTAGGAGTTTCCCTAAAGATTACCAAGAATTTGACCTTGACCTTGACCTTTAACCTTGACCTTTAACATTGACCTTTAACCTTCCCTGCTTAATGATTTTGGGATTTCCCCTAAAGATTATTGAGAATTTGACCTTGACCTTGAAAATAGCTAGAAAAGTGATACAGCCGAGCAAGTGGGAAATTGTCAGAAAATAAAAAAGTGATGCCGTCGACCAATCCAAATCTCAAAATGCCCCAGAATCGTCATTTTCCTACTACTCGAGTGGCCGTCAAACCGTCATTTTACTTGCTCAAAACTTCAATTTTAGATTGGTGAAGTCTAAATATCTGTCAAATATAAGCTTAAGTTACTTATAAACAAACAAACAAATGTCATCTAGTTGCTTGAAGAAAAACTAACAGACTTTGAAAGTTAGGCTCGAACATTTTGTAGATCTTGACGGCCACTACGTCACACATAAAACCTCCCATGCAAACAACAAAAATGAATAGACCTCTTTAGCTTGTATGCAAATTGCCCATTTCAGATCATGTGATGTAAACACTGATATTCTCTGGAGAATTGTTCCTTTATATTTCTGAAATTTATTCGTTTATATTGAAAGGACTAATTCTCCAGAGAATATCAATGTTTACATCACATGATCTGAAATGGGCAATTTGCATACAAGCTAAAGAGGTCTATTGAATTGGAATTACTTTTCAACGGAAATTTATGAACTAAAATGCAGTAGAGTGATGTCATTTAATAATTCGTGAAATACACATATTATAGACTACAAATGTAGTAGACCTTGATTCTATTGTTTGCTAATTACACTTTGGGTGATATCACTCTACAAAATGTTGAACGTAAAATATGAATAACAATTTATATCAAGCCTGACCCTTATTCAGTTTTTCTTCTGGTATACACAGGCTTCTAAGAGCTATTGCATATCGCTGGCTTGTAAGATGGTTATGTGGGTACATGGGTTGGGGAAACACAAGACCATTAGCAGCTTGCATGTATCACAACATTCGAACAAGATTTGTAAGCAATGCACCAAGTGGATATGTAACAGCAGCAAATCGACAATAGTCTGCTATAGTATAAACATTAGAGTGCAAACACTAAAACCATGCAACATAAATAATAATATTTAGTACTAAATAGTGTTGTTGTTGTTTTTAGGATAATATTGTAAACTTTAATGTTTGTTTAAAGTATTTCAAATAAAGACCATTATTATTATTATTATTATTTATTTATTCTTTAATTACTGCTATTTAGTGCTAAATAGTGTGAAGCATTGCATGCTTTTAATGTTTGTACTCAACCCAACACTTGTCCTAATCAATGAAAGCACCCTAACTTTCAATGCCTCATAGGAGTCTATGGACAAATGTAAATTCAGTTAGTTCAAAAATATTTTTTTAATAGAGTGCAAATAATAAAAGTGTGAAATAGTACTGACTAAGTAATAATATGAAGTTGTCCTTCAGTAGCAAAATTTTTATAATAAGTTAAATTCGAGTCCAAGTATGGCTGGCTTCACTCAATGTCAACAGGGGCCTAATATTATGTAAAGTGCAAAATAAAGTATTCTTCTTCTTCTTCTATTCTTCTACTATACTGTGAATATACATGTAGGACTGGTGTATAATCGTCTAAGCTTTCGCTGTCTACAGCATTCGTCAGTGTTAATTTGTGATTTTTTTACTATACATTTTAGTACTATATTTAGTTAGTAAGTTATTTCACACTTTTATTGTTTGCAAGTCTATACTGATGTAAGTTTTATAGAAAAATACCTATACTGTATTGATAAAATTTTAAAAAACAATGAAAACTATAACCATAAGAACTTTATTCAATAGGGCAGTGACCATGTGGATGCCCTTTCATTGGCTTGTGGCATTTCCTACAGTGACGTGCCCTCTTGTTGGGGGGTTCCTCACTTGTAGGCTGGGCAGCAACTGCTTGTTCAGCAAAAAGTATTACTTGTTCCTCAGCTATTTCAAAATAAAAATAAGCATTGATTTTACAACCTCAAAACAGAAACCTCACATAAACAAAATCCCAGTATTTAGTTGCCTATTTGTACCTGGTGGGCATAATTCAGTCCTTAGTGAACGCTTCTCAGCCCAACGTTTAATAGCTTCCTCGCGAGTTCGTCTTTGAGAAAACTGTCTGTTAAGTGGCTCTGGGATTTTTGCCTCATATTGCTTTATGGTATCTGTGAACGTTGACTGGGGTTGACTGAAAAGGAGTTTCTTGATTTCTTCTGCATAGCCTGAAATAATGTTTGAAATGTAAGACCAAATTTGTTTAAATAATCTTAATATAAACATACATTTGTATTTTACAATGAAAATAAAAAATAAAATAAAAAATAAAAATAAAAATACATTTGTATCTTACCATAAGTTGGAGACATAGATACCTCTCTCACCACTTCTTCACCAAGCTTGAATTTTGGGTATGTTATATGCACATATGGAACACCCTCTTTGGTCTTTTTGGTTTCTCTTTTTACATTTTCGTTGAAATGCAGGCTTGCCAAAATATGTCTAAAAGGAAAAATTAGACTAAGCTAGCTAACATAGACTTGATATCAGGTATATTTTTTCCCTCATGCACTGTAGATAAATAAAGAAATGACATATCACCTGCAGTAAGACCCCAGCCATGAGAAGCATATCATTTTCGGGTGCCAGTGGTTGAGGGTGGCGTGGAATCCTTCCAGGCAACTTGTCTGGGCATCTGGAGAGAGGTTCTTTATATCATTCAGTAGAGTTGTCTTTGTTAACAATTTATGTAGTTTGTCATATGGTTTGGACCCTAAAGAATGGGCAATATAAAACTGGTACTTCTTTTATGCGCATTTGAATTTTTTTTACGATTGATATTTGCGCAATATAAGTGAATAAATTATTATTATTATTATTAGATGATAATAATTAGGCATTATTATTGTAGCAAAGTTGATAAATAGGAAATTTGTTAACATTGCATATAAAATAGCAACTTAGTACTTTACTTTAGTACTTTAGCTTTAGTTACTACTTTTTATAGTGTTACAAATTTCCTTTTTTTCAAACTTGTTATCATCATACATACGTGCTAGTCCATTTACAGTATTGTCTATACCTATTTTTATCCATTTACGGGGTTCTATATCTCCATGTGCACACTTTTTCGCAAGTGGATCTGGGTGATCTTCATGCTTGTTGGCAACATGTCTCAAGAATGAGATCCACTTTGCAACAATCATGGCTTTACAGCCCTCCTTGGTAGAAGTGGCACACCAATAGAGATGGTTACGGGTGCCTTTCAACCAAGATGACAGAATTTCAAACCCTTTGTATTTACTGGCCTTCAGTACTTTTTTGTGTATTGACCTGGCAAAATGCCATATGTCAAAAAAGTGGGTTGTCTGGTTTTGAGTTTCTGCTATCCACTTGACAATTCCTCTGTGCCGGTCAGATACAAACACTTTGATAGGAACACCATCCATTTGTAGGTTTGCAAAACTATCCTTTGCACCACATAACTCCATAGCTTGACTACTTCCACATTCATTTGCCTAGAATAACATGTTTTACTGATTAATTTATGTAGGGTGAATCTGACTCTTTACAACTATCAAAAGTCTAAAGTGCATGCATGTACCTGGAGAAGTTCAAAGTGAGCAATTTTCATCACAGTTGTGCACAACATTGTATAGGCTCCATATTTGGCACTATGACCCATTGAGTCAAAACGACCATCACCACTCCACACAGCATCCTTTAGTGACTTTATTTGATCATGAAGCTTCGACCTGTATCTTTCCCAGTAGAACGAAATCACTGGAAAGAGGAACTTCTTTTGATGTAAAAAGAATGTTCGAGCACAATAAACTGAGAGGCCCATGTGTTTGAATATTAGAAGCACCTTGCTAATGGATGCACCTACCAATAACACTGCAGAACTCAGTAGAATATTACCTGCTGGATATCTACCAAGTATTAACGGCTGGCTTTTCCACTGGAAGGTTTGACCACAGTCTTTACACTTCTGGCACACAGTCACCATAGAGCCATTTCTGGTCATGGTCACCAATGGATTTCCTTGCCTACACTTGAAACAAAATAAGCTGAACAGACTCAGCAGCATTGAATAGAACACAATAAACTTGGGTTCATCTTGGCATGGTGTACCTGGATCCACACTGAATGAATGAATGAATGAACTTTATTTAAACACGGAATCAAAATCACTAAAATTAAAATTAATTACAAAGTGCTCTCCCTTTGAGCCGTGTAAAAAGATAATTCTACCTAATTATTGTAATATATGGAATATAAAGAGGATATTGATAGTTAAATATTGTTGTTGAAGGATCTTAAGGTGGCGGCCTGCTTGACTTTAGAGGGGAGACTGTTCCATAGACACGCTCCACGATAAACAAAGCTCTTTTTTAGGGCTTCCGTTTGAGGCCTTGGAATAGAAACATTATCATTTACGCCTCTGATGTTATGAGAATGTACCGTATTCGCTCGAAAAAATTTTCATGAAGATATTCCGGTACTTCTTTATTCATTGTCTTGAACATGAGTTTCTTGAAATGTTGAGAACGTCTCTCCTCTAAAGACAGCCAGTTTTCCCCTGTAAAGGGAAATATAGAAAAAGAAACTAGATGAGCATACATGTATATACTAGTTTATTTACCGGTATGTTTAGCTTCAATCTATGTTCATGTTATCCATCTATTTTTTCAATATTTACTGGTAACTGTACATGTGTGGTGATACAATGTATATGCAATATGTAATTCCTATCTGGAATCGAACCAGAACTTTCACTGTTTAAGCAAAAGTAAGCATTGGGAATTTTGTTTTTGTATTGTACGATGCATGTTGTTTATATCTGTCTCCATCTCTATCCCATATATCTCATCCCTGTTATCTTTCCCAGCACAAGAATGTGTCAGCAGATAAAATAGAAGTGTGAACGCTTACCAGACACTATCACGTGATTGTTGTTCGTCATGTTCATCAGCAGTGGTGTTTTCTGTATCCACATCTTCAAGATAGGCATATTATCTGTCACTTTTGTTTCTCCGCTGCTCTTCTTCAGTGTCAGAGTCCCCAAAACCACAAACAAATTCCTCAGCTTTATCCTCTACTGCTACGTGTTCTTCATCACTTTCCTCGTTGCTTTCCTCATTGCCCTCATCATCGGAACTTGTGGCAGTGTTATAGTCATCCTGGGTTAACAATAATTACATATGGTGGTGAATTATCAATTAGTCAACAAGCGTCTATGCGCCCATTGCATTATAGACGCACAAGAGAAAATATAAACTTCTCTGATATTTCTTTTGCTGAGACCCCAAAGGACTTTGTAAATGTCATACTACATAAGAGGTTTTATACCTTCATTTTATTCCTTTACGCACTTTATTAACTTACTTAGCGAAAACTAGTTTCGTTTTCTCAACCTCCTCAGTTCGCTAAAGATATAATGCGATGAACTACATAGCTGTGTGCGCGCGTAAATTCAAATACTTAGCGCGCGCACTACTGTGTTGCCGGGTAGAAAAAGATAGGTAAAGCATAATTATAAAAATAAAAATAAGAATAGTTTCACAACAACATTCTAGTTAAGGAAAACAGCATGAGGTACACGCGCATAGTTCCATTCTGTCTTGTTGTTCATTAGTCTGTCCGGTCTCTCTCTATTTATTCTCACAGATTCAGTGATCTGTCGAAGCATGGGATCACCATGAAAAACACCAGTCACACTCATTTTAAAATCTGGTTTAATGCCTTGGTGTTTCTCATGGGTGTGTCTCCTCAGTGTAGAGTGTTCGCTTCCTGAGTCCATCGCATTTAAATGTTCTTTCCCACGTATATACGCACTTCTCGCTGTTTCCCCAATGTATTTCTCGCCACAGTCTGTGCACTTGATCTGTGGCGAGAAATACATTGGGGAAACAGCGAGAAGTGCGTATATACGTGGGAAAGAACATTTAAATGCGATGGACTCAGGAAGTGAACACTCTACACTGAGGAGACACACCCATGAGAAACACCAAGGCACTAAACCAGATTTTAAAATGAGTGTGACTGGTGTTTTTCATGGTGATCCCATGCTTCGACAGATCACTGAATCTGTGAGAATAAATAGAGAGAGACCGGACAGACTAATGAACAACAAGACAGAATGGAACTATGCGCGTGTACCTCATGCTGTTTTCCTTAACTAGAATGTTGTTGTGAAACTATTTTTATTTTTATAATTATAATTATGCTTTACCTATCTTTTTCTACCCGGCAACACAGTAGTGCGCGCGCTAAGTATTTGAATTTACGCGCGCACACAGCTATGTAGTTCAACCACAGGTAGCCCAAGCTCTACTCATGGCAGCTTTGCCAATCAGTTTTATTGAAAAATCTAAAAACACAATTTCTCTGAATATTCTGAATAAAGTTTACTAAAACAAACACAGTGTGTTTTACTATACATTCTTCACAACTGAAGTGAATTTCAGCTCATTTTAATCATTTTATAAAACGAATTCAAACGGCCACAAATTCAAGCGTTTATTTCTCCAAAAAGGTTTACATCCAAAATTGAAACTCATCACAGCTTGAATAGACAATATATACATCTGAATATCCCCAAAACATAACCCTACCTCTTTCCACGAATTTAGAAATGATCTCCAAACACGAAAATCTACCGTTGAAAATCATCAAAACAGGCGTGACCTAAAAAAGTAGGGGACAGAAACGGTAAAAGAACTGGGAATGAGTGACAAAATACACCTCACCGGGCGTAGGGAAGGGTAAAACGTAGTGTCGAACGCGTTCATCACCCCCTACCCGCTAAGGCGAAACCTTGACGTGTCATTGTCATGTATGTATGTATTGTCTTTCAACCGTTTTCAACCGACTTTTTAACCTAAAATGGTTTCGCCTTAGCGGGTAGGGGGTGAACGCATTCGACACTACATTTTACCCTTCCCTACGCCCGGTGAGGTGTATTTTGTCACTGCTGTCCCCGACTTTTTTAGGTCACGCCTGTTTTGATGATTTTCAACAGTGGATTTTCGTGTTTGGAGATCATTTCTAAATTCGTGGAAAGAGGTAGGGTTATGTTTTGGGGATATTCAGATGTATATATTGTCTATTCAAGCTGTGATGAGTTTCGATTTTGGATGTAAACCTTTTTGGAGAAATAAACGCTTGAATTTGTGGCCGTTTGAATTCGTTTTTTCGTGCTTTGATTCCTACCTTGTCACAGTATACATATGAGGGGAAAACAAATACTCAAAATGATTAAAATGAGCTGAAATTCACTCCAGATGTGAAGAATATATAGTAAAACACACTGTGTTTGTTTTAGTAAACTTTATTCAGAATTTTCAGAGAAATTGTGTTTTTAGATTTTTCAATAAAACTGATTGGCAAAGCTGCCATGAGTAGAGCTTGGGCTACCTGTGGTTCAACGCATTATATCTTTAGCGAACTGAGGAGGTTGAGAAAACGAAACTAGTTTTCGCTAAGTAAGTTAATAAAGTGCGTAAAGGAATGAAATGAAGGTATAGAACCTCTTATGTACTATGACAGAAAATATAAAGAACTCTTAAAAGCGAGTGGCACGATGCGTGCAGCCCATGGGGAAATAGTTCATAGAACTCTAGCCAATCAGAGCTCGCGTTATATCATTGCTACATTATATTATAAACAAGGCATAAATAATCATTTTATTTATTTATTGTTTTATTTATTAATATTATTAATATTGTTGAACCCTTCGGGGAACCTAATAAAGCTTATTGGATTGGATTGACACATAAATATAGTTATTATTATTATTAAATAATTTTAATTTCTGGCAGATGATGTGGGCACACTCATCATGACTATATTTGGTATTTGTATTCATTGTTTTATTTTTTTATAATTCACACAACACTTGAAACTCGCATATTGATTTGGGATGAGGGAGGAAAACCGGAGTACCCAGAGAATAATAATAATAATAATAAACCTTTTGGCAAGGGAGAGAACAACGCATTAAAGAAACTCAACTCACATATGACCTGACCTGAGACATTGAACCCTGGATCACAGAGGTGAGCGGCCAGTGCATTAAACTCTTTGTGTCAATCACTATCTCGATCAATAAGCCAGAGGACTCGAGAGACAGCAGCCACAACCAACCCTCGAGGGACCAAACCAAGATATCCGCCATTGCAGATACTGGCGCCCAATCTGACCTATGGTATCTAGAAGAGTTCCTTGCTTGTGGATTCTCACGTGATGAACTGCATCCCGTCAGCCTTAGCCTGTCAGCCGCCAACCGCTCCCCCATCGCAATTGAAGGAGCATTCTTCGCTCAACTAACGACCACCCACCACTGTAGAAAAGTGGTGTCCACCCGCTCCATGGTGTACGTCAGTAGCTCTGTTCGAGCCATGTACTTGTCTTACGAGTCGCTGCTCAACCTCGGCCTCCTATCCAAAGACTTCCCATCAAAAGACAGCTCCGAGGACCCCAGTGACTCTCGCAACGCTTCTCCCAAGCCCTCTCACGTCAATGCCATGGGGCCCATCAATGACGAGTGCAAAGTACCATACACATCTCACGACGCACCATGCTCATGTCCCCAGCGCACAGGTCCACCACCACGCCCCGCAGAGTTGCCGTTTCCGTGTACACCGGAAAACAATGACCGAATGAAAGCCTGGCTCCTTAAAAGATATGCATCATCCACATTCAACACCTGCCCTCATCAAGCACTACCATGCATGGAAGGACCACCAGATGAAATACACGTGGAACCTGACGCCACACCAAAAGCATGCCACACTCCGGCCACCATACCTTTGCACTGGCAACAAAAAGTCCATGACGACCTCCTTCGCGACGAAGACCTCGGTGTCATCGAACGTGTGCCATACGGGGAACCAGTGACATGGTGCCGCCGCATGGTGATCACCAGGAAGCATGATGGCTCCCCACGCCGCACCGTGGACCTATCACCACTAAACAAGTTCTGCCATCGTGAAACCTTTGCCACTGAATCCCCATTCCACCTCGCTCGCCGCATCCCACAGAACACATGGAAAACCGTAACTGACGCCTGGAATGGCTACCACAGCGTCCCACTACGCAAGTCAGATCGCCACCTGACCACCTTCATCACGCCCTTTGGTCGCTGGCGCTACATGAGGGCACCACAGGGCTTCCTGTCGTCCGGTGATGGCCACAACCGCCGCTTCGACGCAGTACTCTCAGAAGTTGAACGCAAGGAGCGCTGCGTAGACGACACTATCCACTACAACACCGACCTCGAACAGCATTGGTGGAGGACCATGGACATTCTAACACGCGTCGGGCGGTCAGGCATTGTGTTGAACCCTGACAAATTCCAATTTGCAGGCAGGAGCGTAGACTTTGTGAGATTCAGAGTATCAGCAACAGCCATTGAGCCACTGCCTAAATACCTCGACGCCATCAGGGACTTCCCCTCGCCAACCTCCACCACCGACATCAGAAGCTGGTTTGGCCTCGTGAACCAGGTGGCCAACTACGCCCAACTGCGCGAAACAATGGCCCCTTTCAAGCCTTTTCTCAGCCCCCGATACAAGTTCTCGTGGTCTACAGAACTTGAGGAGGATTTCAAAGCATCCAAAGAAGCCATCGTTGGGGCCATACGCCACGGCGTCACGATCTTCGACAATCAGAGGCGCACCTGTCTCCGCCCTGATTGGTCCAGACGTGGAATCGGGTACTTCTTGCTACAGAAACACTGTAACTGCCCCTCAGGCATACCTGACTGCTGCCTAGGGGGCTGGAGGATCACCCTAGCAGGCTCGAGATTCCTCGCCTCTGCAGAGCAACGCTATGCAGCCATCGAAGGCGAAGCCCTGGCCGTAGCCTGGGGCCTCGAGCACACTCGATATTTCACGCAAGGATGCGACGACCTTGTCATAGTCACTGACCATAAACCCCTAGTGAAGATCTTTGGCGACCGTACGCTAGATGAGATAACGAACTCGCGTCTGTTCCGGCTCAAGCAGCGCACCCTCCCGTGGTGTTTTGACATTGTGCATCTGCCCGGCAAGAGTAACCACGCTGCCGACGCGACTTCAAGACATCCCTCACCCTCAGGCTCAGCCAACGGCTTCTCGCCCTCATCGTTAGACGAACCTGAGATAATAGAAAGCGCATTGATGGCCTCCATCCGCAAAGACGCACAAGAGCTAGGAGCAATTCCCTGGTCCCTCCTCGCGCAGGAGACAGCAGCGGACCCATCCTTCAATCACCTCCTAAAATCAATTGAGCAAGAGGGAAGCATCAACAGCCAAGACCCTGCCCTTGCAAGTCTATCACCCAGCTGTGAATCAATTTACTCCCAAGAAGGCGTACTACTTTATCAGGACCGCGTTGTGGTCCCACCATCCCTTCGCTATGGAGTTCTCCAGCATCTCCATGCCGCCACCAAGGGACCTCAGCAATGGAGCAGCGTGCCCGTGCCATCGTCTATTGGCCCGGGATGTCAAGAGACATTCAGAACACTAGGGAAAGATGTGCCGACTGCAACCGTAACACCCCGTCTCAAGCAGCGACGCCACCTCTACCATCCCAATCGCCATCCACTCCATTCGAAGCGGTTTTTGCTGATTTCTTTGACTACGGGGGGCGTCACTACCTAGTCATCGGAGACCGCCTCTCAGGCTGGGTAGAGGTATTCGGCTCCACTGCAGGCACCGACCAAGGAGGATCAACTGGCCTTGTACGCCACCTCCGAACATTCTTCGCTACCTTCGGCGTACCAGAAGAATTTGCAAGCGACGGCGGACCAGAGTTCACAGCGAGCCACACAGAGAACTTCCTCCAGCTATGGGGCGTCAGATACCGCGTCTCCTCTGTCGCCTTCCCTCAATCCAATGGACAAGCAGAAGTCGCAGTGAAGACCGCCAAGCGCCTACTGAAATCCAACACAGGCCCAACCGGCAGCTTTGACCACGATCGCTTCCTTCGTGCCATGCTACAGCTGCGCAACACCCCAGACCGTGACTGCAACTTATCACCAGCTCAAATCATCTTCGGACGTCCCCTCCGAGACTCGCTGAGTTTCGTCAACCGTTTGGAAAAATTCTCCAATCCGCATGTCCGACCGCTTTGGCGCCAGGCCTGGGCGGCAAAAGAAGAGGCTCTCCGGACCAGGATATCTCACACCACAGAGTCCCTGAAGGCCCACTCAAGACCACTTTGCCCACTAGCCATCGGCGAAACCGTATTCCTTCAGAACCAGCGAGGCCCTACCCCAAACAAGTGGAACAGATCAGGGACGGTGTTAGAATCACTAGGTCATGATCAGTATCAGGTCAAGGTAGATGGATCGGGACGATTGACCCTGCGAAATCGTCGTTTCCTGCGAGCCTATAAACCAGTCACACCATCCATCAGACCGCAGCCAGCTGCCCCATTGTCTCGTCCCTGCTCCCACAAACAACAGCCTACTTCTCCGCACACAGACAAGACAATGCCTGAGGAAGCCACTTGACAGTCAGAAGATGGACCATTGGATGCAGCTCCAGACACGTCCCCACCTCCTGGCAGAGAAACCCCTCCGCTAATACCCGCTGACGACACAGCCCCCGACGAAGGAACCACAGGCATTCCCCCAACTACCAGCCTACCCACGAGTATCGTACTCGACACATCAGTCCCAGCACCCCTGCCACCGCTACCTAAGCTTACACCCAATCGTGCTCGGCAACCACCTAAACGCTACGAACCTGAGACAGGCAGATGGTTAGACCATTGAGTCCGTCAACTTATGCTAAACTATAGCCTCCCGGACTAGGGGGGATGAAAGAGTTTACCGCTTACGGAGTATACCGCTGGCCACTAGGGCTCGAACATTCGCAGATACCGCTGACCGGCTCAAGGGGGTCAGCCATCTTTGTTGTCAGACGTTTGGACTACGTTGTTCTTTCAATACACGTATTTATTGTAAGTTTTGTTGCTATTCTACATTTCGTATTTCATAGTTTCTACCTTATTATATCGTACTGTTTATTGTAAAATTGTAAGACTCCTTCATCGTTTGTGAATAAAGAACTATTCAATTACGAGGAGTCTTTCTTCAACTAGGCTACCCATGCATAAACCATTGCTATTATTGCTATATTTTATACAGTTTTGTTATCATTATAAACATGTTTGTACTTAAGTTATATGGTAACATGTTTGTACTTGTAGACATTACTTTCCTATATACTTACAGATTTCAAATGTAACATTAGCTGCTGAGTTGTCCTTCTCAATCTGCTGTTTTGCTTCTGCAGTGTTCTAATTTTCTGCAAAAATTGAAGGCACTTATTGCAAGGCATTGGTTCCTCAGATGTACCAGGCAAAAGGCTTGAATCTGGAGACTCTAAGACAGTGGGACTTTGAGGAACCTCTGTTATCACACTGCATAGTCTCAAGTCTTCCTCTGATTCTGTGACGGAAGGCAGAGCAGTTGATAATGGCGATTCTTCATTGTTTCCTCCATCTGTTGCCAGTGCATCACGTATAATCTTAATATAAACAAAAAACTAGCTTAGGAGAAGAATAGTAGCCCACTAATATAAATAAGACTAAGTTTATACATAATTACATGTAAGATGTACATGTATCTGGTTCAAAATCATCATCATAAGGCTGTTATAAATTGTATGTTCTAGTTTAAAATTATTATTATTATTCTGTAACAATGATTCATATATTTTAGGCCAATATTTTAAGTTTATTGTAGTAATTTTTTGGGGATACATTTTATAGTTGATATTTGGGTGTAGGTATGGGGGAGATTATTTATAGCTAGGATAGATAGCTAAAGTATACCCAATTAGTTTACATTGTACTGAATCTAAAACATATGACACATAAATACAGTTATAAGCATATTATTATTAGAGTACTCTACTATTAGTTTTAAAAATTACTCTATTATTAGTTTAAAAAAAATTACTCTAATTATTATTATAATTATAAGCTATAAAGCGTAATTATGGTAACTACATGTACATGTAATGTAGGTTTATCAATCAATGGCTTATATAAAATAATAACATCTTTATCGGAATTGAACGCCGTAAAAATACACAACTACATTTAAATTTATATTGTACATGTACATGATGGAAGTCTAAAAACGGGTTTATCTCGGTGTAAGAACCTCACTGGCTCACAACTGACGTACAGTAACTGCTATTTTCTCTCAATGCGCGTATATCAACTAACTTCGTTCTAAGTTCTAAAGATCTCTAAACCCTTTGCAGTACTAGTACTGGATTGATTAATCCATATCTCTATGAATTATTGTAGTTATTTTGAAAATTGCGATCGATACAGTAACTTATTACATAAGGACGTTCGCGGGCAAAAAAACTAAACATGTTTTTTCCCTGAAACTTCGTATGGTGATATAAGATCATTATAGAAGCTAAATGAGCAAATAAAAAATGGGGGTCACCGACTTCGCTATGGAGCCAGATTTTTTCAAAGTATACCCTTTTTCTGATCGAAAATTACGTGCGTTCAATCCACGGAAAGTCGAGAATGACAGGATTTTTTTGGTAGAAAAACTAAACGGATTGCTAAAATTTTTGCCCCATTCACACCAAGGCTTAAACATGGTTTAAGGTGGTTTAACTAAACAGGTTTAGAAAATTATCTACAGACGCCATGGAACTTTTGGCACAAAACTGCTGGTAAACTGTCCTTTATGTTGCACAGTATAAATTCCAGATAGTGATTATTGTGAAATTAAATGCCCTCGAATTAGAGATGCAAGAATAAACCTAGTTTAACTAAACAAGGTTTGGTGTGAATGGGGTATTAAGAGTTTATAGAATAAAATTATGTACAAAGATTTGTGAATATGTAGAAACAACCTGTAGTTTTTGGCTCATGTTTACAGTCACCACGTAGCCATCGACGACTCTTTCGCGTGACGGTAGGTTGAAGTTTTCATCTAAATTCGTGTTTTTATCAAAATCTAAACATGTTTTTTTCTTTAAATTTGGTACATGGGGAGCTTTTATGATTCTTTGTAAAATCACAAAATAAAAAATGGGGGTCACCGGTATCGTTCTCGAGATATTAGCCGATGAAAATCGTCTACGTAACATGCGTGACTGGCTGCCATCTTGGACGTGAGGAAAGAGGACTGGACCGAGATGATTCGAACCTTGATTTTATGCGCAGAAAAGATGCGCGTGAACAATGCGCGCGAACGTCCATAAGTTAGTCTTAGCTTACATAAGCTTACTTAAGCCGCGGCTACACGAGCGATTTTTTGCTTACACAGGCGACGCGATTTTTTTGAAAAACTGCCGTATCACCGTTTTTGTAGCTACTGCCTTCTGGGAAGGCGTAGCTACTATGCCATCGAGTGTGTAAGTAAGTCCGTAAGTATGTCCGTAAGTGTCCAAATTTTCGGGTTGACTCGGATTCGTTCGGAAAACCCGATTGAAGTGAGTCGAATTACTCGAACGAGAGCGAAGACGAGTGAAGACTAGAAAACCTTTTCACGATGATACCAGATGTATTGTTCTTCTATTCTCGTCTCGACCGGCGTTTGGTTCGACTACATTTTGTTGATTTTGTCAACTCAGTCGCGTCTATAAGCGACTTCTTATCGATTGCAACGTTCAAGCTACGCCGTTCTTCCATGTGCTCGATGCCCGCTCGATGTTTACGTTTAATACGAGTGAGGTAAAGTATTAAAGACTCTAGTCTCTATTTACAATGATTTTGTGCTTTTCTGCATCAGGAATCAAGCACAGCTTTCAGCTGATGTGTCCAGTGTTTTCTCGTAAATAATTGTTCAGGTTTTTTGACAGTCTTTATATAATTTCCACCAGGCAAACGATCACCGAACCTTAGGTGGTTGTTCAGTTGACGATTTACTTGTTTAGCACAGTATTAAAACAGACATTACAATTAGTTTGTTCTCTCAAATAAATGATTCATGGTTACGATTACCAAATGTTGTTGTTGATTAAATTTTAAATAACAGTTATTTTCGTAGTTATTCTGTTCGTGTAGACCAAGGGAGCTGTGCCAGACTGTTGTTTGTTGTCGATTTCCGTTCATACCGTTTACTGAATTAAGTTACTTGTGTAAAACTTGTGAACACTTGAAATCTCACTCTTAGCTTTGATTCAAACGTTTGTTTTTATTTTTGTTATTATGGTTCATTATATAAGTTATATATTTATAGCTTTACTTTGTTCTTTTGTTCTTTCAAAGAGCCACTTCGGTGGAAATGCAATCATTAACCATTTATTATTAAGTTATATCAGAAGTACATAACTAGAAGTGTCCATCTGTATAATAGATCTGTCATACATCAGATTAGCGAGTGAGCTATTTTTAGAACTGAGTTCAAGCGCGCGCTCGATGATGTGTTGGCAACAGCGCGCGCATTGCACTGCTAAAATGTATTCAAAAAACCAGTCAAATCCTTTTCTGTTTTGACATTTTTCTTGCTCCTTCATGTTCAAAAATGCATAGTTTTGATGCTTATCATTGTGGATAGTAGCTGAGTGTCAACAAATGTTTAATTCTACTGAGAATAAATAGAAATATCATTGTTGTTTATGATTTTGCTTGTTACGGATTAATTGTAATTAGACTTCAACTAATCAGACAAAAGTTTGAAATTTCATGCATTTTTGATCATGAAGGAGCAGGAAAAATGTCAAAGCAGAAGAGGATTTGACTGGTTTTTGAATATATTTTAGCAGTGAAATGCGCGCGCTGTTGCCAACGCCACCACACATCATCGAGCGCGCGCTTGAACTCAGTTCTAAAAATAGCTCACTCGCTAATCTGATGTATGACAGATCTATTATACAGATGGACACTTCTAGTTATGTACTTCTGGTTATATTTATTATCATTTTTGTTACACCATCACAACATTTTCTTTTCACATTACATTTCTTTTCTCCATAATTTCTTTCCTTCATTTCTCTCCTTTCTCTATTTTTTCTCTTTTCTTATTAAACTCATTATCTATTCTGGCTTCACAGCAGTAGCTACATGCAGTCCTAGACTGCCTATTTTTTATTTTTGTTGATGCCAGATATTCGAAAATTATCATTTCAATTTCTGATTTCCGGTTTTTATAACTCATTAAAATCAGAATTGAACTAGTAATTTTCGATTTCCTAAAAAATCGCGTCGCCTGTGCAAGCAAAAAATCGCTCGTGTAGCCGCGGCTTTATACATTCGCCGTAATACATAATCTTTATTTCAACACGATTAAAATTAAAGCTAGTAGTCTTACAGTGTTTGTATGTATAAAGGTTCTTACACCGAGGTCATGCCCAAAAACATTCAAGCAACTATTACAATTTTGTCGACAATACAAACTTACTTGTCTTCGACCTCGTGCTGAAGTGCTCTCGAGTATTACTGGGCCTACCGTGTCAATTGTTGGTATAGCTCCTGCTTCCAGACGTCTCAATAACACTGGAGCTGTCGAAGGATTTTCTTTATCGTCAAGAGATATATCTTGACGCCGAATAAAACTTGTCGCCTCAAAATGATCGGAGCATAGTGCCGATGGCGATGAAGAGGATGGCTCGAAATTTGCTCGATGTTTACGTACAAATTTAACCCGCTGTCGACGTTCATCTTTGGGGAACATATACATAGAGACACCAGTCGTATAACTAGTGTTCATGCAACTGACGTTATTCGGGCCTCCTGCAACACAATATTTCCCTCCTCTTCTCAACACTTTTCGAGTCACTGTAAGTTCCGCCATGTTTTTTTTCTGTGACAACCCCTTGACGTCACACATCTCATTTGCATAAATTTGACCGCGCGGGAAATGTCGCACGTTCAAACGCCAAATTCTCAACATTCATACGCAAAATAAAAAATGTTCTCGACGTTCAACTCATTTTAAAAATACAAATCCTAAATAAGTGAATGTGATATTTTTTGTAAATTGCAAGTCCAAAGGGGGCCCAAATTCATTTCACAGGCACTTTAAATAACAGTTATATTATAGCTTGTACATAGGGTTCGCATTGTGTTCTACAATATATAGGCTGTTTGTAAAAGAGTTTATTCAGTAAGAACTTTCGTTGATGTATAGCTGCCTCAGTTGCTTTTTTCCATCCAATACACTCCTCTTTACACATGTTTTTTTTTGGGGGGGGGCGATATTTTGCTTTGCCTAACTCTCACAAATTAAAAACAATACCTTATAAATCCCTTCACAGATCTTTGTGAGGGACGCAAAGCAAAATGTCGCCCCAAGAAAAAATACACATGCGTAAAGAGGAGTGTACAGCCATCGGCCCATATCGGGCCTTATCGGGCCTTATCGGGCCATATCGGGCCTTAATCGGGCCACATCCAAGGGCCACTTCAAGGACAACAAGGTCACTCTAAGGACACTGAGGACATTATAAGGTCTATAAGGACAAACCGAGGACTATCAGGACAAACGGAGACAGAAAGGACATACAAGGTCTTCTTTCTTTCCGATGAGTAAAGCAAATTTTACACCTCAGTTGAGAGATCGTGATTTGGATGGAAACAAAATTAAATACCACAATAGTTGAACATGAGAACAAATGGCAATATTTAGTTGATAATTATGAACAAGCTGGTGAAAATGCAGAGACTGCTAAAATCAAAGCCAGTAACGACTTAGTACCGACATACACAGAAAAGAGCTATACGCGTAGTTTTATTTGAGTATCTCATGACCAAATGGATGCATGGATTAAAGAAAAATGCTGAATATCGAAAAGTAATGGAAACAAAACAAAATATTATGGACACAGAGAGCTTTGGATGGGAAAAAGCAACTGAGGCAGCTATACATCAACGAAAGTTCTTTACTGAATAAACTCTTTCACAAACAGCCTATATATTGTAGATCACAATGCGAACCCTGTGTACAAGTTATAATATAACTGTTATTTAATGAAATAAATTGAAATGTAACTTGATCAACTCATTTAATTCTTACTTTGCAGAACAGGAGGGACTTTTGTGTGCGCATGCGTCGCCACAGTCAGATGAATACAAGATGTACTCGACACAAGTTGTTTGGTTCCAATGTTTACAGTTTTTGCGGACGTATTACAAGAATGTATGTACTGAACACGCAGAAATGAATTATTAATGCTATCTTTGTGCCTTAAAGTTATTTCATTGATCGAAATATTAGAGTATTATGCCTTTATTTGATATCAAATTCCTGTTCTTTTGCTGTGCTAAATACTCTATTTTGGACAACATGGCGGCCAGCTGACATGGAGTAAACAGTTTGTCGACGTTGCAAGCTCAGTCGCGAAGAAGATGTAAGGGAAAGTAAATACATTTAGTCAATTCTTATACATATGGAATGTATATTATTATATTTTAGCTTTCATCAACACCAAATGAACTTCAAATAAACGAAGATAAACTTGGGTATGATGTCTGGAATACTCAATTATCCCAATCTTTAAAGTTAGTTATCTCGAAATTGAGCCGAAATCTCCACAATTTCCACAGCATAATTCATTAAAGTCATGTTTCCTGTTTTGAAAAATCCCAGTAACTTCTCTGGGAAAAATCGCTCGGTCGAAGATTTTCGACAATATCTTCGTCATAATTTGTAGAACGTGAATTAATCGTCAACACATTTATTATGGTATTCGTTTTATGGTAGGGCCTCTTCTGTCAGTGTTCCAATGTTCTTGTAATGTTCCCATCCAAGGTCATGTTTTTAGATATTATGCTGAGATCGGTCAAAGTGTAAACATTTTATTGAAGTGTAAAGTTTGCATAAATTTCATTACTCAAAAATATACATTTTTTGCATATTGCTTGAAATCCAGCCCAAATCTCCACAAAAATTTTACCATTTCATAGAACTATGTACCATATGCTTTCAGTATATGTTATTGAGATTGTTGGAAAAAATCGCCAGAAGCGATAAAATTACAGTTTTTCATGATAACAACAAAAATATCTTCATGGAAAGGTCGGGGAAGACATCTAAATTGTTTTCAAATTCGACGAAACTTTGTACAGGTATAGTAAATAAATACCACAAGACACCAGTACAGTTTCAAGACTGTTGTTACAGTATTTATAGAAAAACAAATTAAGATATAATCCATATTGCTTTTATAACATAGCCATGGCTTTTACGCGTAAAAACTGATTGATTGTTTATCAATAATTCTGATCAACTGACAAATTCTTCAAACTGGCGCACAAATATATCTCAATTCTTTCAAATTGTTCAAGATCTGAAGACAACTTTAAGCAAGCAAAAGCCGCTAAAAGTGATCTACATATACACACAACTAACCATAAAAGACAAGGATTTTACCGGTCAAAAACAGATTTATTGTTATCATTCAATACTTCTGATCAACTGACAAATTCTTCTAAACCTGCGCACGTATTTCTCAATTCATTCAAAGTGTTCAAAACCTGAAGACGACTTTTTACACCTGCATATGTCGCTCAAAGTGCTCTAATTTCTCAAATCTACATATTTTCCGTGGAAAATTTACAAAATAGATTTATCTAAACATTACAAAACACAGTTTTTCGTTTTGGCACGTTCTGGAGGTGAATTTTCAAAGAACTTTTGAAGTTTAAAAACACATCGATTACGAGCGCTCGACGAAACTACAACTTGGTAGTTCTAGATAGTACAGTTGTTGAAGAACTAAAAGGGAATCAAAGTGAATTGGAGGCTTCATCTGACTCTCACTAAGATGACTGACATTGTTTTTCTGTACTGCTGCTGTTACTTTAAAGGACGGTTGAGCCAAAGCAACTGCTGTACTACATGTAGTGTGAGAAGAACTTTGCTCGAGGCTTCGTGACAAGATTTCGCTGCAGTGGTGACATTACCAGAAATTTGAGACATTTTACTCCCGCGATATTATGACCAGCGGTCTACTGGCAGTCCGAAATTCTCCTCGAATTTATATCAAAATTAACCAATTTATCAAAACCAAACTACTCTAAGTTTGTTTAGAAATACCAAGCGTTTGTGTTGTGGTTGATAGATTTAATATTGAAGAGCTTGCTTACGCTCGGCACAGAGTACGAACGACTCACTCTTGGCACTTCGAAATTTTAAAAAGAACACAGGAAACCCAATCCATGAACTATGAGTTTGAATTTCCCGCTTTTAGGAGCCTTCACCTTCTTTGAACAGCAGTATCACACATAAAACTACCAGGCTACTAAGTTCTTGTAAAATGGCCGAATCAATCGGCGAAAATTGCTATATTTTGGGTGATTTCTTGGTGATTTCAGGACATTCAACAGCTCAGATGTTTGCTCAAGGCCTCCGAGAAATAGTGCTTTTTCACTTGTGGTTTGCGGCCTTTGATATCATCGAAATCATATCATTTTGACGGATTTAGACTTACTGTGAGTTGAGGCAATGATTGAGATGTCGGCACCGATGGATCCATGCAATCATCGAAAGTTTAAAGCTCGGAAAGTAATGCAGGTAACACTTTTTTTGCTCGATTAAGGGGCATGTATTGTCAATATTCGTTGTTGTTTTGGATCCATTTTGCGCCCAGTAGAATGAATTAAACGATGCAAAAATGTTCACAGAATATGTTATAAAGACTATATTTTACATCTGGAGGTCGGCACCTAAAATTCAAAGCTGTATAAATGTCAAAATTTCAAATTATGTTTGAAGTCCCATACATTTCTTTGTGTTGTTGAGCGGCCATTTTGAAATGTCGATCGTACTGAAAACTAATACCGTGACGTCAGATGTCCGTAATTTCTGGTAATGAGTTGTATTGACGATGGACGTGTGTTATAATGAGCCAAACTTTGCTCATTTCGGTGCCCAGATATCGCCATGATGTGACGATTCGGTATAAGTACTGAAGTAGTGTCTTTTTGCTGTACGGCCTCGTCTGTTTTCCTCGCTTTGGCGTAAAATCGCTTCAGCCAGTTCAAGGTTGGCATCGAGTTTGTCATTCTTTCAAGCAAGTGGAGTTTGGACAAATTGTCTCTTTTATACACCAGGCTAAAAACAGTGATGGAAAAGGTAATTTTAACGTAATTGATAAGCTTATTACAGGAAATTTAATTAAAGTATTTTTTGTGGTTATTATGATATTCAGTTTTCTCACAAGTTGTCACAATTAAGTAAGTTTACTTGGACTTGAATTTGTATAATTTTGCTACCGAAATACAATTAAGACTTATCTGTTGCTGCACGATCATTTGTTTTCAAATAATTAAGATTACATAGTTTTCGTCTTCGCTCAAACCATATGTTTACCTACCTTTAAATGTTGAAACACACCAGTTTGTCATTTTCTTTGCCCTTTTTGACTGCCTATCCATCAAAAGTTGCTGTAAATCGTCCTCCGACAAGTATGTAAAACCGGGATGCAAAGCGTGGTGCTTTGACTCTTTCTAGTTCGGCATTTTCGTTTATGTCGGGTTCGTTAACAATGAGTTTTAACCGCTGAGAAAGTCGGTAAGCCTAGGTCTCAGTAGTCAATGCTAAATCAAGCAAAGTCGTCCATTTTCGTCTTATAAGTAGGTAGAAAAACTTCAGCGAAAATCTTTGTTTTTGGATTTTGACGTCATTTTTATGAAATATCTCTATGGTATATCCATTTCTTGTTCATAGATAACCAGCCAATCAGAGCGCGCGTTATATCGTAGCTATGTTATAAACATTCCTTGAGCTATGGTATATATGAACTCAGGAGAACTGTGATTAATTATTCTAATTGCGCGCATCCTTTGAAAATCAATTTGCCGCTTTTAAACAATAACACAAAACAGTTCCAAGCAATTACCAAAGTTTGTGAAATAATTGCCCTATACCATTATGGCGTAATGGCTTGTTTATGAAGGGGACAGAATCGTGAAGAACAATAGCAATTTGAACTAAATCTGCTCTGCTGAGGTTCACTTGATTTCAAATTGGCTAGTTTCCAGATATTATGTTCATCGATGCTTTTCCCACAATATTTATTGTGTTTGGTAACTTTTATCGCTTTGAGACGGTCTGTAAAATACATTTATTTGGGAAATCCTTTGTGTTGTTGCTGTTTTGTCCCCCTCTCGCGACCATGATCCTTAGCGTTTAAACAATAGATTGTTTTTATGTGACGTCATAGTGATATAGGGCAAATAGGGCAAGGTTCTTAAGTTGGTTTGAAAATCGTTTTCTTTAGTACAGTTTTCTTGCTTTGGGATTCAATGCGTTGCTTTTCGATCACCAATAGCGAATAATTCTGACTCCATTTCTTGTGTTGAATGAATGTTTGTTTTTGAACTTTAGCTTGCGGTTTTGAACTCTTCTTTGTTCCAGTGAACCAAAACAATCCAGGAAGAACAATGGCCTTGCCCAGACTTGCCCAAAACAAAAAACCCTTTTCATTAATTGTAATCAGTGAACTGAGCATTAAAACCATATTTCAGATAATCGAATTACAACTTAAAATGTGATTATAAGAAGTATAGTCGTTTGAGGTGTATAAAAAAAAATATTTACAAAATACACTGGTGAATATTTACATTCAATTTGAAGCTTAATCAATCGAGATCAAACATTTAAGTTACAAAAACTAATCATAAAGAGGTCAAACAGTTCAAACTAAAGAGTTCTGCGTTATGATTGTTTTGATTTTGGTTTGAAAATCTAACTTTTAAGTGCTGAAATATTTTTTTGGTGCCGCTGTTTTCAGAAGAGTATCGGCTTCTGCTTTTGTGTTGCAATAGTGCTTCTCGAGCATCACGTGAAGGGCTCGAGAATCGTTCCCCTCGGTTTCCAAAATATTAAAATCGTAGGAACCCGATGCAGTAAATACCAAATACGGAAACCTTAGTACTGTAACTCCACCATCCGGCAATATCGGGAAAATAAGAACAATATTTCTTCTCTTCCAGTCTTTCAACATTTTTAGGTGTCGATATCTTTTTTAATAAAACACTCCACTGACAATGCTCTTGCAATAGCACTGAAGTAATAATAATAATAATAATAATATGTCGGTTCTTATATAGCGCATATCACATTGTCTCAATGCGCTTTATTATTATTTACAACCGATGGAGTACAGTTTTTTGTTATGAACCAAAATTGTTCGCTCATGCAGGAGGGAGACTTCGTTGGATAGTTAATAATAATAAAAACAACAGCTGTGTGTTTCCTTTTCTTTCTTGGGCTCCAAGGAGGAAGAATTCGACCACTTCTCAATTCCATAGTAAATGTTGTGTCGATCCGAAGTTTTTTATTGACTTCAACTGAGCTACTATGAATCCGAAGCTAATATCTTAGCTTGATGTTTTCAATAAGTGAAAATTCAAATTTGCCTCGAATGTTTTGAACCGTTGGAGGAGACAATAGACGCCAAAGCAACACAATAGAGGGTTTATCAAAACAATAACAAACCTGTCACACCCCTTTTTACTCGTGCCTAGGCCAAAGGCCGGGGGCACGAGGTATAAAATACAGCGAGTATTTCGTTTTTTTGTCAACGTCAGAAAATCGCAACGTTGTGCAATATCCGGTCACATGCTCTCGAGACGCCATTTTGTATTTTAGACAAAGCGAGGAAGGCTTCGGCGATTCAATTGGAGTTTCACGAGCGAAATCTTGCACTTTTTATTCGTCGGAGTGTTAAGTTGAGTGTTAAAGACGAGAAGATCTTCCAATTTGAGATTGCCACCCCTTCGATCGTGTCTCAATTACGAAGTCGAAGAAGGGGTGTCTCGAAAACCCAGACCCCGAAAACACAGACCCAAGACCCCAGACCTCGAAAACCCAGACCTCGAAAACCCAGACCTCGAAAACCCAGACCTCGAAAACCCAGACCCATATTATAATATTAAGGTTTACGTAGAGCGATCGGAGGTAAATTCGCGAGATTTCTCCAAATACCACAAGTAGTAGTAAAAGGCGGGCTCTAGCCCACCTAAATTCGTGGGGGGGTCCCCAGTCTTTTTTCATAAATTAGCCCCTACTACTCCGTAAAAATGAATCGAAAAAGGGGGGAAAAGATGGGCCAGTATTGGGTTATATTTTGGGTCAAAGTGGTTGCATTTTCGCGGTTTCTATTCGTAAAAGTGGGCTAGTATTAGGAAGATAAATATGTAAGATATATGGATAAGGATTTGATAGAGTTGATTAATTGGTTAATGAAAGACGATTATTCCATAAAAAAGAAAGCAAGCGCATTAAAAGGTTTTGTGAGAACTTTCAGAATTAAGGGAAGGGGTAAAATGGATTCTAAAACATTTATGAAGAATGCTAAATATAATGTTGTTAGATTGCTAGATGATCAAGAGAAACCGCATAAAACAAAACTTATTTTAGAGGTTGTGTTTCGTAAAAAGAAGGATTCAACCATCTCACACTTTCATTCGGAGATAGAGGTGATTACAGATGCGACTGACGTTGCTAAAGTTTATGAATGGATGCAAGAGTATATTTTAGAGAAGATCGCAACATTTCAAAATATGGGTTCTGGATGGCAGTTTAAAAGAGTTGTGGCTCTAGATATTAGTGCTGATAAATATGCGCCTTTGAGAGGCAGATCTTATGTCGATTTACCGCCGAAGTTAAAAAAGAAGAAAGCAATAGTTAACTTACAAAACAAAGATAACCAATGTTTTAAATGGGCGATTACAACTGCGGTGTTTCCATCAGATAAGATTAGAGAGAGAGTTACCAAAGTTTTGAAAGAGAATGCAGAGAAGTTAGATTGGAGTGGTCTTGAGTTTCCAGTGCCGCTGGATAAGATTTCGATCTTTGAAAGGAATAATCCCAGGTTTGCAATTAATGTTTATGGGTGGAAAGAAAGCATCTATCCGTTGAGAATAAGCGATAATGAGGATAGAGAAGAAACAATTAATCTGCTGCTAATAACAAATCATTATTGTTGGATAAAAAATATGAGTAGATTGCTGGCATCACAGATTACAAGCCACAAGGGAAAGAGATATTTCTGCGAAAGATGTCTCATTTCATTTAAAACAGAGATCTCATTAGATAAACATTCTGAATACTGTGAGAAACACAATTCGATTAAGATTACTATGCCAAAGAAAGGCAGCACAATCTCATTCAAGAATTACAATAGAAGTATGAGAGTGCCTTTTGTAGTTTATGCCGATTTCGAATGCTTCACAGAAACTATCAGACAGGAAGAGGAGCATAAGGAAGACGAATCTTATACAGAAAAGTATCAGCGGCATAAACCGTCTGGATTTCGCTATATTATTAAATGTTACGACGATAATTTGTTCAAGCCAAAGACTGTTGGTTATACGGCAACTAAAGATGAAGATATTGGTAAGATGTTTGTAGAATGTTTGGAGAAAGATGTTAGAAAACTTGCTGAGATAGGAGATCAGCCTCTTGTGATGACAAAAGAGAATAAGAGGGATTATGAGAATGCAGTTGACTGCTTCATCTGCGGGAAGAAGTTGAAAGAAGATAAAGTTAAAGATCACGATCATTTGACAGGAAAGTATCGTGGAGCTGCTCATAATGATTGTAATTTAAACTATAGAATTCCTAAACACATTCCAGTGATATTTCATAATTTGGCTGGATATGACGCGCATTTGTTTATAAAGAGTTTAGGATTTTCAGAAGGCAAGATTGATTGTATCCCAAATAATGAGGAGAAGTACATTTCATTTAAGAAGGATATAGTTGTAGGATCTTGGATTAAAGATGGTAAAACAATTTTCATCAAACGTGAACTTAGATTTATCGATAGTTTTAAGTTCATGGCTTCAGGTTTGGACCGTCTGGCAGCAAATCTGAAAAAAGAACAGTTCATAAATATGAAGAAGTTCTTTACAGGTGAAAAACTCGACTTGTTGTTGAGAAAAGGAGTTTATCCTTATGACTATGTGAACTGTTTGTCAAAGTTAGATGAAAAAACTTTGCCAAAGCAGGAAGAGTTCTTCAGCAGACTTAATGACAGTGATATTTCAGAAGATGATTACAAACACGCACAGAAAGTTTGGCAAGTTTTCAAAATGAAGACTATGAGGGATTACCACGATTTGTATCTTCTTTCAGATGTGTTACTGTTGATGGATGTGTTTGAAACCTTTCGCGGTGTGTGCATGGATAATTATAAGTTAGATCCCTGTTGGTATTTTACAGCTCCAGGTTTGAGCTGGGATGCTATGTTGAAGATGACAGAGATAGAACTTGAACTTTTAACTGATGTGGATATGCTTTTAATGATTGAAAAAGGAACTAGAGGTGGTGTTAGCATGATTACTAAACGGTATGCAAAGGCGAATAACAAGTATATGAAAGATTATAAGAAGGATAAGAAGGATATCTTTATTAAGTATCTTGATGCAAATAATCTATATGGTTGGGCCATGTCAGAACCACTTCCCACCGACGGTTTCAAAAATGGATGAATAAAGATAAATTACTTCATTGGTACAATTATCCATGTATTTTAGAAGTGGATTTAGAGTATCCAGAAGAGTTGCATGATTTGCACAATGAATATCCTTTAGCGCCAGAACATTTGATGCTGAACAAAGTTGAAAAGCTAGTTCCTACGATTAGAAATAAAAGAAAATATGTTGTACATCACGCAATTCTGAAGTTGTATGAAAGTTTGGGAATGGAAATAGTTAAAATACGCAGAGGAATTACCTTTAATGAATCAGACTGGCTGAAAAAGTATATAAACTTAAACACAGAACTTAGAACGGCGGCAACAAATGACTTTGAGAAAGATTTCTTCAAGTTGATGAACAACAGCGTGTTTGGTAAAACTATGGAAAATATCCGTAACAGACAGGATATTAAACTGGTAACTAATGAGAAACAAGCGGCAAGACTAATTGCACAGCCGAATTATCATAGAAGAACCATATTTTCAGAACATTTGTGTGCTATTCACATGCTTAAAACAGAATTGATCTTTAACAAACCGGTCTATCTTGGCATGGTTATTCTAGATCAGTCGAAAGCGCTCATGTATGATTTTCATTATAACTACTTTAAAAAGAAGTTCAAAAGTAGTAAGTTGCTGTTTACAGATACAGACAGTCTTATGTATGAGATAAAAACAGAAGATTTCTATAAAGATATTAAGGATGATATTGATAGATGGTTTGATACAAGTGCTTATCCAAAAGATCATGCAATTGGCAAGTGGGTCAATAAGAAAGTAATAGGAATGATGAAAGATGAAACTGCTGCAGCTGGTGAAATAACTGAGTTCGTTGGTTTGAGAAGTAAACTGTACGCTTACAAAATAGATGAGAAAGAGGAAAAGAAATGCAAAGGTATTAAGAAGTCTGTTGTAAAGAATGATATTGAATTTGATGATTATAAGAATTGTCTGTTCTCTGGAGTTAAAGTCATGCGAAAGATGAATGTGATTAGAAGTTACAAACACCAGCTCTTTTCAGAAACAGTGAATAAAGTTGCATTGTCAAGAGAAGATGATAAAAGGATTATTCTTTCAGATCAAATTCACACCGGCTCTATATGAGAACACTATCTGGTGGTAACTGAGTGTCTGCAGGAACGACTTGTAATTCCTCGAGGACAAAAGAACGTTTTGGAGCCCCGTCAGAAAGGAAATATAATAGAGGTTGATTGGATGATATCTGGATTCTAGTTATATCATACATCTCCATAGACCATATTGGATCAGTGGCACGTCTTTTTTCACCACCCTCCAATTCACCAGGAGCATATAAATATCTAACTTTCACATCTGCTGGTAATCTTTTCTCTTTTAATCCAACAGGTCTTTTATAATTAACCTCTTTAGAATCAACTTTTTTTAGCTTTATTGATTCATTAGGTGTGTTTCCAGTAATTCTCTTTACTCCGCTGTTAATAGATTTTATAACGGCGGGTAATCTTTCCACCCATTCACGGGATCTATCATCTTCCAACATTTCTTGAGCATATTGATGGCTGAATAACTTTTCAGAAATAGTTCGATTAGCACGCTCAACTAATGATTGTGCTCTATGATTTCCAGCTTCTGATCTTTGTATATTTTTCATAATCGATGTAACTTCGCCCTTAAATTCAGTGCCGGGATCTACCATCATTGTTTCAGGCCATTGTAATTTTCTAGAATATATTTTATTAAAAGCTTTAGATACTTCTGTTGAGTACTTAGACGTCAAAGGTTCAGCATCAACATATCTGCTAGCTACATCAACTACTACTAGAGCATATTTGTAAGTCTTTCTTTTAACAGTATCATGTGGTAAAAATAAAAGATCCGCTTGATGTATTTCATTTGGTTTTGAAATATTCCAATGTGGCCTAGGAATGTATTTCGGAGGTGATAAATATATCTGCCACAGGGCTTGTTTTTCTAACCAATTTTCTACAATATTTTTATCAACTGTCGCAGCATCTGCCAATTTATTGATAGCGTCATAACCCTTCCAATATCCAACAGCTGAATAGTATATTTTTGAAAGTTTCTTGTCCATTATATAATGACGCAATCTATTCCAGAAATATTAGATGTAAATCGAGAATACAAACAGCCTTACGGTTTGAAGGCTGAAAAAAACTGTTCATCGCGTGACTTTTAATCCAAGCACAGCGAATCCTGGGGAGACGTTGTACATCCATATTCCAAAGTTGGCGGATAATGTTGTATACGTACGTCCCAGGTTCAATCGCATTGACTTTCAAACTAAATCTTGCTGCCACTGGGAATGTAAATAATACAGTCGTCAATAATTTAAGTAGAGCTCTAAAATCTCATATGAGGGTTTTGTATGGTGGGGAGACTCTTCAAGACACACATCGCATCGATCTGTTTGAAACCTATAATGATCTCTATTTATCGAAAAGAGAACGGGAGAATATGTTGCGGGAGGGTATTTCAACAGCTAATATGCGAAAGCTTAGAACAGCTGCAGGCGATAAAGTGTCTTCAGATGCAAACGAGGTAGCTCTGGCAGCTGTTTATGGAGATAGATATCGAATGCCAATCAATCACCCTATTTTAGACGCTCACGGCAGTTTCTATGCAAAAGCGCTCTCTCAGAATCTAACGTTTGAGATTACACTTCCACAAAGCAAAGAAGTTACAATAACATCTGATGCAACTAAAGCATACACTTACAGTCTTTCAAATATCGAGCTTGAATATGAGTGTATTGCTAGTGATTATCTTGCACGCGAGGCCCTATCAGCATATCAAGTTGGTAAAGGTTTTTATTATGAGAACATTCTTCTCCATAAGACATTCACGATTAATAAAGCCAATGACAGTGTGATTAACGAACATGTTAATATTCCCCGGCGGTCGATGAGCGGTATTTTAATGCTATTTACTGATGCGTATGCCGTAGGTGCTAGAGATAGTGAAAAGTTTGTATCTCCTAGTATCCTACAGGTCAATATCAACGTTGATGGAATGCCAAATAAACTTTATTCAAAGGGCATGGTGCCAACTGATTTTTGGAGCTCGATTAGATCAAGATTTGGTGAGACTGATAATATCACACCTAAAGACTTTTACTCAGATAAATTCGCCCTATGGATTGATTTGAGGACCTTCCCCGATAACAGCATTCATGGTAATGGTTTGTTGTTGAATAGCACAAAAGACGGTGTTAAACTGGAGATGAAGAGGAAAGTTGGTGGGTCAGGAAATATAACATGTTATATGTTTGTCATTGCTGATGCTCTTATGGAAATTCAAGGCAGCAATTTAAAAGCTATTTTATATTGATGGAAGAATTGAAAGATCAAGTACCATTTCACTGTATTATAGTAGGGCCGACGAATTGCGGCAAAACAAAATATTTAGTTGAGACTCTAAGAGGAGCCTATAGAAATGTTTTTGAATACGTTGTTCTTATTTGCCCAACCTATTCGAAAAATAAAACTTACCAAGGTTTCGCAAATAAGGACCCAAGATTTATTGTTCTATCACCAGAATCAGATAATGCAGATGAGATAAATGATTTACTTTCATGTTGTCAAACAGTATTCTCTGGTACGAACACATTAATAATATTAGACGATTGCGCATTTTCAAAGGATCTCAAACAAAGATCAAACAAGTTTATTAAATTAGCATTCAGTGGGAGACATGAAGGGTTATCCCTATGGGTATTAACTCAACAATTATCATCTATAGCTAAACCATTTCGAGAAAATGTTGGATGTATTATTTCATTTTATAATCCTAATCTGTTGTGCGAAAAAACTCTGTTTGAGGAATATGGTGGAAATATGCAGCTTGAAGAACGGAAGTCTTTTATTAAAACATTAAAATCAGAAAAATACTCAAGAATGTGCTTTTGTTTAAGACATCCTTATAATCATTATTTGGAAATTCCGAGTAATATATAATGACATCAATTCTTGACCAATATGACGAGCCAATAGAAAAGAAAAAGAAAAAAACAGTCGTGAAAAATGATACCTCTGATGTGGAAGAAAAGAGAGAACAACTTTGTATTCTCTCAGTACTTGGTACTATTGACCAATACACGGGTATTAAAATGAGTCTAGGAGATGTTAAGAAGTTATCAGTAAAAGATGTGGATAAGTATTTTAATAGATATCAAGCTGTATTAGGAAATAAAATAACTAATGGATTGGTTGATGCGGCATTGGAACTTGCTGTGGGTCTTGCTTCTTATGTTGTTCCTATTGATAATAATAAGGAATTGTGTGATGATCTACAGAATAATGAGATGTTGAAACAGGAATTGAATAATATCGCAGGATATTTTCTCCTCAAAGGCGGCAGATTGGTAGCTCTTAGCAGCTGTTTAGTTCAAGTAGTAAAACATGTTAATTTCAAAGTTGATGCTATTGATGACAAGGCTATTACAGATATAGAACATGGAGCTGCAACTCTATGAAAACTTTGAATTGAATTTATCTATTGAAACATTTATTGACAAACATAATGTGTGGTTTAATGCTAAATCAGTTTGCACTATTCTAGGGTATGTTGATACAAATCAGGCAGTAAGGAGGCATGTATGTGGAGAGGATAAAAAAACCTACCCCGTCAAAACGACGGGTCAGGCTCGTCGCACCACTTTTATAAATGAAAGCGGCTTATACACACTCATCTTTTCATCTAAATTGAAAGCAGCTAAGGCGTTCAAAAGATGGGTTACAAATGAGGTGCTTCCATCCATAAGAAAACACGGCTATTATAGCTCCAATAATAATATGAAGATGTTTAAGATACAAAATGAATATGATTTGCATACTAAAGTAGTTAGCTACATCAGACGCTTCCACCCATATTTACTGATAGTTGCTGGCTTAGGTGAAAATCAAGATAGCAGTTCTAAAAGAATTAACTCTTATAAAAAAGGTTATATGAAGGGACAGCCCGATTTGATCATTAATAATTATCATAAAAAATATTGGGGCTTTTGCATTGAATTTAAAACGCCCACTGAAAAAGGAATTCTATCAGCAAATCAGGAGAATCTATTAGATAGATATGAAGATAGTGGATTCAAATGTGTTGTCTCTAATGATTATGATCTTATTATAAGAAAGTTGAATGATTATTGTAGAGATATTAGAGTATTGTGCATCTACTGTTGTAGGAAATTTAGATCAAGAAGAACATAAGAAATCATGAACTGTATTTTCATAGAATCTTATGAAGAATTGTTCTAATAGTTATTGCAGATGATGAAAGTTGCAGGACATCTTTTGAACAGCTTATAGCAAGTTTCTTACAAGGCAAGTTAAGATTTCTTTTAATTAGATCTAGACTTATAAGAACCGTTGATTCACTCACCTTTGCATCGTATAAAGTTTCCTTGCAGATGACATGATGTGCTTTATTTGTCTCTAGCTGTATTTGCCCTGCAGAGGATGTGATACGAATATATCTTTCAATCTGCCCTTGATTTGAGAAGCTTTTCTTGAAAGCCTTCTGTGTCATTGACCAGGATAAAGGAAAGTCTATTTTTTCCCACATCGCCGGCGGTTGTACAAGTTGGTAAAGAATACTGACTTGTATTGCTCTCATAGGAGAAGTAGCCGACGCTTCCAACATCTGCATCTCCAGATTAAGATCAATTTTCAATTCTGACACATTATCAATACTGTTGAATACTTCTTTAAGATCTTCCAATCTAACTTTTATAGCACACATAGGAATCTCTTGTTTTATTTTTACTTTTGCTCTAAGAAAGTTGGTAGATTCAACATCCTCGGCATAAATCTCCAGAATATCAGAAAAACTAAGTATTACTTGATGGACTCTAAAAGTTCGTAAAAAAGATACGATTGATTTTAAATACGCAGGGTTGGTTATAATCATATATAAGGGTGATAAGCACAATGCCTCAATATATGGAGTCTGTGACGGCTTATCTTAGAACGCTTAAACGAATGGCGAAAAAATATGATGTGTCCGTGGATGAAATAATATCTTTTTAGAACTGCTGGGAGGAGATCTATCAGAGAATTACTTTCTTATGGTGTGGGGTAAATATGAAGATAGAATGATATTGAATGTGCCAGAAGATTTAGAAATAGTTCAGCTGAGGAAAATGTTAAACACCCCACATGTGCTGGAAAATGAATATGAAATATGTATTTGCGGTGAGGAGATGACTATGGATAGAGAAGAATTGCAAATGAGGTGTTCTTGTGGGATAGAAGTTTCCATGCCCGTTGTTAGTGACGCTCAATTTTATGGCCAAGAAGGGCGGTCGGCTAAGCCCGGCATTTTTAATCCCAGCAAACATTATCGTAATTGGATAAATCTCATTCTAGGACAGTCGGCAGTTGCCGACGATGTAATAAATAGCTGTAAGGGATGCAATACAATTCAAGATGTCAGAATAACTCTAAAAGATATTGGTCGTGCAGATTTAAATAAACACGCTTCCGTAGTTTGGAGCAAAGTGACTGGCAACCCCATACCAAAAGTATCTGCCGAAGTGCTTGTTAAAGGAGAACATCCTTTTATACAAGTTTTAGAAGCTAGAAACCACATCAAGGAATTGCAGCGAAATAGAAGATATTATCCTTATTACATTTTCAAGATATTAGACCTCTTGTGCAAGGGGGAAGACCGCGATATTCTACGCTTTATTCATCTACAAGGTTCTGACACAGTAGAAAGGAATGACGATGAATGGCGGTTGATTTGTAAGAAAGTTCCTCTGGAATGGAGAAGCACCTGCAGCACTTTAAGAAATGAATTTGGTTCTTGTTGATTGTTGGAACATCTGTTGGAACTCTGTTGAAAGCTGTTGGAACATCTGTTGGAAGCTGTTGAAAGCTGTTGGATATTGGAACATCTGTTGAAAGCTGTTGAACATCTGTTGGATATTGGAATATTATTCTATATATATGTCTGACGAATCAAACGATCAAATAACCAAAGAACCAGAAACTCCAATTGTTAAGCAAAAGGATCCTAAGAAAATAGCAGCTGGAAAAAAACTTGCTGAATATCATAGGAGTTCTAAAAAGACTCTAGAAAAGAGTGAAGTTCATGAAAACTGGATGCCATCACTAACAACAACATTTACACTAGTTGGAATAGGTTTAACAGCTTTAGATTTATATTTTCGATGGAGGAAAGTAGATGTAGCGGATCACAGGCCGATGCCTGTGATTTATGAATCTCCTCCTGAACGGCCAGCAGCTTCTTCGCGAGGAGGCATGGAATAAAATATATATATATAATGTCAGAAAACAAAATGATTAAAACTATTACAGACGCTTCTGTAGTTGTCGGCATCGCAGCCGGCATCGGTTACGTTGGAAAGAAAACCATGAAAGAGTCCTTCATCAACGATCCTTCAACGAGTTTATCAAACTATGGTAAATGGGTGGCGGTTCTAGCCGGCTCAATGTATTTGAAGCAATATCTAGAAGATCAAAAAATTCTGCCTAAATATCTATAATATAATGGCTGCAATAGCAATGATGGTTGCTGGGGCTGTTCTGAATGCTACAGCCTTCACAGGCTCGATGTATTTAGCGAAAGCTCTAAGTTCTAAGAAACATATTGATGAAGAGAAAAGTCGACATGATAAAGCGCTTGAAAAATACCAACAAGATATGGGTGAATTTGAAAAGAAGCGTCAGCAGTATCAAGATTGGCTTACAACACGTTATATGAACAAAAAATTAGCGGATGGTAACTTACATGATACGGATTACGCATTCGCATTATACTCAAAGACTCATCCTGATTTTAAAGAACCTCAATTTTCTGATTATTATAAACCTAGCAACAAACATAAGCAATATCAAATGATGTATGTTGGTGGCGGGATGCTGACAGCTGGTTATCTAGCATCAAAAATTATATAGTTTATATAATGGAAGGAGGGGATATCGATTTTGACCCACTTACGCCGGAAGGTAGGACTGATATTAATAATGATGAGAGGCAACCGCTGCTTGAGAGTAGTAATAGAATATCAAGGGCTCTACATAGAATTAGAAACCCACGGGCAAGACGAATTATGAATTTAGATCCTAGGGAGCAGTTTGAGTTACAAGATCTTTCTAGACCTGCTGAAGATCAATTACAGAATCTCATAACTGCTGTGCATAATATTCACGACCCACAGACAAGACGAATTCTAGGTTTAGACCGTCCTCAATCCGCAGATAATGGATTACAGAATCTCATAACTGCTGTACATAATATTAATGATCCGCAGACAAGACGAATTCTAGGTTTAGACCATCCTCAATCCGCAGATAATGGATTACAGAATCTCATAACTGCTGTGCATAATATTAATGATCCGCAGACAAGACGAATTCTAGGTTTAGATAACCCTAGATCTGTATATGATGATATATTACAGAATCTCAAAACTGCTGAAGAAAGAATCAAAGAATTATATCCAGAATGGGATCCATCAAAAGCTAACTTTACTTACGATGTTGATGATTCTGGCAATACTACTGTTAGACTAAAAAATCGTGGGGCGAAAACACATTTATTAACATCACCAGAGCTGCCACAAACAATATTAAACAATTTAGGCCGGTCGGCTGAAAATATTGAGGAATATAATAGAGCTAAAAAAGATCTCGATATTTTTTACCCAGATAATACGATTAGTAGGGAAAACGGGTTTGATGTCAGAATCAATGAAAGAGATGTAATTGAGGTCTATGACAGTGACAAGAACAAGTGGTATCCGATTAGCACTAAAATGGGGGATGAATTCGGTGAAAAATCTTTTGGAAAAATAACAAATAAAATTACAAATGCATTAGGCGAGTCTAGTGAATCCAAGTTAAAACGATTAGTTGAAAGATCCCTTGAATGTGATAAAAAACTATCCCCGTTATATCCTGAAGTAGAGGTTGTAAATAGGGAGATAGATGACAACATCAGAAGACGGAGTTCGATTAGTTCACAAATATCGGAAGCTGAGTCGGAATATGAGATGTATCATAATTCTCAAAGACAGACGGATGAATCTGTAAGACAAGTGGAAACTATAAGGGATAAAAAATATGAATTAATTGCCGAGAACAATAAATTAATTGATGATAATGTCGCTCTCATTGAAAGAAGAGACGCTTTAACAACGCAAATTCGTGAGTTAGAAGATAATAAAGAAGAACTTGAAAATGAAATGGAAATTATAGAAGAAAAATTACCATTGAAAGAAAGGATAAAACTTATTTTTAAAAAATATGGGCTCACGGCTTTTGCGATTGCTTCTGCTGTTGGTATTGTTATAGGCGTAATTATTAATAGTTTAAAATCTGGATTATCTTCGGTTGCGCAAGGTCTTGGAAAAGGTTTGAAAACAATAGGCGAAAAATTAGCTCATATATTACCAGGTATGGTAGGGGCGATAGCCTCCTTTATATTTAAAACTGCCGGTCAGGCTATTGGCTTTCTTGCTAAGCATGCCTGGCTATTGATAGTGGCTGCTGTTTTGTATGCCGTTGAAAGATATAAAAAGAAATAATATATATCATGGTAATCCTATACATCAGTAATGAAGCATTTAAAAAAACACTTTTCTTCAAGGAGCCAATTAAATCTTTCAGTAAAATAAGGCTTGTTAATTGCCGATTTATAAACAAAATTTACAACCTTACTGAGGATGGTACGATATCAAGTGATAAAAATGTTTTAGTGACCTTTGCTAAGGGGAATTACGCGATTAACGATATTATGACAAAAATAAATGATTCTAACAAAGGATTTACTATTGTTTTAGCAGGCGACAAATATAAAAATTTTACTAATATCTCACTTTTTTTAAATGATAGTATGGCTAAGTTTCTTGGTATAAATAAAATTGTAAAAAACCCGGGGCCGGCTGTTGAAGTTTCTGTAAAGGCAATACTAAGTGAAGTTTATGTCAACGCTGACGTCGTTGATTCAAATAATGTTTATAATGACGGTGTTAATAGCAATATATTTTCCTCTATCATTCTAAGCAATCATGAAAGAACTGACTATTGCCCCAATGAATTATACGTCAAAACGATAAGTGTTGATTATCTAACCTCCCTTAATTTATGGATTACAGACCATGAAAACAAAGTAGTTGATAAAAGTTTGTATGAGATTTGCACATGTATAGAAATCACGTAATATATATGGACTACAATGAGATTTATCCTGATCTAACAACTGGTGAAAACTTCAGATTACACAAAGTAAATACAGTTTTGTCTCAACTAGGGTCAGAAATAAAACATTATGAAAACGTCAGGAAAAAATATGCTAAGATACGCGGAATATTTCATAAAACAGCAGTAGCAGCAGGAACTTTGTCTGTAATTTTAACCGGCTCTGGCGTGGCCACAAGTTTAACGGGGCCTGGGATCGTTGTTGGCGTTCCTTTATCAACTGTTGGCGGCCTGTTGGGTTTAATATCGGCTAGTTGTACAGTTTTCACGAAAAACTTACTAAAAAGATAACAAAACATGAAAATACTATTCAGCTTGCAAAATCAAAAGAAGATAGTATAAGTGATCTTGTATCAAAAGCCTTGAGTAATAACAAGATTGACGAGAAAGAATTTGAGCACATTATGAAGGAGCTTCAAAAATATGAAACATTGAAAAGCAACATCAGAGTGAAACGAAATAGGGAGCTGTTAAAAAACGATGCTCTGGATGTTCAAAAGTTGAGAGAGGAGCTGAGAAAGGAGATTGTAGATCAGCTCGTAAATCCAAAGAAGTAACTTTTTCCTTTGATAGAACGCCCTATGGATTTATTTATAAACTGAGATATGATAATAATATAGGATGAAGTTTGCTGAATTTGTAAAAAAGTATCCAAACTATAACACTAACAGGTTCAGCAATATAAATGGCGATGTTAGATTTTTATTTAATGGGGATGGCTATGACCCCTTTAAAAACGGAAATCTTGTAAAAACCATGTATGAATTCCCTTCATGGAGAGGTGAGACCCCAAAACCTGAAAATATATATGATTTCCTTGGTGGCAGGTTTCCAAAAGAATACATGTTAACAAATAAAAAATATCCAATCCCTGCCGTTGCTGTAGATACAGATGTAAATGATGTGGCGGCAATCTTATCAACACTGAAAATATTTATTACGCCTGGTAAAAGCTTTGATATCCGCCCTAATGATATTTTTCAACTAACCCCACCATCAGTTTCTACTGTATCTGAGTATGGCTCCTGGCTTGAAGAATCTAATATGCGTTTCTGGAGCCAACAACTTAACTTTGCTGTATGGTGCGCAACAAGCGGTTGTGGGATTTCATATGATATGTTGTCTGACACCCAAATTGGGTGTTTTTTAAGATTCCACGCGCTTTACACAATTCGATCGATTCTAAGTCAGCTAGAAGTGCCTTTGCCATGGGATAACACCTTTGTTTGGAATGGCACTCGATACAACTCTTCTGCTTTGAATAGGCTTTGTAATGAGTTTGGCGTTTCAAACAATCCCGATTTCCGTTTTAAAGGTGAATCAACAAATGCTGACAAGTTCAGTTTTCATTATACAAGTCCAAAGGATAAGTCTCTTACGGCATATTATCTTTCCACTCATAAAAGTAGAAGTCAGTATAATTGGTTTGTTCCCCAGTCGTCAAAAGGTCTAACAAAAGCCGGAGTTGCTAGATTAAATAAAAGTATCGAATCCTTTGTTTATTGTATTTTAGGTAGTCAAGTAAATACAAGATCCACAATACTAGGAGAATTAGGTTCAGCTATAGAGACTCAAAAGGTGTTTCTACAATTATTTGAAAGTTCTATTATTGAGAGAGATATTTCCAAAAGCATCCAAAGATATCAACTAGCAATTCAAGAAGCGAAAGTGAAACTTGATTTAGCTATTTCACCTGGCTGTTGGTTATTGCCGTCGAATCTTGTAATAAACGCTAATTCAATAATTGGATACAACAATAAATTATTAAAAGCAACCGTGAATATGAAGTTTGGCGTGAATGATATTAATGCTGAAACAAAATCTATTGGCATAAAACACATAAGTCATACAAAGATACAATTACCACATCAAAATACAAACATCGCTTTTTTGCAAGAACCCACAAATAAAAAAAATATTGCAGCCGCTTTTAGTAAACCTACTAGTTCTAATACCCACGGTACTAATCTAGCAACTATAACAATCGGTGCTGCTGGCCTAGCTTGGTATTTATTCCGGTAAACATCGTCCATTACGCGAATGCCAAAATATTTTATTACAGTCAAATGTTTTAAAATCACAATTAAAACATTTGTATTCCTGGTCACATGGCGTTTGCCTCTTGCTAATATGCAGACTTAATCCCCCCTTTGTTTTAAAAACTCTTTTACACTTCTCGCATAGAAAACCTTTTAATGCGCTTGCTTTCTTTTTTATGGGATAATCGTCTTTCATTAACCAATTAATCAACTCTATCAAATCCTTATCCATATATCTTACATATTTATCTTCCTAATACTAGCCCACTTTTACGAATAGAAACCGCGAAAATGCAGCTACTTTGACCCAAAATATAATCCAATACTGGCCCATCTTTTCCCCCCTTTTTCGATTCATTTTTACGGAGTAGTAGGGGCTAATTTATGAAAAAAGGCTGGGGGCCCCCCCACGAATTTAGGTGGGCTAGAGCCCGCCTTTTACTACTACTCCACATCTACTGAATTACCTCTATATCTGATCTAGACGACGAAGATGTAGTGATGACAGAAAGCACCAAAACCATTCGAAATCAAAACCGAAATCATTTGAAATCATTACAAATCCGCCAGCATCGCACGGCAGACTGGACGCGACGGGACGTGACCGCGAGAGGTGTATGGCGTGACGTGGCATAAATTAAATGGTGTAGACATCAAGCGAACTACTTGCTGGTCCAAGAATAAATTGATAACATAATTTTATTATTTTGTCAAATAATATTGTTTTTAATAATCAATTCAAATAAGACTAAATTTATATCAGTAGGGCATCCGGTGTGAACTCATATTAATTAATACTATGGTTCATACATGTACGTAAAAATGTATGTTTCAGTTTATGCAAAAATATCTCTAAAATGGACACAATAAAGATCAGATATCTGAAACAGACATTAAAACAGAAACGACTTTCAATCGAAAGCAGACGGCAGATTTTGACTATAAAACTGTAATTTAATTATTTTTTAATCAATTAAAATCACGAATAGGTGGACATCGATTATCAAAATTAACTTAAATTATTAAAGCTTGAATTAAAGTTTTCAGTTTATGGAAAATCGGCCATAGTCACTGAATGAATAAAACAGCCTGTTAATTTTTTTTATTTGGGCTAAAATTTATGTCACGGCGTCACGCCATACACCTCTCGCGGTCACGTCCCGTCGCGTCCAGTCTGCCGTGCGTTGCTGGCGGATTTGTAATGATTTCAAATGATTTCGGTTTTGATTTCGAATGGTTTTGGTGCTTTCTGTCATCGCTACATCTTCGTCGTCTAGATCAGATATAGAGGTAATTCAGTAGATGTGGTATTTGGAGAAATCTCGCGAATTTACCTCCGATCGCTCTACGTAAACCTTAATATTATAATATGGGTCTGGGTTTTCGAGGTCTGGGTTTTCGAGGTCTGGGTTTTCGAGGTCTGGGTTTTCGAGGTCTGGGGTCTTGGGTCTGTGTTTTCGGGGTCTGGGTTTTCGAGACACCCGTCGAAGAAGATGGCTATTTTGGACTCGCCACAGGAACTGAGACCACAGGGAGCCCAAGCATAAATTCAGTAAAAAAATAAAATTCGAAATAAAGTATTTTTTTCCGCTATACACCTTTGTTGTCTGTTAACTTAATCTGCCTGGTGATTTTTTTTCAGAATTTTTTTTTTCTCGGACCAGTAAGGAAAAATGAAAAGGGTGGACACTCTACTTCGATTATCGATTCGAAATGCCCAAACAGCTCGGGGAAATACGATTTTTTTGCGATAAATACTCAACTTATCGGCTGCAAACTCCCACAACATATAATCAGATACCTATTCTTCTATCTCGTACCCATTGAAGAGCGAATTTCAGATTAGTTGGGAAATAAATCGCCAGCGAATTCGAAACTACTTTCAAAACTAATACGTACCGAGGCGAATCCGTGCCGTTGGCGCAGCCGGCCCTGGAACCGAGGACAATAAAAGACGCTACGGGGAGGACGAGCGTAGCTGTTGACCTGACAAACCGATTCCCCGACCTTCCCACTCTCGTCAAAATTGCAGTCTTCAGCAATCTACAAATGTTCTATAATGTAATACTCAAAATCCTTTACTATTCCTTGCCTTTTTATACGATGTTGACAGCCGAGCAGGAATCGGTTTGTCAGGTCAACAGCCACGCTCGTCCTCCCCGTAGCGTCTTTTATTGTCCTCGGTTCCAGGGCCGGCTGCGCCAACGGCACGGATTCGCCTCGGTACGCATTAGTTTTGAAAGTAGTTTCGAATTCGCTGGCGATTTATTTCCCAACTAATCTGAAATTCGCTCTTCAATGGGTACGAGATAGAAGAATAGGTATCTGATTATATGTTGTGGGAGTTTGCAGCCGATAAGTTGAGTATTTATCGCAAAAAAATCGTATTTCCCCGAGCTGTTTGGGCATTTCGAATCGATAATCGAAGTGGAGTGTCCACCCTTTTCATTTTTCCTTACTGGTCCGAGAAAAAAAAAAATTCTGAAAAAAAATCACCAGGCAGGTTAAGTTAACAGACAACAAAGGTGTATAGCGGAAAAAAATACTTTATTTCGAATTTTATTTTTTTACTGAATTTATGCTTGGGCTCCCTGTGCTGAGACCAGCAAATGGGTCAAATGCCATGAGCTTCGCTCGATAAAACTGTTAACATGCCGATATTCGCGAACTGAAACAGTGACACATGGAAGCCTTGAAAACCTTTATCAGTTATACAAACCGATTTAAACTGAAGCATTACATACCTAGCATGGAGGCTGGATAACTGATCCGATCCAGGGGCCGGTTGCATAAAACTTACGAGTCTACTTAAGTGTACTTGTAATTTAAGACTGTTGCAAAGAATGAGTTAATTGCTCACTTAAGAGTTTCATTTAAGTATTGGATCTTACGAGTATCGTAAGTGACCACTTAAGGTATCAGGGTACCCTAACCGACCGGTATGCATTCAAGTCGCCTTAACACAGAATCCGTCCATTTAAACCCCAATAAAGTATACATTTTCTGAAAGCTAAATAAATGGAGATTCCAACTAATGGTCTATTAACAAAAAATAAACAAGCGTTTTAGAAATAAGTCGAGTTCAATGAATTTTCATGTAGCATTATACGGTGAGTTCCTTGGCAGTCGCATTTTATCGGAAATTCAAGATATTTATCTTTATGCACTCAAGGGATATCAATTATCAAAAGGGTGTCTCCGATTTTCGATAAGTTGCCCCATTGCTTTTTTTATTTGCCGCTAAACTTTCGGTACGCTAAATAAACATTGTTTTTTACTAATCAGTTAATAACTCAACAAAAAAATATCAAAATTCGGAGACACACTTTTGAAGATCAATTATTAGACATGGGGTTTGTGAAGTTTCAAATAAATCCGATAAAATCCCTTTGGCAAGGAACTCAAAATGTGAGCCTATTTGTTGGCATTTCGTCTTTTGAGAAAAAGCCGAAAGAAGGTCAATGTGCCTCTGTTTACATAAGTAGATACGGTCCATACCATGACAATGGAATCTAATTACTCACTGACAGATAGTGACCAGAGTATCAGTTGCAATCACACAACGTGCATTACTTGTTGCCTAATCATTTCGTGCTTGCTGGAAATTACATACATATTGTCAGTACACATTGGTACGGTATTCAAATATACGTAATTTCATGCAAACAATCGTGAAATATTTGCGGGAAGTCTGTTGCGTGACTAATTACCACACTGTGATGTAGGTGTGTGAGTGCTCGCTTGTCAACAGCTTTTCACTTCAAATGAAATCCAAAATTCGTTTTTTGATTCTAACTTTTTAGGAAACTAATATTTTTAGATTCTGTTTTTTGGAGATGATAGATAATATTCAATTTGATGTGATTGTCAAAATATCTCAAAACCGGTGGTTTGAGAGGGTTTTTGGGGTACCCTGATACCTTAAGTGCTGTTTATGCAACGAAATATACGGGTGTTGCACAAACGCATTGTGCCCATATCTTAAGTGCAAAAGTCGTCCGTAAATTTACGGGAGCCCTAGAGGTCCCGCAAAACTAAGTGCGTCATGGAAAATTTTACTTTCAGTTTAAAATTTCCTTCAATATTTGTAATTTATAAACATATCATAGCCTTGTATTGTAAGTGTGATTATCAGTTGGACTAATTTGGAGATATATCTTCAGGAAAAAGTATTGTGCTATTTAGCGCTATTTTGCAGCATACATGTATGCACATTTTATGTAAAGAAGATTCGACAAGCAAAGTTTGTCATTTATAGGTTTTATTTTTCCTGCCGCTAGAATAGGTTAGATGGAGAACAGTCAGATGGTCATGAAGCCTTAGAAATGACGAGTGAGCAGTTCAACTCAGAGCAAGATATTAGTTGGGAGGACAATGTGACACAACAACCAAAGAAAGGAGAAAAGAAAAGTCCACAAGTGAGAGCAGGCGACACCACAATCATAAGTAATATGTACGAACAACAGTTAAAAGAGGAACATGAGATTAAAATGCGAGTATTAAGAAAGAAAGAACAATTGCTAGACCTACAAACTACAATTGCAAAAGACGAACTCGCACAAATAACTGAATAGATAAATGTGCTCATTTTACTTTCCTTCATTTCATCAAGTAATCCGTTTACATTTTTGTACAATCGATGTTATTCATTTTTGAAAGCTTTTTGATTTATTAGCTTCTATAGGTTTTGTTAATTATACATTTCTGTAATCAAATTCTATGAGTTCTACGAATTAAAAATACACTTAAGTGTCCCCGTAAATTCACTCTTAAGTAATTCACTTACGAAAGTGTTCGGTAAGCTTCATGCAACACGCTTTAGGAAACCCGTAACACAATCTTACGTGCCTCACTTAAGTTAACACTTAAGTACAGGTTTTATGCAACCGGCCCCAGAACGGCAAAAGATACAAAGTAGTTGAAAGATTATGAGTCTGCCGGAGAGACTGACGAACTGACAATCAGTCAAGATTATATATGGTGAATATACAGTATGCTAAAAATTGTGAAGTTACAGTCAGGTAACATAATAACAAGAATATAGGTGTTGTCTCTGACTTGAAGTTTATAATTATTATTGAAAAATATTTTTCAAACAGACGTTTCGGTCTCTGATCAGAGACAGTATGCTATTTATATCTATAAACTTGAAGATGAATTGGACTTGAATTCCTTTCATTATTGCATTTGTGTATCGATTGCCATTTTCATTATTACATGTAATATTTTCTATTACTTTCAAACAAGTTTTAAAATATATTTAAGCTTAAACTGCCGTGCTACATGTACATCTGACAACCGTGCCCGAAACCCACTATTAAAATACGCCTCAAACCTTCAAATAATTATCAATCTTTATTTCTAGCAAGTATTTCAAGAACGAGGTAGAAATATAGGCCATTTCACGGTTAGACCGGAAGTGGCGGAACGCAATGCATTGTGGACTATATTCGGCACAAACACAACAATCTGAGCGCCATTTTGGATCGAAGAACTCCGGAAGAACATAAACAAACTGTTGAAATTTACATTGTAATTTTAAAAATGCCTTGTTATGTGAAAGCCTCGCTTTCGTGTTCAGCTACCTCGAGCTAGCTAGTCGTTCAGTTCAGTCGTGTAAGACATGTTATTCTTTTAGTTGGTCGGTCGTATCAACAATAAAACAACAAAATTCAACAGGTTATGGAGCCAGCATGGTTCCACTGCGCAAGTCTGAGTTCGTGGAAGATTCTCACGAAGCAAGATTGAAGAGAAAGAGAGATTTGTTGTTGATACTGTGAGCGACTGAAATACAAGATGGCGGACTATACGGTGAGGAATACAGTTACGGTTGTTCCTTTGGATGGTTCCAACTATGGAACATGGAAAATCCAATGTAGGATGGCTCTCATAAAGAAAAACCTGTGGAGTATTGTCAGTGGGACTGAAGTGGCCCCTGCTGAGACGGAAGTCGAAAAATTTACGAAGTTTGTAGTGCGACGAAATAGAGCACTGGCGACAATCGTGCTTTCCGTGAATACCTCGCTGTTGTACTTGTTAGGAGACCCAGAGGACCCCGTGGTCGTGTGGAAAAAGCTTTCGGAGCAATTCCAAAAGAAAACCTGGGCTAACAAGTTGTCGTTGAGACGGAGACTGAACAAATTACGACTTCAAGAAGGAGACTCGGTGAAAGGTCACATAAAGTCAATAACTGAAATCTTCAACGAGCTGGCCGTAATTGGTGCTCCCATGGAGGAAGAAGATAAAGTTGTGACATTACTAGCAAGTTTGCCTGACAAGTTTGATATGCTTGTGACTGCTTTAGAAGCGAATAGTGAAGTACCAAACATGGAAGTAGTCACTGAACGTTTGTTCCATGAAGAGAACAAGCTAAAGGAACGTGAAACTGTTGAAAAGCCTTATGAGAAAGTGATGTTGGGAACGAAATCTAAAGACCGTCCAAAGTGCCATCATTGTGGGAAACCTGGTCATTTAAAGCGTAATTGCTGGAGTCTTAAGAAGGAGAAGGAGAAAGAGCAGCAAAACAAGCCAGAATCTAAACCTGTAAAGCACAAGGCCAATGTTGTTGCAGCTGACTCTGACTCTGAGAGCCTGGGACTTGTGACACAGGCCTTAGCAGCAAGTGTTTGTGCAAATGATGTGTGGATTATTGATTCGGGTGCCACATGTCACATGACAAATGATCGCAGCTCACTGAGGGACATTTTGGAACTGACTGAGCCTGTACATGTTCAACTTGGGGACGGAAAAGTGCTAAATGCTACTGCTCGTGGCACGGTGACTTTGTATACGGTCCTGCGTGGTGGAAATGAAAAACGGTGCAATCTGAAAGATGTGCTTTTTGTTCCTAAACTCAGCTACAGTTTACTAAGTGTACCGAAAGCTACTGGAGCTGGCTTAAAAGTCAGTTTTGATAAGAGTGAATGTAAGATTGTTCGTGCTGATGGTGCAACTATTGCTGTTGGAAAGAAAGTGGGATCCTTGTTCCATTTAAAGTATCGACGGGAGGTGGAACTATCAAATGCAGCAACTGCTGAATTAAGCATGTCAAAGGAAATGCTATGGCACCAGAGATATGGACACTTGGGTACTCAAAATCTGAAAAAGCTAGCCAACGAATCCCTGGTGACTGGCTTTGATTTTGATCCCAAGAAGGGTCTAGATTTTTGTGAAGCCTGTGTGCAAGGAAAGTTACACCGCTGTTCTTTTCCAACTTCCGGTGCAAAGAGGGCTACCGAACCCCTTGGTCTAGCGCATAGTGACTTATGTGGAAAGATCACTCTAAAGTCTGCAGGTGGTGCAGAATATTTCATGACTCTGACTGATGATAAAACCCGTTATGTGTGGGTCTATGCATTGAAGAAGAAGGATGAAGCCTTCAAAAAGTTTCAAGATTGGAAAGCCCTAGTAGAGAAATCAAGTGGCTACACACTAAAGATTCTAAGGTCAGACAATGGAGGAGAATATGTATCGACAGACTTTGATATCTTCCTGAAGTCAGAAGGAGTAGTGCATCAAACTACTGTCCCAAAAACACCACAGCAGAATGGCGTAGCGGAACGTCTGAATAGAACATTAGTCGAATCAGTAAGGTCCATGCTGGTTCAGGCTAAGTTGCCCCAGAAATTCTGGGTTGAAGCACTTAATACTGCAGTTTACTTGCATAATCGAAGTCCTACAAGGTCACTTGAGGGTCTAACTCCCTATGAAGCCTGGACTGGCTCAAAGCCTGATGTATCCAATCTCAAATGCTTTGGGTGCACAGCGTATGCACATATTCCCAAGGATGAAAGAAAGAAAGAAACTTGACCCAAGGCCAGGAAGTGTGTATTCCTTGGATATGGAACTGACACTAAGGCATATCGTCTATTTGATGTGGAACGACAACGTGTCATCTATAGCCGTGATGTAAAGTTTGACGAGGGTGCGTTTGGAATCCTTCAGAAGGATAAACCTGATGGAACTGTCATCAAGCTTGTTGATGTTGAACTGTCAAATAATGATGATGTTGAACTGTCAAATAATGATGATGTTGAACTGTCAAATAATGATGATGTGAATGAAGGTCCAAGTGTTTTACGTCAGTCTTCACGTGAGAGACGCCCACCTGATCGATTGGGAGAGTGGGTGACAGTAGTAAGTGATGGCATTGTGGAGCCAACCACTGTAAGTGAAGCCTTAAATGGTCCTGATGCAGATCAGTGGCATGTTGCAATGCAGCAAGAAATGGACTCTCTCCATAAACATGATGTCTGGAATCTCACTGAATTGCCAGATGGGCGAAAGGCAGTTGGAAGTAAGTGGGTATTTCGTGTTAAGTATAATGCTGATGGCTCTATGGAGAGGAGGAAAGCTAGACTTGTTGCACAAGGTTACTCACAGAAGCAAGGTGTGGACTATGATGAGACGTTTAGTCCTGTTGTGCGATTTGAATCTTTAAGGACTGTCATTGCACTGTCTGTTAAGCAAGAACTAAAACTGCACCAAATGGACGTAACTACAGCTTTTCTCAATGGAGACTTAAAAGAAGAAGTATATATGAGACAACCAGAAGGATTTTCTGTTAAAGGGAAGGAGCATCTAGTGTGCAAATTGAATAAGAGCCTCTATGGGCTGAAACAGTCACCCAGATGCTGGAACTATACACTTGATGAACACTTGAAGTCTATGGGATTTGTACAAACTCCAAGTGATCCATGTATTTATGTTTCGGATGAGGATGCTAATCCTTTTATTATTGCTGTGTATGTGGATGACATTGTTCTTGCAGGTCCATCTGATGAGAAAATTGCTGAAGTCAAGCAAAACATCTCTGAGAGATTTGAGGTAAAGGATATGGGGGAGCTAAAGTACTTTCTTGGAGTGCAAGTGATTCAGGAAGATGGTAAGGTCTGGATTGGCCAACCCACTTATACTGAAAACATTCTCAAGAAATTCGGGATGGAGAATTGCAAACCGGTTAGCACCCCAGTTGATCCCAACTTTAAGCTCACGAAGGCTGGCGCTGACAATGTTCCTCATAACCAGTCAGACTATCAGTCAGTAGTTGGAAGTTTGTTATACCTGTCATCTGTTTCACGTCCCGACATTGCATTTGCGGTTAGTAATGTGGCCAGATACTCCTCTAATCCAACCAACGAACACTGGGCCGCTGTCAAGAGGATTCTACGATATCTCAAAGGAACTGTGAACTATGGTTTACTTTTTACTAGTGATGTGGACTCAGAGTGTGTGGGATTTTCTGATGCTGATTGGGCAGGCGACGTGAATGATCGAAAGTCAACATCTGGTTACCTATTCCAGATGTGTGGTGGTGCTATTAGCTGGAGAAGCAAAAAGCAACCTTGTGTTGCATTGTCAACTGCTGAAGCAGAGTACATAGCTTTGTCATCAGCTGTACAAGAGACACTCTGGCTACAACAGTTACTAGTAGACTTGAAAGTAGATACTAAGACACCTATGACAATGTATGAAGACAACCAAGCAGCTATCAGTATGTCAAAGAATCCAAACTATCATGGAAGAGCCAAACATATAGACATTAAATATCACTTTGTACGAGATCAAGTAGATAAGAATGCTGTAAACATAGTTTATTGTTCTACTAATGATATGCTAGCTGACTTGTTAACCAAAGGACTACACAAAGGACAATTTGTTAAACTTCGTGAACTAATTGGAGTTGTCCTGAAGCCATGAACTACAGACATTTTTCAAAAACAATGAGAAGGAGTGTTGAAATTTACATTGTAATTTTAAAAATGCCTTGTTATGTGAAAGCCTCGCTTTCGTGTTCAGCTACCTCGAGCTAGCTAGTCGTTCAGTTCAGTCGTGTAAGACATGTTATTCTTTTAGTTGGTCGGTCGTATCAACAATAAAACAACAAAATTCAACACAAACTCACTTCATCATGCCTCGGTGTACCGTGATGGGCTGCGCGAGATATCGAGAAAGGTTCGTTTCGTTATTTTTCTTCGTTTCTTTGTGTATAACGGCAATTTGAATAGCATAAAATGAAAATTATACGTGGTACACCGTATAATGTACTTACTAGAGATTACTATATTTTACTAATCTTGGATGGGTCATTATGCCACATATCAAGGAGTATTTCGTGTCATTATTGCAGCCCATATGGCGCCTGGATTGTTGTGTTTGTGCCGAACCTAGACCAGAATGCACTCCGTTCAGCTACTTCCGGTCTATCCGTGAAAAGGTCTATGCGAAAATCAAACTCGTATACAAACTTCGAAATCCACACTTCCACAGGGATCCCAATTCTTGAAGCATGTCAGTACATGTAGCTCATTCCCAACAGGGCACGAGTGTCGCACGAGTGTACATTGCCCATAGCAATCTCTAGTTTAATTTATGCAGCTCATTATTTTTGCTCATTATTTTTGCTCACTCTTTTTGCTCACTCTTTTTGCTCACTACTCAGATTTACCGGTCCCTACCATACTACTTGTTCAGATAAACCGACAAGTTTCATCTGGAATGATGTTGATTTTACGATGTTATTACTTGGTGGACTGCCTGTGGCACGCAGAGTTGAAAAATGTGCTTTCCATTTCTTATGGCCACAAATCGGCAACTGCGTACCAAGGCGCATGCGCTCTGTGCCGCTTAAGAGCTTTTAAGCCTTAAGAACAGGTCTCTGTAAGAATCAAACAAAGTTGGAAATGAATTTTTTTACCCCCCCTTGAAATTTTGTGTGCAGGTAGGCCACCTAGGGGGGTGCACAAAAACACCCCATGTTGGGGTCATCAAATGTATTGTTGCCATGGAAACGGCAATTGTTCCTTCTGGCCCAGTCCCCACAAATTCAACCCAAAATTCCCTCCTGCAAAGTGCAAATGAATGAGGCTGGTTCTCCGGCGCATTTAAACCAATTTTATTCAAATTTGTTTCTAAAGCAGGTCAACTCTTCTAGTTTTACAAATGGTTAATGACTACAATTGTCTTCGAGTATTCACTCAGAAAATCGACACTTGGCGAGGGGCCATGTCGGCCATTTTAAAAGACAGGAAAAACAGGCACAAATGTTTCGCTTATAGCTCCGAAAGTACGCACTTCTGAGAACTTTTACTTTTATCACAACTTCTATAGACATCGATGTTACAGAATCCAGAAAAATCTCTTCGGGGAGTATGATAATTTTAAAATGGGGATTCGTACCATTTGAGATAAATGTTCAAAATATGAAAAATTCGTCATGTTGTAGCTTGATTATTTCCCTCAAAAATTCCTTTCATTGACTGAATACAGCTATAAAGCTAACTCCTATTATGTAGTGTACCCATTCAATGCAATTATTGAAAGTCTGAAGATGCAAAGTCTGAGAAATAAATATTCATTCAAGGCCTACCTTGCGAATTTGGGCAGTTTTCACGATGTCAGTCTAATCGATGAAATTGTACTCTGATTGTTCCACATTCTCGGCTATACATGGTACAGACACTAACAGGCATGAAAGAGCTTTTATATTACAACTTAAAAGCGTCCAGATAGGCCGAAACTTTTGGTTCTTCCGCTCACACAGACCGGCACACTATCGAACGACTGGTGAATAAGAACTGTAAATATTGATGTTCACTCCAATCGAAGCAGGAAAATCCTTCCACAGAGCTGTATATATGGTCCATACACTTTGTAAGAGCCTCGTGGTGTATCCTGAGTACTGTACTGTGCTGAAATGTTCCCAATAAAATCTTTAAAACAACAAGAAAATAGTGTTTGGTTCGTATTATCAAAACCGGAAATGTCATGCAATGTTAGCCGCTGACCGGAAGTGAGCTCACTTGAAATACCTAGTTTAATTTTTATAGCTATAATAGAGAGCGATTTCTTATTTGTTTGCAAAATTAATCATGAAATACTTATCCTTTTCTGTCCTGCGTTTGGTCGCGTCGGTTTGAAAAGTATGGAAGACAAAAAACAAGTTTATTTCATAAATATGGCAAATAACTAGTCGCCAGAGGGTGTCCGCATATACTGGACCTTCGCCGCCTAGGCTTCGCGTCCCCTGACTTGACCCTTGGCTCTATTAAATATCTCCCTGTATCCCTTACCTTGTTTTCACGTATGGTTTAGAGTTGACTGAAATCATATATTGGCAAAAACTGAAAAGTTTAACCAACATTCATTGGGGTGGATTTATTAATAGGCACTTTTTAAAAGCATCGAGGACGGGGGACATGAGGACGACGGCAGAGAAAACAATAGCACTAACTACAAAATTCAATAACTTCTTCAGTGGGCACTCAAGTCTACAACCAAGAAAGTTAGATTTAGTGAAAAACAGAAGACCTTTCTGGACTGTAAGTATAACGTTGGCGAACAGACTGGGAAGAAAACGAACGGCGAAGAAGTTGCTAGACAAATGAGTCGAGCTCGCGGAAAGGACGGCAAACGATTACCATTGAAGAATTTCTAATTTCTCACCAAATCACGTGCTATCTTTCTCGTGTAACAGCCAAACGGAGGAACCTCACGGTTCTGGAATGTCAAGCGCAAGAACAATTGGAAGTACTTAGAGAAGTGACGCAATAAGTTACCACTATACTTGTTACATCACGTGTCATTGAACCTGAGTGCCAGATCCGCCAAAGAAGATCACGTTACGGCCGACTTGTTAAACCTCGACAAAGGCCGTAGACCTATTGGGGACTTTACATGTAAAGCATCGAGGACGGGGACGTGCGGACGACGAATCGAAGTTCGAATAAAGTGTTTTGTTGTCTATTGTTTTCGTATTGTTTTCTTTTTTCGTGTTTTTCACTTTTTGTCGTCCGGTTGACTGAAAACACCCGTCCTCGATGCTTTTAAAAAGTCCCTATTAACAAACTAAATCCACTCCAATGAATGTTGGTTAAACTTTTCAGTTTTTGCCAATATATGATTTCAGTCAACTCTAAGCCATACGTGAATACAAGGTAAGGGATACAGGGAGATATTTAATAGAGCCAAGGGTCAAGTCAGGGGACGCGAAGCCTAGGCGGCGAAGGTCCAGTATATGCGGACACCCTCTGGCGACTAGTTATTTGCCATATTTATGAAATAAACTTGTTTTTTGTCTTCCATACTTTTCAAACCGACGCGACCAAACGCAGGACAGAAAAGGATAAGTATTTCATGATTAATTTTGCAAACAAATAAGAAATCGCTCTCTATTATAGCTATAAAAAATTAAACTAGGTATTTCAAGTGAGCTCACTTTCCGGTCAGCGGCTAACATTGCATGACATTTCCGGTTTTGATAATACGAACCAAACACTATTTTCTTGTTGTTTTAAAGATTTTATTGGGAACATTTCAGCACAGTACAGTACTCAGGATACACCACGAGGCTCTTACAAAGTGTATGGACCATATATACAGCTCTGTGGAAGGATTTTCCTGCTTCGATTGGAGTGAACGTCAATATTTACAGTTCTTATTCACCAGTCGTTCGATAGTGTGCCGGTCTGTGTGAGCGGAAGAACCAAAAGTTTCGGCCTATCTGGACGCTTTTAAGTTGTAATATAAAAGCTCTTTCATGCCTGTTAGTGTCTGTACCATGTATAGCCGAGAATGTGGAACAATCAGAGTACAATTTCATCGATTAGACTGACATCGTGAAAACTGCCCAAATTCGCAAGGTAGGCCTTGAATGAATATTTATTTCTCAGACTTCGCATCTTCAGACTTTCAATAATTGCATTGAATGGGTACACTACATAATAGGAGTTAGCTTTATAGCTGTATTCAGTCAATGAAAGGAATTTTTGAGGGAAATAATCAAGCTACAACATGACGAATTTTTCATATTTTGAACATTTATCTCAAATGGTACGAATCCCCATTTTAAAATTATCATACTCCCCGAAGAGATTTTTCTGGATTCTGTAACATCGATGTCTATAGAAGTTGTGATAAAAGTAAAAGTTCTCAGAAGTGCGTACTTTCGGAGCTATAAGCGAAACATTTGTGCCTGTTTTTCCTGTCTTTTAAAATGGCCGACATGGCCCCTCGCCAAGTGTCGATTTTCTGAGCGAATACTCGAAGACAATTGTAGTCATTAACCATTTGTAAAACTAGAAGAGTTGACCTGCTTTAGAAACAAATTTGAATAAAATTGGTTTAAATGCGCCGGAGAACCAGCCTCATTCATTTGCACTTTGCAGGAGGGAATTTTGGGTTGAATTTGTGGGGACTGGGCCAGAAGGAACAATTGCCGTTTCCATGGCAACAATACATTTGATGACCCCAACATGGGGTGTTTTTGTGCACCCCCCTAGGTGGCCTACCTGCACACAAAATTTCAAGGGGGGGTAAAAAATTTCATTTCCAACTTTGTTTGATTCTTACAGAGACCTGTTCTTAAAAGGCCGCCGAGTGAACGCTTATAGATTGCAATTAATTTTCCCTCTTATTTTCCGTCACTGTACTAACATGGTTGTGTTTGCAATAAAGTTAGCCTCGTTTGTGTTGTAAACAATTAGAACTAAGAACAGTATTACCCATGATCCTTTCTGATCTTTTAAAACATGCCCACGAATTAATTTTCATTTGGATTCATTTCACGAGATTTTTGAAATTAAGAAAAGTAGAAATGAATTAGTCAAACGCGAAAGTAGTTGAATGCTTTTATTGGTATGATATTCACAACGATAATTAAAACTTTGACCATTAATTCTGTAGGCATGCCTTAGTGTCCTAGCCTGAAAATTAATACAAACGAGTATAGTCAGTATTTTATGCTGTCTCTTTAGATTGAATAATGGTAATACATTTCTTAAGTGTCAATTGTATTTTGAACAGACGTTTCGGGCATAGCCCTTCATCATCACTGATGAAGGGTTGGTACGCGTATAGATTACTATAGTAGGGGACATCGTGTTCTGTTGTAACTTCTGTCTTTGGGCAAAATTGTTAAATTAAAAAAATATACATGTTAATATCTTATCGAGCAGAGAAAGTGATAAACACAACAACCAAAGTTTTTCACGTCATTTTTAATGATTAAAATTCATCGAAAAGTTGCACGTGCGTATATTTTTAACCTGGAAAAGATAGAACAATAAATAGATCAACGTAAATAAAATGAAATAAACAGAGAAGAATGGGTTTATGCACTCTCCATAAAGAACCTGCACACTAAGGTATTGACGTTAGGGATCAATTGCAAAATTAGCTATCTTCTACAAGATCTGGTGAATATTTGGGATGAATTCGAAACAAATGTAATTTGAATGAGTGTGTTCATTGAATCGTGAACTGAGAAATGCCACGCAAGAGTTTCAATTTCCCAGAATTCCTTTTAGTCATAGCTATTATGTTTTCAACCCAACAACGTATGTTTTATGTAATACTCCTTCAGTTACAGTTCTTGGCGCCATCTTGAAAGGCAGCCTTGCAATGATAGAGACCTTTTTTAACACCTTGGACGATTATTCACGTGTCTCTATCATTGCAAGGTCACCGTTGGTCTAGCTTCGATGCAAAGGCACGGCTACCTTTCAAGATGGCGCCGGGAACTGTAAAAAGGAGTATTAGCTGAATATGTTGTTACTCACACAGGTTGCATGTTCGTTTGCAGTATCCTTTAATAGCGGGATGGTTGCATATGTAGTCAGCAGGATGTGCTGCACACGCTGGCCATTCGTCTTGACACCCTGTTGAGCACAAAACAACACGGTAGCAGTGGTTAGGTCTATTGTGTACAAAAGTAGGCCACAGCTTTTGAGAGAAAACCATCAATCTCCCATAATTCCTCTCGGTCTCACATCATCCATTTCCGAATACCAACGCTTTTTGAAATAGCTGTATACAAGGGAAAGACTGACGTAGATTACAATAAAAAACCATGAATACCATACATAATACATACCATACATACATACCATACATACCATACATACCATACATACCATACCAAATATTACTACATACCTGGTGGTGGTGGTGGAGGAGGCTGGGTCGGTGGTGGAATGTTTGTGGGAGGTGGAGGGGGTGGCATGTTTGTGGCAGGTGGGGGTGGTATTGGTCCATTTGTTGGTGGTGGAGGTACAGCTGTTGAAGCAATAGCAATCAAAACATGAAGAATCCATCCATCAATCGTCGGTCGGTCAGTCGGTTAATCAGAAGGTCGGTCGGGAAGTCGGGCAGTCGGTATAGTATGGAACTTACGTCCTCCGATGTTCTTAGAGATCCAGGACAAGTAGCTGTTGACTCTAGCAAAGACAGTGTAGTGTGTAGTTGGACAATTTCTCTGTCCAAAGCTAACAGCACCATGAAGCACCCATCGTCCTCCTTCCTCGCACACGAAAGGTCCACCGCTGTCACCATTACATCCACCAGAGGCACCTGCTCGGGCTTCGCCTGCGCACAAGTGAGCTGAGCGATCAGCGATGTTGTACTTTTTCTTGCAGTCAGACTGTGAGACGACTGGTAACGCTGCTTGTTGTAGGATGTCTGGTAATCCGCTACCGACACCATTTGTTTTACCCCAACCTGTACAAGAACGACAACCGCGCGTCAGGTTTATAACTCTTATGCATGTTTTAAAAGGCCTGGGGCCCGTTGCATAAAATATGTAAGATTGTGTTACGGATTTCCTAAAGCGTGTTGCATGAAGCTTACTGAACACTTTCGTAAGTGAATTACTTAAGAGTGAATTTACGTGGACACCTAAGTGCTTGATTAAGCATAGAATTTGATTACAGAAATGTATAATTAACAAAGCATATAAGCTTTCAAAAATGAATAACATCGATTGTACAAAAATGTAAACGGATTACTGGATGAAAATAAGGAAAGGAAAATGAGCACATTTATCTATTCAGTTATTTGTGCGAGTTCGTCTTTTGCAGGAAAAATAAAACCTATAAGTGACATAATACCATGATCGCCTCGGTTTCCTTTGTCCTTCCAGGGACATACAAACCACTAAATCTCCTTTCTCCAATTTTCCGACCGGGAAATTTAGTAAGACAATGCAGAAATCCATTGTCTAATTTTCCCGGCGGGAAAATTAGACAATGGATATCTGCATTGTCTCGCTAATTTTCCCGCCGAATGGAGACTCGGATCGTCCCCAGGGTGTCCCTCATATAGCAATCACTGGGACCTTGGACAGAGTAATCTGTCCGAATTATGTTTAACCTGAAAGCTGGCTCTACTCCAAGTTACTCAAGAGTCTAACACATGTGGGATGCTATGTCCTCGACTCTGCGCATGAGCAGCGCATATGCAAAGACCGGAATTCTTTCTTTTCTGGACTAAAATCTTGGAACTCTTTATTTCTTGCCTTTTCCCATTGCTTACTAAACGTTAGCACATCATTAATTTTTTTCCCGCATTTTCGGGCATTTTCCCTGCAGCGTCTTTTACAAAGGCAAAACAACTCTCCGCCATGACTCTTGTCATGGTATTACTTATAAAAAATTGATTGTCGGCAAATCTGTGCATACGTGCATGCTGCATAATAGCGCTAAATAGCACAAAACTTTTTCCTGAAAATATATCTCCAAATTAGTCCAAATGAACACACTTACAATACAAGGCTATGATATGTTAGGAAATTTTAAACTGAAAGTAAAATTTTCCATGGCACACTTAGTTTTACGGGATCTCTAGAGCTCCCGTAAATTTACGGACGACTTCTGCACTTAATTAAGAAATGGGCGCAAAGCGTTTATGCAACACCCGTATATTTCGTTGCATAAACAGCACTTAGGTGGTCACTTACGATAATCGTAAGATGTAATACTTAAGTGAAACTCTTAAGTGAATAATTAACTCATTTTAAGTAGACTCGTAAGTTTTATGCAACCGGCCCCTGGGTCGCATAGCTAATTAGTATAATTATAATAATTATAAAATTTGGAGGAATAGTTCCACCTGTCAAGCTAAAACTTGACCAAGTGTTTCAATACTCCAGTTTCGAGTTGCTTAGACACCGCTGTACTTCTTGACAAAAGACGCATTTGCTCAGGCTTAGCCTCAATTCAGTGGAAATTATGCACAAATACCGACGAGAACACGAAAAAGTGTTGACATTCAACAATAGAAACATTTTTTTAATTGCACGGGTTATTCTCTGGATTGAGGCTAAGCCTGAGCAAACGCGTCTTTTGTTAAGGAGTACAGCGGCGCGTAAACAACTCGAAACTGGAGTATTCCAAGATTGCTTGAAAATATTTTGTTCCTGAAGCCATCAGGTATGTTACGTGACAACACAAATAATTCAGTTAAAAATGAGCCGTATAGAAACTGTATGCATGGAGAACAACGAATAGCATGTTATCATAGTGATCTTTGTCGAAATCATGAATAATTAATGAGGGAAATACAATAGAAATCATAAGCGTAGCAGACATCTGTAAATCGGCAAGAGATTCGTCCTCATTTGCATTCAACTTTAACTTGGATTTTCTCGGCCAAACTGTTTCCTATCATCCAAATTATAGTAAAACATCCACTTATACATCGTTGGATTCGATAAGTCAGATACAATATTCGCGTCCGATCGCCTACGGCTCGAGTTTGTAAATCCCATACAGATCGGACGCGAATATTGTATCTATTACTTGGAATTGTGCTGGAATGGTTGCCCCCATAGTCTGTTAATCATAATGTACAGAACAGGTCACGTGACCAAGTAAAAAAAAAACGTTAATTTTTATTTTCCCTTTACTGTAATAACTGTAATATTTATGCTACCACAAGCACCTGGGGATGTGAGAAGTAATCCTCTGAGAGGAATTCCTATCAGGGAATGTGAAAACCGTGTGATATATGAGGCATCGTGCGTGAATAGTAGAATATGGGTATTGTTATTCATGAGATGGTAATGAGGTATGGACAATCAATCTGGCCTTCCCCAAGCTGGCACGCCATTCAATTCAATTAATTTCAATACCACAGGATTTACAAATACACCATTATATGAGATCCCAAATACCCCCAAAGTGGCTCTGGAACCCCCTGATGCAGTTAAGCCACACATAACCTGAGACCTGTTTTATTTCCCTTCTACCCTATACCCTTACAAACCTTACAAAGTAGGTGTCGTTATATATTATTTAGAGCCTGGCTATCGATACAGACACAAAGACATGGTCATGTGAACATCCTTTATTCAACCTATCACAGCGCCCGATACGGTAGTGACATATGCACAGGAACCATGACAATGGCACGACTTCCGGCTCATACTCCACGTTTTCGAATAAACGGTCTTAAAGTGCTGTACACAGTCAAATCCATAATTGTATCCCGGCCCAAATGGATGATCGACAAGAAGCTTTTGCCATGCTTTAGTATTATTATGCAAGCCATCTGCTACCACCTGGTCTGTATTCCAAAACTGAACAGATGAAATAACTCAGGAAAAACACCGTGCTGCGACGACGCCTTCTATTGTGGACAAAAACCGATGCTCCCCCCAGAACCGGGAACCATCTATATTCACCCAATTAAAATTTTCGCTGATCCTGAGCTGAATAGATGAATACCAAATTCTGCAGCATCTAGGAATTCACATTCGACTCATACGGAAATACTAAGCTTTCCACATATTCCACGACTAAAGAATAAAACTAGGGACGAACATAAAGGACAGCGAAAAGTTTGATTCCAAACTCACGATCCACGAGTTATATACTATGCATAGGCAAAAAATGAAATACAACGGGGTCCCCGATCAGGAGGGAGCAACTACCCACGTCCGTGAACGAAGCGTACACAAGCATTCTAGATAAAAGGCTAACCTGAGTGAGTTGCTCACCCCAATCTGAGATAATAACCTACATTTCCCTGGAACGGCTAGAGTAAAATGGAGTAGCCAATACCAAATTTGGTCTACCAACCGGTTACAATTTATATAACACCTTGTAAAAAACTTGCAAATCCTATAAACCTCCATTCATAAAGTTGCAATCGTAATTACATCCAGAGTGTTTGCAACCCCACAAAAATTTATTATTTATCTTATTTTCATCCAATACTATCATGCAGCCTCCTTCAGATCACACAAGCGCGATTTTCTACATTTCCTGTCACAGCGTGCCTCGAACACGAGCCAGTACATGATTTACTAGTACTACTACAGTTTCCCGTGACAGCGTGACTCGATCATGGTCCAGTATGCGATTTTGTACATTTCGATCCAGTCACAATCTGTTTCGATCACAGCTGGCACGCATTTATCCACATTTCCAGTCACAGTGTGCTTTGATCACGGGCAAGAACACGACTTTCTACATTTCCTGTCGCAGCGTGCCTCGATCACGGGCAAGAACACGACTTTCTACATTTCCTGTCACAGCGTGCCTCGATCACGGGCAAGTACACGAATTTATACATTTCCTGTCACAGCGTGCCTCGATCATGGACAAGTACACGACTTTCTACATTTCCAGTCACATTGTGCCCCGATCACGGCAAGTACACGACTTTCTACATTTCCAGTCACAGCGTGGCTCGATCACGGACAAGTACACAACTTTCTACATTTCCAGTCACAGCGTGCCTCGATCACGGACCAGTACAAGACTTTCTACATTTCCAGTCACAGTGTGCCTCGATCACGGGCAAGTACACGATTTTCTCCTTTTCCAGGTACAGCGTCGTGCCTCGATCACGGGCCAGTACACGACTTTCTACATTTCCTGACGCAGCGTGCCTCGATTACGTGCCAGTACAACATATCCGGTCATAGCGTGCCTCGATCACGGGCCAGTACAACATATCCAGCCACAGCGTGCCTCCATCACCGGTCAGATCACACACAAACCATACATTCTTAGTTACCACGTGCTCTGAGGTCGAAATTATCAATACAATTATCGATACATACATTGCCTGTAAATAATAAACTGCATGTGTACTGTCCAACAAGCATAAATTTCTAAACTACCAACACCCGACCCGACAAACAGACTACAGCCCACAGGCAAAAAGAAAGAGAGAGATTATAAAACGGAATACCGTCGTGATGCACAATTCTAAACTTATTTCAAACGAACTTCCCTCGGCTTGCTGTCACAAGCACAAAATCTCCCGCAAATTAAAGTTTGTACACAATTTGCAACAACCGAATTGCACGCTCGAGTTGCACGAGTCCCTTACCAACTCTTTCACACATGCAGGCCATTTACGTATTACACGTGGCGAACTAAACTTTGCCCGACTAAACCTTGGAAAGCAACAAACCCGGCACTGAAGAAACGGTAAAAACCCTACCAAATATGGCGACTGAAAATTGCACGACACTGAGAAATAGATCATACAGAACCAATATACGATACCACATTAGCCGGAGCGTTGGCCGCTTCAACTAGTCAACTCGTTCGTCAACCTCAGCTACTGAATTTGCTGGACCGGCGCTTGACCTTCGGGTTACTACCAGCGTTCGCTACTACTTGTCCTGCCGCCGGTGGACGAGGAGATTGCTCGTCACGTACCATACTTTACCATTGCATAGCGAGTAAGTCGGGTTCTACTGAGCTAGCAGCCAAAACGTCCTTCGTCTCGGCATAGTTAGTAGAGGGGACTGGTTGGGAAACCTTTTGTTATATGTTTTTGTTCGTTTTTTTCAACCGTGACCGTGCACAAATCTTTTGTTTTGTCATTGTGTTAGGAAAAATTAAACATATTACAATATTTAAATAAATAATACAATAGAGAACATTTGGGTTCATTCATTTAGCCATTTTCTAATGAATTTGAACAAACATTGTGCACGGTCAGGACCCGTTCAACATCATAATGACATTAGGACTAGAACAAAGAAATATAACAAAAGGCTTCCTAACCATTCCCTCTACTAACTATGGTCTCGGACCAAGTGAGTTAAAGAGGGAGAGCGTGCTTTGTGTTTTCCTTTATATACTCATCTGCATATATTATGACTAATCCCCAAGGATCATATTTACAATTCAAATATAGTGTGAATAGTTTCTAACCTGTGATGTAGCACTTTGCGCCGACAGCCGCGTCTCCCGATGGAAGACAAGCAACATTGACTTTGTCGCTGAGCGTCGCTGGTCGTTCAAGCTGCAGTAGTGCAAGATCGTTTTTTAAATTCTGCATTGTGAAGCCATGATGCTTGATGAGTTTCTTCAGGTTGAATGTTTGTTGTACACTGGTACTGCCAGTTCGTCGGTGTCCACCTGGAGAGAAATAGCTCTGTTAGTTTGTGCGTAGTTTTAAGTAGTAATAATAATCTATATAGGCAAGAGACCATTGTAATGGCGCGTTTTATGATAGTTTTCAATTTGTTCTTCTAGTCAACAATAACATTAGTTATTTCTGTATTTTCAAGCAGTTCTTTGAAGAGAAGAAATATCGTAGAACGTCAATGTTCATCAGTTCAGAATGGTTTGTACAATGCAATGACATCATTTCTCGGTCTGTTTGTTATGTATTACTAACATGGCTCTGGATTTATAGTAACGTTTTGGTTTGTGAATGCGAAAAACATCCCCAAATGTCAAAAGGAAAGTTAAACTCACCAACCACTACAGTGTAGCCGCTAGGGGTTGGGTTCCTGTCAACACAATGTGCTGCAGTCAAAACCCAGTCTGGTCTGATCAATGTACCACCACAGATATGTCTGCCACGAACACGTAGAGAAATCTGCCATGGCCATGAATGGGGTGACGCATTTTGGCCATTGATGACTCGAGAACCCGCGAGACGATTCCCGCAACCTGTTCAAAATAAGCGAAACGAAGCGTTTTAGATATGGTTAGTAATAGGGAATGTTTTTGGGAGGGAGGTTTTCCTGATCATTGTGTGGTCGCTCCAGCTGTTTTTTCCATTTCCGGCTCGCTCAAATGAGTCAATAAGCTTCCCAAAATAGATCATGGCGTCATCCATTTGCTCCTCAGTTTTACCTCATTACATTCCATTTCCACTGATCCTCAAAACCACTGGAGGTTTTCCTCCTTACTATACTACTATACTACTATACTACACGTGAGTAGTATAGGAGGGTTGGTACGGTTATAATTTATTCGTGCTAACGTACGTGCTAAGGTACTATTAGTATAGGAAATACCACAGTTACGCACGAGTGGTATTCAGCCACTTTCATCAAATACAAGTGGTATTTTTCATTAATTCTTCGAGAACTAAGTGGTATTTCCTATTAATAACACACCTACAAAAAATATTAGTTTCTTTATAGTAGCAAATCGCGCGTAATGCAATCACAACCACAAATAATAAAATAGCACATGTGCAATTTTCTTAATACCGTGCAATTAATTAATTGCACGGTATTAAGAAAAAATCCACAGTCAATCAGCTAATCAGAAACGAGTATTTTTTGTAGGTGTGTTATTAGTGCTAAATATAAATATTAATTAATGGCACTATAATATATGTGTGCTAAATATGAATAATTGATGTGAATATTAGTGCTAAATATAAATAATTAATGACTCTATAATATATGTATGCTAAATATGAATAATTGATGTAAAAAGAAGAGTCTGAAATCAAAAAATCACATCAAAACAAAACCTCTCTCAAGAAAGTCTTAGAAATTCACGATGATTTATTTTAGAGAAATCAGAAGAAAAAAACAATGAAATGAACACTTGGATTGATTCGTAAATATATAACTTGCTTTTTTTTAAACCAGATCTTTGCAGTTTTCTGTGTTATTATTATTTCAACTGAAGAGTCAAAACGACGCTAATTAGTTATGCAAACTTGTCTGTGTGAACAAGCCTGAAGCAAAACAATAGACCCTTTTGTTCTCCAAAACAATAAACAACTATATAACAAGCCAGAAGTTAGCTTCGGTTTCATAGTAGCTCAGTTGAAGTCAATACAAAACTTCGGACACAACATTTACTACGGAACTGAGAAGTGGTCGAATTCTTCTTCCTTGGAGTCCAGGAAAGAAAAGGAAACACGCAGCTGCTGAACAGGAACCCAAGAAAATCAAGCTGGATACGATAGGCGATCTCTGTGATCGACTGAAAGAGTTAGATGTATGTGTATGGTCAAGAAAACTACAAGAAGTCAAATGTCTGTTCCGATTCCTATTTTATGAACTTTGCAAGTTGCTTGGAGGGCAAGAACAAGCGCGACGGTATGGAGAGCAGAATTGGGAGATGGCTCTTTTCAGAAATGGCGAACAGATAGTAGATAGCACGTTTTGGCAAAATGTGTTGGTTTCGGTTCGTATTCGCATTAAAAGAATCGATCCAGAAGAGAAACGTTTGGACCTGATCCCAACTGTAATGGAGCAAGAGTATTCTATCGTCCCAAGCCATCCTGAATACAAAGAGATGAAAGAATGTTTGGAAATCTTTGTCAAAGACCTCTTCAATTCCATTCCAAATCCTGCATGAGCGAACAATTTTTGTTCGTGACAAAAAACTGTACTTCAGTACTATTGCAAGGGCATTGTCAGTGGAGTGTTTTATTAAAAAAGATATCGACACCTATCCTTGGAACAAATGTTGAAAGAAGAGAAGAAATATAGTTCTTATTTTCCCGATATTGATGATGGAGTTACAGTACTAAGGTTTCCGCGTATGTGGTATTTACTGCATCGGGTTCCTTCGCGATTTTAAAATTTTGGAAACAGGAACGATTCTCGAGCTCGTCACGTCATACTCGAGATGCACTATTGCAACACAAAAGCAGAGGCCAATACTCTTCTGAAAACAACGGCGCCAAAAAACTATTTCAGCACTTAACTGTATGCGAAGGTTAGATTTTCAAACCAAAATCAAAACAATCATAACGCAGGAAGGAAAGAACTCTTTAGTTTGAACTGTTTCACCTCTTTATGATTAGTTTTTGTAACATTTAAAAATGTTTGATCGCTATTGATTAAACTTCAAATTGAATGTAAATATTCACCATGCAGTATATTGTGTAAATAAAACTTGTTATTCACCTCAAACGACTATACTTCTTATAATCACATTTTAAGTTGTAATAAGCCACTTCACGCTGTCGTCCGCCATCTTCATTAAACTTCGATAATCAGCAGGCATGCATGCCAGTTGTTGGACTGAATATATGACCAATGTAGGTGTTTTAACTACCTTTTACGAGTCAATCTTCTTTTCACGAATGGATCTTAAAATTTCGAGCTTGGCATATTCACGTGCCGAACGTTTTCTTTTGAAAACAAAATTCTTTTTTTCTCGATTTGTAGCCTTCCAATACCCATGTATTTTTATTTCTCATGCTATGAGGCGGATTTAACAATAAAAACATTGACATAATGTTGGTTTCCAACAAGAAGTCTATTTAACCACTGCAAGTAAGAATTACATGCGTTGATCAAGCTACATTTCAATTTATTTCATTGATAACAGTTATATTATAACTTGTACACAGAGTTCGCATTGTGTTCTAGAATAGGCTGTTTGTGAAAGAGTTTATTCAGCAAGAACTTTCGTTGATGTATAGCTGCCTCAGTTGTTTCTTCCCATCCAAAGCCCTCGATCTGTGTCCATAAGATTTTGTTTTGTTTCCATTACTTTTCGATATTCAGCATTTTTCTTTAATCCATGCATCGATTTGAGATACTCAAATAAAACCGCTCGTAGCTCTTTTCGGTATGTCGGTACGTACCAAGTCGTTACTGGCTTTGGTTTAGACATAGACATATACTTTATTTAGTACCACTGAGAAGTTTGCATACAATTAAGTTTATAAGTTAAGTTAATGGTTTAGCAGTCTCTGCATTTTCACCAGCTTGTTCATAATTATCAGTGAACTAAATGTTGCCATTTGTTCTCATGTTCAACTATTGTGGGATTGTATTTTTTATCCAATTCCCCCTGGAGGTGGGGGGGGGGGGGGGGGGGGTACCCACGGCCATTTTTGGGGTAGGGGTGTGCCGCCATGATCCAAAAAACCTTACCCTATCCCAGACCTAAAAACGGAAATTTTCCGTACCCTATCCCAGACCTAAGTATCAAAATCTATACCCTAACCCAGACCTAAGCTTGAAAATCAATACCCTATCACAGACTAAAATTGAAAGTTCGTGACCAATTTGAAGCTAAGAATTTTTATTTTGCCGCTACTATAATTTATAAACATTAGAGATCTTCAAATGATCGTAAAAATGCAAAAAGAATGATAAATACTTGTTTCACTGTAAAAACATACCCTGTCCCAGTGCAAATGGGCAAAACACATACCCTATCCCAGACCTGAGAAGCTCGAAAACCATACCCTATCGGGCGGCACATACCCGTATAGCTTATATAGGGGAGTACTCCCCCTGGTCCAATTCACGATCTCTCAACTGAGATGTAAAACTTGCTTTACTCATCGGAGAGAAAGAATGCCTTGTATGTCCTTTCTGTCTCCATTTGTCCTGATAGTCCTCAGTTTGTCCTTATAGACCTTATAATGTCCTTACAGAGTCCAAGTACTGTACTTTTTAAACAATACTAATATTACAAAAACTGATATTACGGCATAGTGCGCCATTCATGAGAAAGTGGATGCGTTGATCGGTTACGAGGTTTATTGATCTTGGTTGCTTTCCTAATACATCCACTTCGAGTTTTCAATGAATCCGTTGCGTTTCTTGGTATTGATGATTGGTAAACGATGTCTGTTTGTTGTTGTTGCTGAGTTAATTGGTGATGTTTTACTTGTGGAACATGACTTTGAGGTTTTCGTGTTATCAGTGTCATGATAGATGATCACTTTTACCTTGGGTTGAAGTTTTGCCTATTGTAAATACTTTCTCCGCTGAATGTGGTTCAACTGATGTACATCCGTGAGATGATTGGATAATTTCATGAGGTATTTTGCTCCACAATTCGGAATCGGACAATCTCGACTCACTCGCTTGACCATCCTAATCTTAAGAGCAGGTGAATGAGAAAATCAAGCAAAGTTGGAATTGAAAATTTGTCCCCCACCTTGGAATTTTGTGTGCAGGTAGGCCACCCAGGGGTTGCACAAAAACACCCCATGTTGGGGTCATCAAATGTATTGTTGCCATAGAAACGGCAATTGTTCCTTCTGGCCTATGTGCCACAAATTCAACCCAAAATGCCCTCCAGTAAAGGGCAAATGAATGAGGCTCGTTCTCCGGCGCATTTACACCAATTTCATTCATATTTGTTTCACAAGCAGGGCAAATCTTCTAGTTTTAAAAATAGCCAATCACTACAATTCTCTTTGAGCATACGCTCAGAAGATCAACACTTAACGAGTGGCCATGTTGGCCATTTTGATTGACAGGAAAAGTAGGTTAAACCGCTCTTTGGCTGATATCTTCTAAAGTACGCTCTTCTAAGAAATGATACTTTCATCACAACTTCTATAGACATTGATGTTTTAAATGCTAAAAAAAAATTGGACAAAACTATAATTTTACGGTGGGGGTTCGTACCATTTGAGGGAAATGGTCGAAATATGAAAAATTAGTCTTGTTGTAGCTCGATTATTTCACTCAAAAACTAATTTCATTTACTAAATATCACTATAAAGCTAACTCCTATTATGTATTATCTCGTATTATCTCCTAAACACATTCAATCCAATTGTTGAAAGTCTGAAGATGCGAAGTCTGAGAAATAAAAATTCATAAAAGATCTACCTTGCGAATTTGGTCACTTTTCACAATGTCGGTCTAATCGAGGTGAATTTACCCTGATTATTCCACATTCTTGGCCATACATGGTGCAGTCACTAACAGGCATGAAAAAGCTCTTAAATTACAACTTTAAGATGTCCAGATTAAGATAACGTTTGTTTATCCCGCTCACACAGACTGCACAACTATCGAAGGACCAAGTTGTACAAGAGCGTACGTAATATTGACGTTCACTCCAATCGAAGCAGGAAAACGGCATCACCAGAAATATTGGACATGCCGATGAGCGAGCATGCGCAGTAGTAGCCGTAATGGCGATAGTATCGAAAATAAGAAAATGTATGGCGAACCTCAGTTTTTTGCAAATACTTAGTTAACGATCTTATGGTTTTCTTTTGTCGGACTAAAAATTGACAGCGAATGAGCAAACACATTTATTTAGATGACCATAATTGTGGTTACAATTGTGCTACCTGGTTCCATGAGCTTCAATAATTGAGTTGATTATCTGAACGAATCCCCCATATATCTTCTGTAAAATGTCTTAACCAGTGTTGGGTAATTTCAATTTCATGAACTATCAGTCAGTCTAACATGCCGTGTCGGACTCGAACTTTCAACAGCAATGTTTGGTGCACACATTTCACGTAGAAACATCCCCATTTTGTTAAATCTAGTTGGTTCCAAGAGCGTGGATATCATCCCTAAAAGTCACTTTTCGTCATCCTCCAAGACAGGCCATATCTGAATGGACGGTTGTCCGAAAATGAAGATCTTCACCATCCGCCATTTTCCTGTTTACATGAGTTCTAAGTGCATTCTGGGATGGCACACAGGGAGTCCGATCGAGAGCTTGAAGGGTAAAATTTCGATGTATTTTGGTGTTCACCCTATATTTCTGTGTTGGGCTTCCTGTGTCATATTTTGATCGACCGTCGTTAAATAAAGTCAGTCTTTTTGATATTTCGAAGTTCTAAACTTGCTTTCAAAACAAAGATTAATGCTAATTAAGATCTGTATGTCATTTATTTAGCAATTAAAACTGTTTTTAGCGAGTTTTGGGACAAAATGCTGAGCCCGAGGAAACCGCTGGCTAATGTCCCATATTTCTGGCAATGCCCTCTTTCTTTTTCTCTCCCCCTCCGCCAAAAAAGCCTGATACTCAGGTTACATATATATATATAGTTCAAGCACTTTGCTATAGACCAAGCAAAACTCATGGTGTATCTTGAATACTGTTATATGCTGAAATGTTGCCTTAAAACGACAAGAAATAAGTTTCTTGTTCGTATTGTAAAAACCGGAAATATCACGCGAATGTCAACCGCTGACCGGAAATGAGACCACTTCGAAACAAAATACCCACCAATAAATCGGGAAAGACGTATTTTTATCTATCCATTGATTTCAAATGTTTAAAAACTCTTTAAGTCGAAACAAAAATAATTCGCCTATCTATAAAACTTTACTGAAACCCGGCCATACCAATGGATAATTCCGATAATCGATAATAACAGGAGCCCATTAGTAGGAGCGTCCATCTAATATAGGTATGTGTATTAGCGTATTAGCAGATAAATCTATTTTTAGATCAGTAGTTCGCGCGAAAAAAAAACACCTCGACCAATCAGAGCAGGGATAATTTAGCCAATCACAACTCACTAGGTCAGTCGCACAAGGCAGGCAGACAAGATAGAGACGCGAGCTTTTCATTCAAACCTTTCGAGTTCAAATTTGAGCGATGAGAGCGATTATACAAGTAAAGAACACAGTAGTCCACCTCAAAGTAAGCCTGATGAATCGGTAAAGCGAGTAGCTTCTGCATGGTGCAAGGAAAGGGAATACACAACTGTCACAAGCGACTCCAGCGCCGAAGACGGCAAATCTCTCAGCTCAGCTTTTCGAGAGAACTTAATTGAGGCGTAAGCTTTCACGAAAACATACAGATATGACCTACACAGAGCTCTGATTCAGTCGGAAATGACTAGCTCAGCTGAAATCTTCTTTGATGCCTCTTCTTTCATCGATCTTATTTGATGGTGCATGTGAATTATGTCAGGTAAACGAGTTCGTGTATCACACTAGACTAAACTTAATAAGCTTAAGCTTAAGCTTACTGATTTCGTATACTCGATTTCCTGCCGGTTGAAATATTTTCCCCTCGATAATCTCTCGGTTATTACATACAATTACTTACAAACTTTATTTTACGTGGGCAGTTTACAGACTTTACAAATTCAGTGAATTAAATATAACCAAACTGGTTTCAAATTTGGTCCACAAGGACTCCACAAGAACTGCATGAACTCACATCATGAAGAAGCCGCCTTTTCGATCTGAAAACTTGCATTGACAATGTTTTTTCTCATACAAAACATCTTTTGGCAAAACCTAGTATTACGAGCTTGAACTCAATTACCTGAGTTCTTACCTGCCTGTGAAGTATCTAACAGTATATTTTGCAAACATTTCTTTGTTGACTTTGCAGTCTTGAATCTTGATCAGTTCGCCGATCCAAAACGACAAAACTCAAAAGAGATGTACGAGTCTCGATTTCCTCAATCATTTGTACATTTGTCTGGCTAACTTATTTTCGCCGTTGTACCTTTCAAATAAGATCGATGAAAGAAGAGGCTTCAACTGCTCTATGTAGGTCAAATTTTGTATGTTTTCGTGAAAGTTTACGCCTCAAGTTCTCTCGAAAAGCTGAGCTGAGAGATTTGCCGTCTTCGGCGCTGGAGTCGCTTGTGACAGTTGTGTATTCCCTTTCCTTGCACCATGCAGAAGCTACTCGCTTTACCGATTCATCAGGCTTACTTTGAGGTGGACTACTGTGTTCTTTACTTTTATAATCGCTCTCATCGCTCAAATTTGAACTCGAATTTGAATGAAAAGCTCGCTTCTCTATCTTGTCTGCCTGTCTTGTGCGACTGATTTAGTGAGTTGTGATTGGCTAAATTATCCCTGCTCTGATTGGTCGAGGCGTTTTTTTTTCGCGCGAACTACTGATCTAAAAATAGATTTATCTGCTAATACGCTGTGACACATATCCTATATGGGAGATGGACGCTCCTACTAATGGGCTCCTGATAATAATCAATAATCAATCGATTAATATTGGAAATCGATGAAAATCGATCACGTGAAAATGTTATTATTAATAATTATATATTGTTATTGTTATTATTTATTTATTATCATTATTATCATTTTAATCGATTACCATCGATTTCTATCGATCGATAATTATCATGGATGCTATATAACACAACATATTTTATTGGAGACTTGTGCCTCCCGTACATAAATCATATATGCAGTGGAACTCCGTTAATACGGACACCATCGGGACGAGACGCAATGTCCGTATTAACCGGGTGTCTGTATTAACCGGGTATATTTTATTGGCATTTGTATGAGTTTCGATTCTGCCGGGACAGAACAACATGCCCGTAATAACCGGGTGTCCGTCTTAACCGGATGTCCGTCTTAAACACGAAGACGCACTATAAAAATTCATATTTTATAGATTAAGAAGTTTTTTTATTTTTTATTTTTCATTATTATTTTTATTCTGTAAAGCCATTAGATCATATTTACATGTAATTTTTGCGCTATATAAGTATTAAATTATTATTATTATTATTATTAAAAGGGCATGCTCCGCCCACAATTTTTGAATAGTAATGAGTTTCAATGTGGCGGACAATGGCTGAACATGGCTGAACAAGCGGGTAAAATGATTTTCTTAATAAAATCACATTTCAACAGCAAAGTTAATGAAGAAATTATAACTTCCCGTCTAAAACAGTTATAATAGACGAACGTGTCAATATTTTTCGCATTCGGTAGTTATATATACGATTTTCAGTCGCACCACGCGTCTACGTACGAAGGATATTTTGAATTTCGCGCGCCATGTATCACACGTACATTCAACATCTACAAATTCATGAGCCGAAATCCTCTTTGCCTGTAATAAGCATTTCCAAGCATAAAACTATGTTCGGTCATTTCTACATAAAGCGACAAGAGTATTGTTTTCTTACAGAAGTTACGTTCGTCCTCGTTGTCGTTTGTCTTGTTGTGTATTGTTATGGTGTCGTCGTTCGCGAAGGTGTCTTGTTATGAGGTAAATGTGTCGAGCATTTGTACATCTCTGTACTTTTATGGTAAAGGCCGGCAAGGTTTCGAAACCTATGCTGTGAGTATATTTAATTTGCAAATGACATTTCCATATGTCTTGGCGGGATATTAGGATAACCTACGAAAGAAACGATAAGCATCGCACAGAATCCTATTGTCTTTTGGGACATGTATGTCTGTACTTACAGTCGAACGATTTCTAAAGGCGTCATTAATATGCATGAAATGACGCAATAGAAACCCTGTCTACCCAGTGAAATACTATCAATGGATCAACGGCTCTTCTAGAAATCAACATTTACACGAACGTCATGCCTTTATAATATGCTTTTTGCTGGTTTTTGAGAGGTTTTGCGTATTAGTTATCTGATAGAGCGAGAATGAGTTGAACTCACGTCGGCCGCTAAGAGTCATTCAAATGACAACAACAAACGACTTGAAGACAAAAGCCGAATTGATTACTTCGTAGTTTGTCATCGCATACACTATAAACTCGTCAAAAACTTACTTAACAACTGAACTTACACTTTATATATGCTTTCAAATGATAGGTATTGCGTCCGTATTAGTTATCTGATAGAGCGAGAATGAACTCACGTCCGCCGCTAAGAGTCATTCAACAGTGACAACAAACGACACAGAAGCCGATTTTATTGCTTCATAGTTTTTCATCGCCGATACACTATAAACTCGTCAAAAACTTACTTAACAACTGAACTTACACTTTATATAAGCTTTCAAATGATAGGTTTTGAGTATTAGTTATCTGTTAAAGCGAGAATGAGTTGAACTCACGTCGGCCGCTAAGAGTCATTCAAATGACAACAACTGCAAACGACTGAAGACAGAACTGAGCCGAATTGATTATACTTCGTAGTTTTTCATCGCATACACTATAAACTCGTCAAAATCTTACTTAACAACTGAACTTATACTTTATATAAGCTTTCAAATGATAGGTTTTGCGTATTAGTTATCTGATAAAGCGAAGCTAAGCGAGAATGAGTTGAACTCACGTCGGTCGCTATGACAACAAGAGTCTCGTGAAGACCAAGATTATTATAACTCGAAAAGGATACTATAAAGCTTCCGTGGATGATTCAACTTGATGGTGGAAGATGATCCTTATTTATTTATCTTTATTTTCCACCCTTAATAACTTTGAATAATAATCGTGATGAACAGAAAATATCGATGTTTCGATGATGCCTGTACAGTTTCTACAGTAAAATGACCAAAAATATCCTTATTTTGTCATAAAAAAGGATACTATAACAAAATAAGTGTTGTAATTTTTATTCATATCATCAGTTGGTTTAACATCTTGACTTTCATTTCCACCCTTAATAACTTTAGAAACTGATACACAAATCAACAAAAAGACTGGCTTTGAGTACCCACTTCAGCCATTTTCGTCAAATTCCTTTGTAAATTGTAGTAGTAGCGAGTCACACTCTAATGAACATCATTTGAATCTCGCGCTAAACAATAGGCAAAGTCCCGTATGTGTCCCTCCATACTGGCTAGAGCTGAGCCGTGCGACTTCAAAACGGCTAACGATTCCAGTTCAAAGTACCATAATTTTTACCAAAGTGAAAAGTGATAGTGAATTGTACAACAAAAATTATCCATGTGCGTTTTTAGTACTTATTTCCACAGTTTCTTGTTCATTTGATTGATTTATAGAGCTTGCAGTTCTTGAGATCCTCTCTCTGTGACGCCGGTCTCGGTAGATTTGATTGACAGATCCAGCGAACTTACCTTAGGTACCTCTCCTTTTATAGTGCGTCCTCGTGTTTAACCCGGTGTTGCACTGTAATTTTATAGCTCAACGTTAACTAATTACTCGGGCCCTTCCGAAGGAAGCCCGAGTTATAAAATGCGTTTTTCGGTAGTAGTAGTAGTAGTTTTGTTCGGCTAAAGAATGACGAAAGTATGAGACGTATTTAATCATATCGAGTTTCAAGATTACTCAGCAGATAAGAAAAAAACACACACACACAGGACTAAAGTAGATTTGAATCTTAGTTTTGAAAGCAGCTGTAGATCTTCAAGCTATTAAAAGGTCAGGATTCTAGTTCATCGTTCAATGACTAGAAGTGGTAAAAGGACTAGTATATTTAGAAGCTCGCTTAAAATATATTTAATAAAAACAAACGCGAGGGCGTTATCGGAACCATCTGACCTATGCAACCCCAAGACGTATCATGTTCGTACTCACCCGACTCATAGTCTCCCTCGTCACTCAACTGTCACTGATTGTCATGACGTCAGAGAAATGATATTGTATTGAAGAAGATGTCCTTGTTTTATTCGACGTTCGAACCGTAACTCGAACCCGAACTCGAACTCGATTCCAAACTCGACGTTTCGGGATCTGAAGCTAGAGAGGGGGCCTTTACACGAACTCATCAAAATCAAATCAATTGAACTCAAAGTCAAAAGGTAATCAAATGAACTCAAAGTCAAAGGCAAATCAAATGAACTCGACACATACATGTATATACATAGTCTCCCTCGTCACGCAACTGTCAGTCATTGTCAGGTCTCTCCTCACGCAACTGACATTGTCCTTGTCATAAGCCCGAGTGTACGCTCATTGAGCGTCTTGTTAAAACTTTTGTTTCAACAAATTATTTAGATCACGTATCTGATATTAGGGCGGCTGCTAAGGAGGCTAGTAATCGATGATAATTAGCAATATTATTATTCCACGAATGGAATAATTGAATGAGTGGAATAATTGTTTTATTATATAATTATCTGAACTTTCTTAAGACTGTAGTGTATTTTTAATAGATAATTAAAATTAGCTTGTACAACATACGTGTGGTGTACTTGTTCCTTTTTGGGGATTTTAACGTCGAAACCACAGGTATTTGAGGTATTTTTATAATTTTTCGATCCTTGAACCGACGAAAAAATGTCAAAATCGGCGCTCAAAAAGTCACTCAAATAAAACCCAAAATATCAAGAAAACCACTCACAAAGCTTCCAAAACTATCCATCTTTTATTTTCAAATACTTTTCTAGAAGTTTACACATGAAAGGTTCTCAAACGGAATGGATATTTGAACTCGATCGAAACTTGTTTTCTTCATCCGTCATTTTGTTTCGGTTTCTTCAACATTGAAGTCGACGTAGAAAATTTATCGAAGGGTTATAAAATAAATAAACCCCTTTCTGGCTTACTGGTATATCGGCTGATAATGTCCGCGGCTGAGAGATGGTCCGAAAAATGAACAGATGGCCGAGAAGCGAAGCTTCTCAGCCGATATACCAGTCGCCAGAAGGGGTTTATTTACTAAATAGCCTACTAGTAGAGTAGCCAATCAGAGCGCTTGCTTGCTCATATCCAGTGGTTGTCTATATAATAATCGATAATATTCGATATATTCAAGGACACTTGGGTTGAGGTTATAGTTGAGGATAGAGTATTGAATTTAACTAATTTACGATGGCTAGCCGTGGTATGTCCTCTTATTTACCACGATATTACGTCATGACATGGTCAACATGTTATGTAAGTAGTATAGGAGGGACCGCACGATCCGCGTTTTAATATATTCGGGATAAAGGGATAAGGGATATTCGGGATAAATATGAATAATTGATGACTCTATAATATATTCGGGATAAATATGAATAATTGATGTGACTCTATAATATATTCGGGATAAACATCCAAAATGCAACGGGGGGGGGGGGAGGGATGGGGAGGGATCTATTGTTTCGAAGAAGACTTAAAAAGCCACCGTAATTCCAGTCACTCATATATAGCCAGTAAACGAATCCAAACGAAGTATCAAGAAGCTCTGAACAAGATGGAAGGCACTCCCAAATGTTTATGTGGAGTTCCAGCAAAATCGAATAAATCCAAAACTGGGGAAGTATGGTTTCGCTGTGGAAAAAAGATCGATTTCGCTGTTGAAAGAAAAATGGAACTGGTCCATCGTGAAACTAGGATGCAATCTACGAATGTCCCAAGAAATGATCCAAGAACTTAACATCGGTGAGGATGGTTTTGAATTCAAGAAGGATACTCCAAAATGCAAATATCACCGTTTGTATGCTAAACTTGTTCGAGTCAACGATCCAGAAAAAGAGAACTATGGCCGTTGGTTTTATGTTTGCAATGCAGCACCCCCAGATGGAACTTGCAGTTTATTTCAATGGAAGGAAGAAGAAGAGTCTGAAAGCGAAGATGATGCACCACCACCGCCGCCTACCAAAAAAGCGTTAAGAAATCCAACCAAAACAAAAACTCTGCCAAGAAAGGCAAAAGTGTTAAAAATTCACGATGATTTTATTTATTTTAGAGAAATCAAAAACCAAATGAACACTTGGATTGATTCGTAAAGTTTTAACCTGCTTTTTTTATAAATCTACCATATGAACTGAGTTAATAAAATTGATTTTAAACCAAATCTTTGGAGTTTTCTGTGTTATTATTATTGCAACTAAAGAGTCAAAACGACGCTAATTAGTTATACAAACTTTTCTGTCTGAACAAGCCTGAAGCAAAACAATAAACCCTTTTGTTCTCCAAAACAATAAACAACTATATAACAAGCCAGAAGTTAGCTTCGGTTTCATAGTAGCTCAGTTGAAGTCAAAGCAAAACTTTGGACACAACATTTACTATGGAACTGAGAAGTGGTCGAATTCTTCCTCCTTGGAGCCCAGCAAAGAAAAGGAAACACACAGCTGCTGAACAGGAACCCAAGAAAATCAAGCTGGATACGATAGCCGATCTCTGTGAACGACTGAAAGAATTAGATGTATGTGTATGGTCAAGAAAACTACAAGAGGTCAAATGTCTGTTCCGATTCCTATTTTATGAACTTTGCAAGTTGCTTGGAGGGCAAGAACAAGCACGACGGTGTGGAGAGCAGAATTGGGAGATGGCTCCTTTCAGAAATGGCGAACAGATAGTAGATAGCACGTTTTGGCAGAATGTGTTGGTTTCGGTTCGTATTCGCATGAAAACAATCTATCCAGAAGAGAAACGTTTGGACCTGATCCCAACTGTAATGGAGCAAGAGTATTCTATCGTCCCAACCCACCCTGAATACAAAGAGATGAAAGAATGTTTGGAAATCTTTGTCAAAGAGCTCTTCAATTCCATGAGTTTTTACAAGATGAGAGAACTATCCAACGAAGTCTCCCTCCTGCATGAGCGAACAATTTTTGTTCGTGACAAAAAACTGTACCTCAGTACTATTGCAAGAGCATTGTCAGTGGAGACCTTTATTAAAAAAGATATCGACACCTATCCTTGTGAACAAATGTTGAAAGAAGAGAAGAAATATTGTTCTTATTTTCCCGATATTGATGGTGGAATTACAGTACTAAGGTTTCCGTACGTGGTATTTACTGCATCGGGTTCCTACGATTTTAAAATTTTGGAAACAGGGGAACGATTCTCGAGCTCTTCACGTGATGCTCGAGAAGCGCTATTGCAACACAAAAGCAGAAGCCAATACTCTTTTCAAAACAGCGGCACCAAAACACTATTTCAACACTTAACTGTATTCCAACGCAGGAAGGAAAGAGTTCATGATTATTTTTTTGTAACCTAAAAGTTTAATCTCGACTGATTAAACTTCAAATTGAATGTAAATATTCACCAGTATATTTTGTAAATAAAATTTGTTATACACCTCAAACTTTGGTAATTGCTTGGAACTATTTTCTGTTATTGAGTAAAAGCGGCAAATTGATTTTAATAATTAGTCACAGTTCTCCTGAGTTCATATATACCAGAGTTCAAGCAATGTATAAAACACTAATGCGACACTAGTCCTCGGTTTGTCCTTATAGACCTTATAATGTCCATAGTGTCCTTAGTTTGTCCTCGGTTTGTCCTTATCGTGAACATCTTTATAAGCTGAAACTTTCGTTGAAAGGTCATCACTTATGCTACAGCTTCAAACTGTTAACATGGTCAAGCGAGTGTGTCGAGATTGTCCGATTCCGAATTGTGGAGCAAAATACCTCGTGAAATTATCCGATCATCTCACGGATGTACATCAGTTAAACCACATTCAGCGGAGAAAGTATCTGCAAGAGGCAAAACTTCAACCCAAGGTAAAAGTGATCATCTATCATGACACTGATAACACGAAAACTTCAAAATCATGTACCACAAGTAAAACATCACCAACTCAGGAACAACAACAAACAGACATCGCTTACCAATTATCAATACCAAGAAACACAACGGATTCATTGAAAACTCGAAGTGGAGGTATTAGGAAAGCAACCAAGATCAACAAACCTCGTAACCGATCAACGCATCATGAATGGTTCACTATGCAGTAATATCAGTTTTTGTAATATCAGTATTGTTTCAAAAATACAGTACTTGGAGTCTGTAAAGGGGCCGGCATATCGGGCCAAATCGGGCCACATCCAAGGGCCACTTCAAGGACAACAAGGACAAACTAAGGACACTAAGGACATTGTAAGGTCTATAAGGACAAACCGAGGACCATCAGGACAAACGGAGACAAAAGGGACATACAAGGCCTTCTTTCTCTCCGATGAGTAAAGCAAGTTTTACACCTCAGTTGAGAGATCGTGATTTGGATACAAAAAATACAATCCCACAATAGTTTTAAAATGAGAGGGAAAAACCCCTTCAGCAAAGAAGGATATAAAGTTGGTGCAAAATGGCTAACCTATGAAGTAGATCAAAAACGATGAAGGAATGTGTCCGCATTGTCAATAATAATAATAATAAGTTCTTGAAAAAGCATTAAACAAAGACAAAGCACCAGTTGAGGTAGGCTTGGGGCTTATTTATCATGGTGAATGATGTTCCTTTGCTTGGTGACCACGCCTGTGTTAAATATATATATAAGTAGCCACAATCAAACTAGTTCATTTGATTTGACAGTCAAGAGGAGAGAGGGAGAAAACTGACCACCATGTCCGCTTATTACGATATGGATCGAAAGAAAAAATGTTGTATGAAGGAACTTCTTCGATCGTGTTCGCGAATGAATCACTGTCAGGTGTGCGGTCGCACCTTTGCTGAAATGAAACGATTTTTGCTTGATTTGAAAAAACGTGCTGACACTGGTGAAGACCCCATCGTTCTGGAGAAAGAATGTGACTGTGAAACCACGTTTCATTTCAAACAAGGATATGCTGTGATTATCAATCGATATTGTAACCATTACAGTCTCATGGATCTCACTCCTACAGAGGAAACGTGCCGCTGTACTACCAGACGCTTCGAATTCGTAGATTGTCTACTGCCTGAATGCTACAAACGATATCCCTAAACAGTATGTCCGCACTTTCAAGACAACTTTTATCTGTGTAATTGCATCTACCATAAAACCAAGTAAAGCATGCATGCATGGAGCACCAGTTGGGGTGGGGCTTATTTATCATGGTAAATGATGTTCCTGTGCTTGGTGACCTCGCCTGTGTTAAATGTATATATAAGGAGCCGCTATAAAAACTAGTTCATTTGAGTCAAGAGGAGAAAGGAAGAGAGAACTAACACAGCCACCATGTCCGCTCATTACCAGGATGAAGAATCCAGTTTAGATAGTACTCAGGAAAGTGAAGGTTCAGTTGGAAGTCAGTCACAGGACACAACAACATCGGAGTCTTCAAACGATAGTAATGATGGAGTTGAAGAAAGTGTGTGGCAACGCATTCAGATAGAAGCAATAGAACGCCATGAGAACAAATGGCAACATTTAGTTGATCATTATGAACAAGCTGGCGAAAATGCAGAAACTGCTAAAATCAAAGCCAGTAACGACTTGGTACCGACATTTCTTGTTCAGAGCTTGATACTTCGTTTGGGTTCGTTTACTGGATATAGATGAGTTACTGGAATTACGGCGGCTTTTTAATAATAATAATAATGTAATAATAATAATAATAATCTAAGCCCTCTATCCACCCTTCCCTCGTTGCATTTTGGGTCTTTAGCACTAATATTCACATCAATTATTCATATTTAGCACACATATATTATAGAGTCATTAATTATTTATAAATAGCACTAATAGTACCTTAGCACGTTAGCACGAATACATTATAACCCGGATCGTACCAACCCTCCTATACTACTCAAGGGCACAGATTCACATCCACTGCGAACTGCTGCAATTATGTTCAATGCTGGTAAAAGTTCAACAAGTAAAGATCAATATGACAACTAGAGAACACATCGCGTGTTTCTAACAAGGCAACAAATGCTACACAAATGTAAACATGAGCAACCTCATAGTTAGTGCGCGATCTTACCTTCAATGACGGGCAAAACAAAAAGTGCGATTAACACGAACAGCATCTTAAAGTACTTTTAGATGAACTGGTAAAATCACTTGACTAGTGGGCCTTTATATATACATATTATGTACAACACTTGATTGAACAACTGTTCGCTTGCTTGTACTTGTTGTAAAGAGTTGCGTACTCAGCTTTGGAGGAGGCGTCGAGTGCTGAGTCTGACATGCTTAGAAAGCTCGTTCACCGTGAATTGCTGATCAAATACTCTGGTCTTCAGGCTGAAGACGTTGTAGACATGTAGACATCAGCTAGTCAACCACAACGCAAACTTAAAACATCTGGCCCCGGTTGCACGAAAGGTGAATATCCGTTACTTCACCTTTCGTGCAACCGGGGCCTGCTCTTTTCGTTTCTTTTTCGTTTTGCTTTACTTTTAGGGCTGGCAAAAGGTGTATTAAAGTTTCAAAGTGCTCACCATACAGTTTTTTCTGTATTCGAAATGCTCACACACAAATATAATAATAAATAAAAAAGGGGTCTGCCGCTATTATGTTTAGGGAGTGACAGTTTTAGTCCCATCGCCGGCCATGGATTTGGGAAAACAAAGGCCATCTTGAGGGGTTGAAAAATTTGATGATCTGGATGTACTAGCATTTAGCCTTGCTATGTCCCTGATGAATCTCGAAAACAAACACACCATCATTCTCGACTCAGTATTATGCGATCTCAGGCATTTATATAAGCAGTTGTCTTGTAGTTTTTTGCTTCTGTCAATCAACATAAAAAATCAGAAAAGTTAAAAATAAAAGTCAGAAGACCCACCAAATGGAAACCAAATATGATTTTGAGCTAAATTATGGATCATTTGGTCGAATAATGTATTTAGTTTTGAATTTGATTGAGTTTTAAATTTGATTGATAGTAGCGAAAAACCAAGTTCCAGACGACTGTTTGAATGTCTGAGTTCGCATAATACTGAGAACCGCAGTGAATAAATAAACATAAATTCTTGATTAATAGCTTTTCGTGATGATTGAACGAGAAGATCCGATATCCACTGGAATGAAGCGCACGCTCTTGGTGGGTGTAAATGCTGTACAAACTGTATGTACAGTGTGTTGCCCTAAATACCGGCCGTACAGCATATGGGTATTTTGTCTGCGCATGCGCCAACACAGCATTGACCAGTGACGTCTGAACCATTTTACAGCTCGATAGCTCATTTTAAGGATATTTTGTAGGAGATCTACGCGTTTCTAAAGTTTAAACGTCATGAAAATTTACTCATTTTTAAAGACGATAAACACTTCTTCCCCTGGGTATATCTTTGGCCGCTGTTATTTCTTTTGATGGCGAGATATTTTACATTGAAATGCGACTGTGGTGTTTGGAGTTGGATGTTCAGCGTTAATTATTTCTACAATCAAGTATTCTACAGCACTGGATTAACGCTTGGTAATTGTGATGACAGTAAACTTTTAGAATTTTAATGAAACGGTCTTTCAGGTGGACGCGATTTCGAGCTATGGCCCGGTGAATAGGTAGAAGTGTTCAATTTAGGTCGAACTTTAACGAGATATTTCTTGAATTTTTTACCGACCCCCAAGTTGGAGATAATTACCACAGCATTCATTCCTTTATATAATTTCAGTTTTTATAGAGAATGGGGCTTCAAAAAATGTATGGCTGTCAGATTTAATAGATTCTTCTCACCCTATACTCGGTGTAATGGCGGAATTGATGTTTTGTGTTACTTCTCGAAGCCATGGTTCTATCATATCTTCGTCTATTTCCTTATTCTAAGTCTTTGAAAGTATAAATGAGAGAACAGACTTTGCAGAAAAATTAGTTGTTAAGAAAATTAAAACTTGTTTCCACTGTTTTGCATTGCAATAGTTTTGCTTACCATTTACGGGACTCGCGACGAGCAGAAATGTGGACTCCAAGCATTCAAGTCAAATTATCTTTCGATTTCTACCGACCCCCAAGCTGCTTAATGTTACGGAGGCGAAGATTATTCAATAGTCATTCCATTCATCACAATAAATGACTTTCAAAAAATGCATAGCTCCTGCTATGAATGTTCAAAGTGCATGTATACGGCGAAGACGGCAGCCATTGTCAGTTTAGCTTGTCATGTCTGGACCTCCCTCACCTTGCAATATGCAACTCATAATACATCGTAAATACTGGTTATGACAACTGCAGCATGCCTTCAGCATTGATAAAATAGAATCCATCATTTTAGAGTTGCATATGTTCATATAGACAAGTTAATAAATAAATATATGAGAAAGAACTTCGCCATCTTGTTTGTTATTCCTGGTATTTAAATTAGCGCGGGATGGCGCGGGATATATGCGCGTGTCAGAGGGTCTTTGTGTTCATGTTGGCATTTCACGCATGCGCAGACAAAATGCCCATGTGCTCGGCCGTACCCTAATCCGGCCATTTGAACTTAAAAAGCGCTGTGATTTCTCGTATATTTCAAAAAATGACAATCAAGATAATCGTATGAATTATTGATGAGTTTAGGTTTATTAACTGCTGTTGTGGGATTCCTGACCGCTTTTCAGGCAGGAATTCAAATGTGTTTTGAAAGTAGGTAAAACAATCGCTTCAGTAATTTTCATGTTTTCGTGCATCTTAAGTCATGCGGGCAAAGTCTTCAAACATTTCCTCGTAAGTTATGGAACGTAAACAGATTATATTTGGCAGAAATACGACGTTAATCAGTAGCTTTGGACACAAAGAAAAACAATCATCAACGGCTTAAATAAACGGAAGTTCAGGTCAGGTGAAATTGCGTGCATATTTTGGTAGGTATGCCTAAATCCGGCCACAAATCACATACAAAACAGAGCGGAAAAAGTGGCCGGATTACCTGAAACCATAGTTATTAACTATGCTGAAACGGAAGACCGAGTTTTCCGGAATTCGAACTTTCCGATCGGAAATACACATACAATTTGATTTTCAAAGCGGAATTTCCAGTTTTTCCGGGTAAATGGTAACTCGCACCCCAGATGTCATTGCGGGCGCAGGGGAGACCCGTTATACAGGGTTCCCAATTGAAGTAGAGGAGGGTCGTTTTCGGTCTTTTTACAATTTATCTTTACAATCTTTTCATGTAGAATGACTTAAAAAGTCCTTTAGTATAGCAATGCGGGGAAAAAAATAGTTAAAACGATAGAAGATAATGTAAAACTTACCGAGCAATTCCTGCTTATTTATGGCCGGAATTTAGGGCAACCTGGCCGAACTTAGGGCATCTACCTCGATCGATATTTTTGAATATAACAAGCTCAATGTTGAAGTGAAACAAATGTCAATTTGTGACAAGGTAGGTGAAAGAGAAATCTAGCCTTTAACTGATTTTTAGATCGCTACTATTTTTCTAAAGTAAGATACAGCGATTAATGCAAAAAGCGCCCGGATTTAGGGCAACACACTGTATATAAATGTCCAAAACCATGTAAATTTAATTAATTTACACGTGCGGAATTGACACGAAATTTACACAGAATTTACACGGAATTGACACGGAATTGACACGAAATTGACACAGAATTTACACGAAATTGACACGAAATTGACACGGAATTTACACGGAATTTACACGAAATTTACACGGAATTTACACGGAACTTAATAATAATAATAATAAGTATTGGGAGCATAATACTATTGTCTCTATGCTCTTACAAAAACTAGCAACACTAATCAAATCAAATGAAGATCCAATATTATAAACTATAAAAATATTAATATAAAAAGTGTTCATTTAGTGTTCAGTATTTGTGTTTATATAACTAAGGCAAAATTTATACGAAAATTTACACGAAATTTAAACAAAATCTGCACTGCAGTTCGCCGCTCTTTGTCGGTGTTCATTTTGTGTAAAGGGTTTTCATGGTTTTGCACTGAAACCGGGTAATTAAGAGTTGAGAGGTCCAGGAGGCATACCAGACCCTGAATTATGGTGAGCACCCCCTGGTACTTTAATCGCGCGCAAGCATGCATCCAGACGCTATCGTCAATCTTCAGGGTCAAAAATGGCATAAAATAAGCTGCTACTAAATGTAGTTGTTCAGTATTGACAGCATGTCGTATCGGTGAATTAATATAACATTAAGATAGAATTGTTAAAGCGACTTATCAATACAATCGATTAAAATCGGTTACATTGATAACTGGAATTCTCGAGTTTAAATTACTCTGGTTTCGCAATGCTTGCTTTATTTTTCACCTTTTGGGGCCGTTCACACTGGCTCACTTTTAGTTCGAACAAAAGTATAATTCGAACCAAAACCGATGTCGGCTCGATTCGAAAATAGTGTTCACATTGGAAAACGTATTACTGGCGCGTGCTGCTTCTCCAGTGGAAGCGAAACCTCGTTTTCGTGTTTACTGCCTCGATTTGGCGATGTTAGTTAGTCACGTCACGTCACGTCAATGCTTTCGTGACAACAATAATGGCGGCGATGGCCGGCTGATTTGCAGTCTATATTTTTACAAACTCAGTTGATGTTTGAAAAACGACAGGAGAAACGCAGTAGTTAATCAGTTTTTGAGAAGAGTCACCGAGGAGCGCAAAAGGCGCCGAAATCTTTGGATTTTTTTACTGGCGAACGAAATACACGAGAACTTGACTGAAGAAAACCGTCGCCATGACTCATTTTGTTTTAGTTGGTGTTTTTAAACACCTAATTATAATTAAAATTTTCGTGCGACATTGATGTGCATCTCTGTCGTAGCGTTTTGCCATACTGAAAGCCCTACTACATGTACCATCAAAGTTAACTTGCGTGAACATGCACAACAGGACGGAAAGCAAGAAGAGCAACGATCGCGACATTGATCACGACTGTGTGTACATCTCACGAAAGGTTTTCGACACATCGCATCGAGGGAAATTTTGCTTGACTAACCGAACCAAAAGAAATCGCTCGTTTTGTAAACACAGAAACTGTTTTCTACGAATTTGAAGTTATCAAGAGTTAGAAAAAGCTACAGGTGACTAATCCATAGCAAAATATCGTAAAGTTTTGTGTATTTAACCATCTTAATCGTCCTTTTTTTGACTTTATCAGTATTTTAGTTCGGATTACTTTACGTTCACACTAACTAAACTAATTCGATCTCGATCCTGACCGAGACCACCTCCAGAAGTGGACTAGTTTAGTTCGAACTCGGCTCGATTCTAGCTCACTTGAATCCTTGAAGGTGTTCACATTTGGTCCGTTTCGTACGGTGGCCGAGAGCGGACTTAAAAAAAGTGAAAGTGAAAAATGCGAAAAGTCTAAAACTTAAAGTGAGTTAGGGTAAATGACAAAGTCAGTTTGTCTTCTCGACTAAACTACTGCCCTCACTGCATTTCGCTTTTGTAAGGTTTGCTTTTGAATATTTGTCACGGTCCACTTTGCCTCGATGTATTTTTATGTCCGCTCTCGGCCACTAGGCCACTTTGTCACGAGACATTTTGCCTTGAGACATTTTGACTCGAGACTTTGACTTGAGACACTTTGACATGAATCATTTTGCCTTAACACATTTTGCCACAAGTAAGTTTGACTTAAACCACTTTGTCCTCGGCCACTTTGCCACGAGCCACTTTCGCTTTTGACTATTTTGCACGGCGAGATATTCAAAAAGTAACAGGCGTTTCTCGTAATAATACTAATAGTCCCCAGTGCCCTCTCTCCTTACTATTACAAAATGGCGGACTTCAAGTAGTTGAAATATGGGGAGAAAAGCCCAGATAAAAGATGCTGAAGGTAGGATTAAGTAAGCTTCAATTTTCGTTTCTAACAAACAAATGGAGGCGCAATGAGCCAATCAGCGCTGAGTAATCTTGCCCTCTATGTTATAAGAAAGGGAAAGGGGCGGAGCCCCCCTCCCCTCAGAAAATATCAGGTGACTTTTGCTCCACATTTTTGTATCCAAGGATTACAAAACAAGGCTCACAGAAATATAGCTCTTTAATTCCCAAATTTCATATAAAAATAGTTATTAAATAGTTATAATAGTTATTAAATAGTTATTTATGCTGTAAAGTTTTAAGCATAGTTTGGCTATGCATTCCGTGTAGGATTGGTTTTGTCCATCCACACCTAGCTAACACAACACTGACATGACATTTTGGATTCTTGCCCTTCGGTCCATATTACCGCACGTGTTGTGGTGTCAGCCAATCGGCGGGCTTCTAAATTTAAGCTGGATTGAGTTTCAGAGTCGATGCGCAAGTAACATACATTGGCTTTCTAAGTTGGTGTTTGTTGCTCTCGCTACACCACAGGTAGCCCAAGCTGTGTATCAGTACATTATTATAAGAGAATGTATGTGGATAATGTCAATAAAATCAATAAAATAATATAATGAAAATGAAATCCTCAATAAGGAAAATTAAAAGGGAAATATACCGAATACTCTGAACATCAGATTCCCACACGGCAATCATGTAAATCAGTATGCAGTAATAGTACGCATATATTTTTAATTTTTATTCGTATATCAACTTATATTGTTATGTTACTGATGATTTTACCGTGTTTAAATAAACTACATGTATGTATGTATGTATGTATGTATGTATGTATGTATGTATGTATGTATGTATGTATGTATGTATAAAGTCCTCTGTATCTTCTTTAATTATTCCTTTATTGCCTCGCTCAATTATCGTCCAAATCGCTTCAAATCTTCACAGGCAATAAAGGAATAATTAAAGAAGATACAGAGGACTTTATAGAGGATTTCATTTTCATTATATTATTTTATTGATTTTATTGACATTATCCACATACATTGTCTTATAATAATGTACTGATACACAGCTTGGGCTACCTGTGGCTACACTGTACTGATGAGTCCCAAAAGGACGAAACAGCTGTCTACGGTTGCCGATCCTAGCTCTTTCTTGCTCTATCATGTTGGTGTTGTGCTAAGCTTTTCATTTATACGTAGTATCAGCCTTTCTTGTATTAAACGGTAATTACCTTGAAATCTTCTAATGTCGCTATGGAATTTCAGACCTAGATTTTCTAGGTCTGTTTTATCAAGTTTTTAAGGCTATCTATGCCATTGATCTAAACAATACAAACAGCATTTAGAGCAAAATATTCATAATGATAACTATACCGCGTACCGTACTAGCAATATAAATATATGAATATATATAGTCAATGTTGTATATTTCAAAACCGCCAACCTTCTTGAGGTAGGGGTGTCCCGCTGGAGTCCGTAAACCCTGACCCTATCTAGGACAGCGACATCTTGACAATTCATACCCTGTTCAAGACAGATTGATATAAAGTACACCCAGTCTTCCTTGTTTTTTGTTTTTTTGTTGACAAATATTCAAAAGCAAACCTTACAAAAGCGAAATGCAGTGAGGGCAAAGTAGTTTAGTCGAGAAGACAAACTGACTTTGTCATTTACCCTAACTCACTTTGACTTTTGGACTTTTCGCATTTTTCACTTTGACTTATTTTATGTCCGCTCTCGGCCACCGTAGTTACGAGTTAATTCGGACTCGATCCGGACTAAAGTGCAAGTGTGAACGACCCGTTTGATTTCATTATGTAACTATACTTGCATTGTATAGTAAATCATAAGAATATCCAATGGAATAATCATAACATTTTCTTTGCACAGTTAATGCTCCACCCATCCCTCCCCAACCCACATATTTTGTTCAACCAGTGCTATTGAAATACAGCTTTAAAACAGATGACGCAATCTGGTCAAATATTGAATTGGTTTTGTAAGAACACAGGCGATGCAGCTCAAATATTTACTAGTAATGTTCACCAAAAGTGTCTGATTGTTAACAAAATATGGTGTGTTGTGGATTTTAAAAGGTTTCAAGGAACGTCGCTGGTTGCTGAGCAACGTTAATGCTGACGTCACTGGCACCTATGCCGCAAACTGGCTGATCATAGATTAGGACTTTTAATCAAAGAATTGAAGCTTCGAAGCTCTTTCGTGAGAAAGGAGGAACAGTAGAAACTGTATTGTGATCTACATATTATCTTATCGAGCAGAGAATATGCTATTGGAAACAAAACCCACAACAACAACAGTTTTTCACGTCATTTTTAATGCTTTAATCTGATTCAGTGTGAAATGCCACGTGCTCGTATTTTTAACCTGAAAAAAAAAACATGAATGCATCAACATATAACAATTATAATGAAATAAAACAATTCGATCCGTGTATTCCTCCCACTCTGTTTTTCTCTCTTTGAGAGTATAAGGGATCAAAATGCGTTATTTTCTACGATGGTGAATATTTGAATATTTTACCAAAACAAATCAGAACAATGGCGCAATGCATCATGGGCTCGATCACAGGGTCACGTGTTTGGGAGAAATATCTGTCGTTACTTACACGTGTTGCATGTTCGTTTGCAGTATCCTTTAATAGCGGGATGGTTGCATATGTAGTCAGCAGGATGTGCTGCACATGATGGCCATTCGTCTTGACACCCTGTTGACAGACAACAACACTAAAAGTCCGATAGAGGACTGGGGAGAGGGGATTGCTGGTACTGTGGACAGCGCTAAATAACGTATGCGCATGTGTCAATGACGTAACGTAAGCTAAAGAAAATGGCTATCTAAGATTAGACTTATTAATAGCTTTCAGCTTCAAGAACTAGAGTTTTATCGCAGAACTTTCCTTGGAATTTTGTAAATACTTTCCACTAATTACATAGAACATAGTACCTTTCGCCCTTTCTTGGTGATTCACTTTATTGAATTGAGTCGAAGTTGGACACCACATAATATACATACCATGCATATACCATGCATACCATACCATATATGGTCACGTACCTGGTGGAGGTGGAGGACCCTGGGTCGGAGGTGCTGGTCCATTTGTGGGGGGTGGGGGCGATGGTGGTGGCATGTTTGTTGGTGGTGGGGGTTGAGCTGTTGAATGAACATTTATATATATTAGTATGATTATTACCGTAGTTTGTATATTTAACATTTATTCCACGAAATCGAGTCGTATAGACAACCTCTGGATTGTAACTGTATGTTTTCGGTAAAAGTAATTTTTATTTCCGCTTTTCGTACAAAACATTTCCGTCATGCGTACAACGTACAACAAAACCTAGCGATGTGTTTACCAAACGTTTCTTGATCGATGAAATCCAAGTTTTAAAAGCATCTGTGCTACTTTATCTTTTAAAATGTCGACTGAATCACACCAAAAGACTTCCGGCAAAACATGCTACACGATTGAGAAATACAAGTTCAAAGCCGAAATTATTGATCGAAATCTTGCCGACAATGGAGAGGAAAACATCGAGGTTGTTTTGACGACTTCACGGCATTCGAGGCCGATGGAGTTTGGTTTTCGCCTGCTGAATGACTTTCAACGTGGATAGTTTTACTATTACCAGGCAGTTCTAGACATATCTGGTTCTTTTTCTCATAATTTGGTACACATCCTACAGTGTATAATCATCGGAATGATATTTGTTTCACGTGACTGGTGGGTTTTCAATATATTTGATTGTTATTTCTTTGTAAAAATATCAGCGGTCAACAAATTTCATTTTTTTCGTCCCGAAAACCATGTAAAAAGAAATTTTCATTGCCACAAAACATTTTAGTTTTATATGTACTCAGTTTGTAGTTTATTCGGATCTACTTTTATTGAGAATCTATCGAGAAGAAAAGGAAATCTTTGCTCGTAAATTTAGAAAATTGTTCGGCCATTTTGACATATATTTCTCTACTCCACGGTCTATGTAAGAGATAAATACCGAGAACGGAGGCAATAAGCCATATAAATCCCGAGGGCCGTAGGCCCGAGGGATTTATAGGCTTATTGCCGACGTTCGAGGTATTTATCTGACTTAGTTTAAATTTGACAAGGTTTTCGCACGAAGCAATCTGAGTGCTCATTATGAATTCACCGGGATGTATCCATATACAACCCAGGGCTGTATATGGATACATCCCGGTGAATTCATAATGAGCAATTCAATTCAATTCTATTGTTCAACCGGTCAATACCGGAGATAAAGCCCTATGAATAACAAAGAAAACCGTGTCAAATTTAAACTAATTAGTAAATAAACCCCTTCTGGCGACTGGTATATCGGCTGATAATGTCCGCGGTGAGAGATGGTCCGAAAAATGAACAGTTGGCCGAGAAGCGAAGCTTCGAGGGCAACTGTGATATTTTGAGGACCATCCCTAAGCCAAGGACATTATTAGCCGATATACCTGTAAGCCAGAAAGGGGTTTATTTATTTTATAACCCTTCGATAAATTTTCTATGTCGTTCGGAAGAAACCGAAACAAAATGACGGATGAAGAAAACAAGTTTCATCGATCGAGTTCAAATATCCGTTCCGTTTGAGATCTTTTCATGTGTAAACTTCTAAAAAAGTATTCGAAAATAAAAGATTGATAGTTTTTGAAACTTTTTGAGTGATTTTCTTGATATTTTGGGTTTTATTTGAGTGACTTTTTGGGCGCCGATATTGACGTTTGTTTGTAGTTCAAGGATCGAATTATAAAAATACCTCAAATACCTGTCGTATCGACGTTAAAGTCCCCCAAAAGGAACAAGTACACCACATGTATGTTGTACAAGCTAATTTACCTATTAAAAATGCATTACAGTCTTAAAAAAGTTCAGATAATTTCATTTTTCTCCAAAGTGGGGGATATCATCTCAAAACTGGGGGATATTACCTGACATCCGTCCAGTGAAATTGTACCACGTGACCCGTTTTAACCAATGGGCACGCGCGAAAATTTATCGATGGGTTATAAGAGCTGATAGCCTAGTAGTAGTGAACCAATCAGAGCGCGCGATTGCTCATATCCAGTGGTTGTCTATATAATAATTAAGGGTTAGAGACTGATGTGAGTGCTTTACCGGCAAATAGACGCACGCGCTGACTGTAGAATGAACGAGAATTCAAATACTGCTCGAGGCGTAGCCGAGTGCAGTATGAAGAATTTCGAGTTCATTCTACAGCCAGCAAGTGTGTCTATTTGCCGGTAAAGCACGAACTAGAAGTCTCTAACCCATTTATTATTCAAACTGAATACACTGCAGTTGTGAAATGTTCAAAATATAATTTTAATCACGGTAAATAAAGCAAAATATATTTAGCTAGATCTTCCGACGCTTCCGCTGGATATCTCCTCTACAACCATTCCAATTGCAACTATTCTACAAAGAAAGCACGAATAAAGCATTTATTTGTTTGTTTTTAAGTCATAACAAGGCAAGTTTCATTCATCATTTTTAAGGTTTGAGCTTTTTCACTCAACGAACAAGAACTGAACCGACGGCAAAAAGTTCTTGTTTTGAATAATAATTAGGTTCCTTTTTTACCTTTCATCACTGAAACTCCACAACGAGTTTGACGAACAGTCGTTTTAGGCTGAGCACCTGCTATTATTTCGTCTATTTCTTCTTTAGCTAGTTGGTTAAACCTGTCTTTGTCAGGATCAACAGCCGCCATGACACCGCTGCACCGTGCGTAAAACTGTGATAGACGGCACTAGTGCCGTTGTCATCAGATAACACATGATCACGTGATCGATTTTAGCCAATCAGAAGCCACAATTTAGTACAGTGTATGAAGTTTGAATAATAATATTGTATATACTTATTGTTTTTAGCAGTTGGTTACTTTTAGTATTGTAAATTAAGTGATTGTGAATTTCTTATTGATAAATTATTTATTTCTTTATTTTGAATACTGAGTTCCGCGGTGGAATTGTTTTAGAATAACCAACGTAGTCACTATTCTAAGAACTACACTAATTCTCGTCGACCTTTAGACACCGTATATAACGTTATGACCCTTCATATATAACAACAAATACCATGTGGTATACTAGTATGGAACTTACGTCCTCCGATGTTCTTAGAGATCCAGGACAAGTAGCTGTTGACTCTAGCAAAGACAGTGTAGTGTGTAGTTGGACAATTTCTCTGTCCAAAGCTAACAGCACCATGAAGCACCCATCGTCCTCCTTCCTCGCACACGAAAGGTCCACCGCTGTCACCATTACATCCACCAGAGGCACCTGCTCGGGCTTCGCCTCCGCACAAGTGAGCTGAGCGATCAGCGATGTTGTACTTTTTCTTGCAGTCAGACTGTGAGACGACTGGTAACGCTGCTTGTTGTAGGATGTCTGGTAATCCGCTACCGACACCATTTGTTTTACCCCAACCTGTACAAGAACGACAACCGCGCGTCAGGTTTGAGCAACCATATCACGAATGAAGAACAATGAAATGCTTTGGAATAACAACATAGTTCATTTCCCGAAGGAGAAAAATACGATCTGTCACAAGATGGAGTAACAGTTTCTAACCTGTGATGTAGCACTTTGCGCCGACAGCCGCGTCTCCCGATGGAAGACAAGCAACATTGACTTTGTCGCTGAGCGTCGCTGATCGTTCAAGTTGCAGTAGTGCAAGATCGTTTTTTAAATTCTGCATTGTGAAGCCATGATGCTTGATGAGTTTCTTCAGGTTGAATGTTTGTTGTACACTGGTACTGCCAGTTCGTCGGTGTCCACCTGGAGAGAAATAGCTCTGTTAGTTTGTATTTAGGTACACAGGTACACAGGTACACAGGTACACAGGTACACAGGTACACAGGTACACAGGTACACAGGTACACAGGTACACAGGTACACAGGTACACAGGTACACAGGTACACAGGTACACAGGTACACAGGTACACAGGTACACAGGTACACAGGTACACAGGTACACAGGTACACAGGTACACAGGTACACAGGTACACAGGTACACAGGTACACAGGTACACAGGTACACAGGTACACAGGTACACAGGTACACAGGTACACAGGTACACAGGTACACAGGTACACAGGTACACAGGTACACAGGTACACAGGTACACAGGTACACAGGTACACAGGTACACAGGTACACAGGTACACAGGTACACAGGTACACAGGTACACAGGTACACAGGTACACAGGTACACAGGTACACAGGTACACAGATTCAAACGAAATTTAGATCATATACTCACCAACCACTACAGTGTAGCCGCTAGGGGTTGGGTTCCTGTCAACACAATGTGCTGCAGTCAAAACCCAGTCTGGTCTGATCAATGTACCACCACAGATATGTCTGCCACGAACACGTAGAGAAATCTGCCATGGCCATGAATGTGGTGACGCATTTTGGCCATTGATGACCCGAGAACCCGCGGGACGATTCCCGCAACCTGTTCAAAATAAAGCGAAACGAAGCGTTTTCGATATTGTATCGGTAGAGCTACTTGCCCATTGGCTAGATTAATTACAAACTGATATGCAATCGTTTTAACTTATGGTTTAATACGAATTTCACTTGGCGAAATAGGACAAACAACCGAAGCAAATCTCGTGTTTAAATGAGAGCATTTTTAAGCTTCTCACAATCAATATACAAAACACGACAGCATAACAAAAGAAGGAAGAAAAACAATACAAATGTAACCTGGATCTCTCCAGGTTTTTGGGGAACTTATAATTATCTGGGGAACCGGCGCTACAAACAATCGCCGCTGTGTTACAGGATCAAATCGGCGCTGTGTTACAATCGGCGCTGTGTTGCAATCGGCGCTGCATACCAAATCGGCGCTGTGTTACAATCGGCGGCGCTGTGTTACAATCGGCGCTGTGTAGCAAATCGGCGCTGCGTAGACAATCGGCGCTGTGTACCAAATCGGCGCTGCGTCCCAAATCGGCGCCGTGTCAAGTCGGCGCTGTGTTACAATCGGCGGTCCCAATCGGCGCTGGATACCAAATCGGCGCTGTGTTACAATCGGCGCTGGATACCAAATCGGCGCCGTGTACCAAATCGGTGCTGTGTTACAATCGGCGCTGGATACCAAATCGGCGCTGTGTTCCGACCGCTGTGTGCATGTTGGACCCATGTTACAATCGGCGCTGTGTATCAAGTCGGCGCTGTGTACCACTGAATCGGCGCTGTGTACCACTGAATCGGCGCTGTGTACCACTGAATCGGCGCTGTGTACCACTGAATCGGCGCTGTGTATCAAGTCGGCGCTGTGTACCATTGAATCGGCGCTGTGTATCAAGTCGGCGCTGTGTACCACTGAATCGGCGCTGTGTATCAAGTCGGCGCTGTGTATCAAGTCGGCGCTGTGTACCACTGATTAAAGTCGGCGCTATTAAAGTCGGCGCTGGGTACCAAGTCGGCGCTGGGTACCAAGTCGGCGCTGTGCCTTATTAAAGTCGGCGCTGGGTACCAAGACGGCGCTGTGTAATATTAAAGTCGGCGCTGGGTATCCATATTTTTATATTAAAAGCGCCGTTTCGCTTGTGCGACTATTGGATCCCGACTATTTAAAATAACTAGACGCTGAAGCTCCCGTAAAATGTTGTAAACCCGTCAGTTCTTCGATTTATACTTTTTTCACCATGACTTCCATATTCGTTGATACTGGTGTATTTGTACTAATACGTGATCATAGAATGGATCCCATAGAAGGCTCTCGCGTTCTGCTAGTTGGTAGCCGTTTCAGCGGTACAATGTGGTAACTGGCTCACTCAGAGGTCACGACCCGGTTCACTATCACGCCGTTACATGACACAGTACATACTCGTTATCCGCCTCCGTTGCTTCCTGGTATGGCGATTGGTTTGTGATTTGTGGTCAGACCCCCGGGGGAGAGGGGGGGGGGATACTCCCAATAATTACATGATATATATGTGAGGCGGTACAGGGTCCAGGTTTTGGGCCATTTTATTCTCTAATCCGTGAGCGCATAAAAATCATTAATCCAGGTTATAGCCTAAAAACATTTATTAATTTTTAAGTTGTATAATGTGGTATCGGCGTTTCAGTAAAAATCCACAATAATAATGGCGTCAGTCAGATGTAAAGGTGTTAGAGTGTTAGTCGGCGAAAGCATCGTATCAGATCGTCAATAAAAATTCGTAAATCCAGGTTTTCGAGTGACAAATTCCAAAAGCAGGGTCCAGGTCTGAACATCTCGCCGCACATACCTAACCATTTTTTTACCAAGTACCTTGTCGCCTTCTGCAAATTCGCGACGTCTACTAACAAAATACGAACAGCATTTTTAGACTCTTGCCCGGCCTTAGGCCTGGGCACGAGTAATAATCATGGCCATTTTTGAATTCGCGGATTGGCCTCCCTTCCACACTTATCTGGAGAATACGGTCGCTCATGTTGTGAACACTACTTCGAAACGGCCTGAGTTTGTTGATTTGGCAACCATGTGCGAACTACAGAACATGATTTTAACCCTAAAAGAACCGCCGATCACCCCTGCCACTTGGACAAAGGGATTCCCCCCCCCCCCCCCCCCCCCCCCCCCTCCGTTAGGGGCTCGACCGAAGACCAATCGAGTATGCAAGGACATGCGTATACGTATATTTACATTCGCTCTCATTCACAATATATTCGTCTTGTTCTTAGCGTCGTCGGAGTCATTGAGCCGTGATGCGCATAGAGGATTGCAGGTTTGTAAGGCAAAACGAAGAAAATAGCCCATTAATTTATAATTAACTCGATCGGGCTACGCTCATCGATTAATTATACATTCCAGCGGTGCTAACACGGACAATTCAATATAATATAATACAATATTTCTCGTATATTATATACACTGTGGCGGTCTCACCATCAGTGAATGAGTTCACAGAAACCAATATGAATAGAGTCTACACATTGTACATATGATTGCAACAACCTTTATTAGATATATAGCATATAGTATTAATAACATAACGTAGAAAATGGATAGAGCTCGAAAATATGACTATGTACACTAAGTATTATGGCTTTGAATTATCACACTGATCGGCACTGAAATCATGCATGACTATGTACAGTCAAACGAGTGATTTTACTAAACCCGACAGTGTAACAAAAATTGAATATTATTGTTAAATGGCATCTTCAACCTTTTGTGAATGTAAAATGTATTACCAAGTCACCTATCTCAAACATCGTATATGCGGGTTTATTATTCAATGTTCATACATTGTACAAATTCCGATCTTCTGGTTGGTTGATTTGTACCACGTGACGCGTGGTTATGACGTGACAACCGTGGGAACGTCATGAGCTGGAAATTGTACATACTGATATAGCTACCCTGTGTAATTAAAGGCATCTATCTATCTATCTATCTATGATCGTGGTGTAAAAGCCGTGGTGTAAATTATTTACACCATGGCTTTTACACCACGGTATTACAAACCTTTTATAATCTTCATTGTTCTCACATTATTGTACTTTTCCGCCAATTTAATTATTAACAAACTTATTTTGTATTGTTAAAACTGATTGTCATTTTTAACAAACTATCATTTTGAGTGTCTCGAGTCTAATGATCGACGTCAATAAATGTCGTACTGACTTTATTAGCTTGTCGTACTGACCGAGTATTTAAATTTCTCGTTCATTGTTAGTGAACTCGTGCAGGTAAACTGCTCTAAATCGATTGCAAAATCAAGCGAAATCAACCGTCAATCAGCGACGGGTACACAACCGGACAACCGTTTTGATGGCTATATTTATCGATTGGGGTCATTTTTGTGACCAATACCGATCGATATCAATTAACTTTTTTTTTCCGATTGATATCGATTTATTGCTTAGATGTCCGATCATCGGATCATCGAATTTTCTTGTAAAAAAATTGTTTTAATATCTTCTATGCATAATAAAAAAGGATACCGAAATATGAATAAATATAAAGTAAAATTCCGAAAATAAGCTCTTTATCACGTGATTCGATGGTTCTAAGACCAAGAAAGTATTTTGAAAAAATAAGACTATACTGAGTGATTTTGGAATTGTCTTGGTATTACGATCAAAATGTTCTCAAATGGACATTCAAGCCCTCTCCAGCTTCTCCACATCTGTTCCTCAAGAAATGATGTTATGTTTTCGCTTGCGATCCCTCTTTGTCGTTTTACCTTCTCCTTGAGACAATTCCAAGCAGACTCTATTTCTTGTGTATGCACACCAGTTACTGGGTGCACAAAGTGACGTCGATGCACTACCACATGGTGTTGGCCTACATTCGGCTGTCTGATTAGATTTCGGTATCCTGCCCAGTCATCTGAGTGGACTTCAGTGCCTGGAAGCACACACCTATTGATGATGGGCTGAAGGGTGTTGGAGTCTCTCCTCTGCACTATTTGGAAGTAACCACGAGCAGGATGATATGAGGTTGAAACTATCCCAAACACCCAGTTGTCAGTTCTGGGATGTCGTCCTCGATTTCCCTGTGGACATGCATGTAACAATTACATTTCGTCTCAGTATAGTTCCAACAAGGAAGGAAGCTAGTCGCTATTTGGCGCCAGAAATATATAAAAAGGGTAGGGGTTTCATGCTCCTGGGTTTCAATCAGCTGATAAAAGTCCATGAATATTATCATTATCTGGCCCAACTGGTGGTCAAACATGTGCTATGATCAAGCAGAGCGAATTCTATTCACTACTTTCACATCACCCATAATACACAATTGTCTGCCCGGCCCTCCCCCCACATTTCGCATAAACTGTTATTATAACATTTTCTTGGGAACATACAGTCTTCCCAAAAGACATTGAAAACAATAGTTTATGCAAAATGTGGGGAGCAAACAAAGTGTATTATGGGTGATGTGAAAGTAGTGAAATTAATTGATAATTTGAAATTCAGTTGATAAAAGTTCCGCACGAGACCGGAAATGACGTCTAGTGAAACCCAGCAATAGGCTAAACTGCTACCTACCCTAGGTACCAGAGGCCCCCTCTCGGATATGAAGAACAAGCATGGACGACTAACCTTTCTTTTGTGGTTGAATTTACTTTCATCGCATTTCACCACAGAAACAGGACCACCAAAAGGAATGACAGGGTGTTGCTGAAGTTCAACGCTGCAAACAACACGTAGTCTTCGGCAAACGTTCGAGACAACGTCCTTATTGAGGGACAGATGTCTCGTTATATCCACTTGTCTACCCTCCGATGCCCACAGATAGATAAGCAGAACCAACTTGGCTATGGGGATCTTTGGATGCTCTCCAAAAAAGCTGTTGGTCCTCAAGCTCCTCCTCTTTTTGCATCCACTGCATCTCCTTAATTTTTAATAAAGATACCATTGTAACTGATGTACCGTCATTGAACATCAACTCGCCGCGAAATGTTTTCATACAAAGAACGAAAAATATTTATAGGGTGTCTCCGATCCCGCAAAATGAATAAATGACCGGTTTAATTACCGTATTTTTTAACTCGCTCGCTCCGTGTCACTGAATGTTGCTTGGATTTTATTGTGCTTAAAAATATAAATGAAACAAATGCTCGATTCTCATTGGCTTAGAGCAGTGCAGTTGAAAAGTAATTTGCAAAAGTAAATTTCCTTTAATTTGCACTGCAGTGCAAACTACTTTTTTTTCATGAATATTATTAATTGGTTATCTTACGATTTCTCGTTCAATTTGGAATAATTTGCACTCGTGTGTTTTTCAAAGAGCTCAAATTACACTCGCCCTACGGGCTCGTGCAATTTTGATACTCTTTGAAAAACACACTCGTGCAAATTATTTCCAAATTGAACTCGAAACCGTATGATTACCTCTACTAATAACACAAATACTAGTTCAACTATTCTGCTTTTGGAAGGTGTATTCAAAATTATCATTGTATGCCGCGTTTGTGAATGCCAGCTGATATTCAAACAACGACCGCAAACAACACTATTTTCACTGAAGCTGCTGCATGCCAAGCGTTATTTCCTCACCAGATTGATTCTGGCAGCAGATTCGCCAGCAGCAGATTGGCAGCATTGACGTCATTTTGACTTCACAGTTTGCAAGTTAGCATATCCCAGTTGTTTTTCGTTACAGATAAGCAAATAAAACTTGGTAGTCAAGGCAAAATTTGTCATATATTACATGACATAATATATCGTAGGAAAAAAACTTATTTGCAGACATGATAAGTAAAAAAGTAAAAAAAATGTTTTTCAAATCGGACTCAAATGTTAACTGATTCTGAATGCCCCATTCGCCCATTCACACTGGATTGCCGTCTCAGTTGAAAACAGTTTCGGACCCAGAGTTTTTGACAGATGATTTCCGTTTCCAATTTGACAGATCGTTGATGCTCAGATATACACCTATTTCAAAAAACGTTGGCATCTGAAATCTGAATCTGTGACCTAAAAACACTCGTAGCCACACTATTCACTATGATAGAATTCGATGGTGAAAATATAATTAGTAAATAAACCTCTTCTGCATGGCGACTGGTATATCTACGGAGCCTTTTTAGTGCCATTGATCACACTTTTTTCTAGCGACCGGTTTTGCATCAACCACTTTTTTTTGCCGACTTTTTTGCATCAACCACTTTTTTATGCCGTGATTTTTGCATCGACCACTTTTTTATGCCGTGATTTTTGCATCGACCACTTTTTTTGGCCGTGATTTTGGCCGACTTTTTGGCCGTGATTTTGGCCGTGATTTTGGCCGACTTTTTGGCCGTGATTTTGGCCGACTTTTTGGCCGTGATTTTGGCCGACTTTTTGGCCGTGATTTTGGCCGACTTTTTGGCCGTGATTTTGGCCGACTTTTTGGCCGTGATTTTGGCCGACTTTTTGGCCGTGATTTTGGCCGACTTTTTGGCCGTGATTGTTGTTTGGCATCGCGGGCTCATGTTTCATCGTTTCATCGATGCATAAAGATGCTACTCCACGTTTTATTTTATGTTGTTGTTTCTGTGTTTGCGGCTCTTTTGCCAGGAGGAAAATGCGTTCTTCCTGGATATATCCCAACATCTCTTAATAACGGTGCCAGTGGACGAAACGAGATAATCAGTAGCTATTCAAAAAGGATTTTGCCGTGCTCCCTTGCTCGAGCCAGTCGAGTCGTTCATTAATACTGCTTAGTAAATATGCAAATATCCTAGAGAATACTTTTTGGCCTGAAAGTGTATTTCTAACAGATGTCTGTGGCTTAGTAAGAACTCGATCGTAATTTTATTGAGTTTGTGAAATCGTTTCTTGCAAGGTAATCCTGAAATGTGCTTCGCCAGCTTGTCAGCTAGGAGTGTGAGTGTTGAAGCTAATTACGTATGCATGCTCTACTGAGTCACGCAACGAGTGACTTAAATTCTGCAAGTAATACATGTAGCTGCTAAAACTGCTTCGACCAAAATCACGGCCAAAAAGTCGGCCAAAATCACGGCCAAAATCACGGCCAAAAAGTCGGCCAAAATCACGGCCAAAATCACGGCCAAAAAGTCGGCCAAAATCACGGCCAAAAAGTCGGCCAAAAAGTCGGCCAAAAAGTCGGCCAAAAAGTCGGCCAAAAAGTCGGCCAAAATCACGGCCAAAAAAAGTGGTCGATGCAAAAATCACGGCATAAAAAAGTGGTTGATGCAAAAAAGTCGGCAAAAAAAAGTGGTTGATGCAAAACCGGTCGCTAGAAAAAAGTGTGATCAATGGCACTAAAAAGGCTCCGTACGAATGTAATAAATCATGTATCTTTTTTCCCTGCTGAATTTTATGTGTCAATAAAAGCTCATTCCAGTAATTTAAAAATACAAAATTACTTGCAATTGTTCAGAGTTCGATCGAATTCTATCATATTATTGAAAATTCTATCATATTATTGAAAATCGCATTAAAGCCGATAAAGTTATGTCCCAAAGTTTGCCGGACAAAGTGCTAACGGAACGGGATGATGACAAGCATAATGGCGGGTGGAATTTTCAATTTTAATAGGCATTCGAACGAGACTGGGTGTTAGTTTGTACCTCAAAATCAAATCAAAGTACCGTAGTTGTTTCAATCAGTTCCGCTTGCAACGTGATTTTACGATATACGATTTTGAGATAGGTCAGTGCTCTAACTTTGACACATCCTGTAATGTTACCGGCATGGTGTACATAGTTGATAGTCATGATTTCAGTGCTATCAGCCGTGTGATAATTGGCAAAACCATAATACTTAGTGTACATAGTTGATACTGAGCTCTATCCACTGTACATATAGTCATGATTTCAGTGCTATCAGCTAGTGTGATAATTGGCAAAACCATAATACTTAGTGTACATAGTTGATAGTCATGATTTCAGTGCTATCAGCTAGTGTGATAATTGGCAAAACCATAATACTTAGTGTACATAGTTGATAGTCATGATTTCAGTGCTATCAGTATGATAATTCAAAACCATAATACTTAGTGTACATAGTTGATACTGAGCTCTATCCACTGTACATATAGTCATGATTTCAGTGCTATCAGCTAGTGTGATAATTGGCAAAACCATAATACTTAGTGTACATAGTTGATAGTCATGATTTCAGTGCTATCAGTATGATAATTCAAAACCATAATACTTAGTGTACATAGTTGATACTGAGCTCTATCCACTGTACATATAGTCATGATTTCAGTGCTATCAGCTAGTGTGATAATTGGCAAAACCATAATACTTAGTGTACATAGTTGATAGTCATGATTTCAGTGCTATCAGTATGATAATTCAAAACCATAATACTTAGTGTACATAGTTGATACTGTGCTCTATCCACTGTGCATAGTCATGATTTCAGTGCTATCAGTGTGATAATTGGCAAAACCATAATACTTAGTGTACATAGCTCTTGATAGTCATGATTTCAGTGCTATCAGCTAGTGTGATAATTGGCAAAACCATAATACTTAGTGTACATAGTTGATAGTCATGATTTCAGTGCTATCAGCTAGTGTGATAATTGGCAAAACCATAATACTTAGTGTACATAGTTGATACATGAGCAGTGCTATCCATGATAATTACATAATACTTAGTGTACATAGTTGATACTGATGATTTCAGTGATTTCAGTGCTATCAGCTAGTGTGATAATTGGCAACATAATACATAATACTTAGTGTACATAGTTGATAGTCATGATTTCAGTGCTATCAGTATGATAATTCAAAACCATAATACTTAGTGTACATAGTTGATACTGAGCTCTATCCACTGTACATATAGTCATGATTTCAGTGCTATCAGCTAGTGTGATAATTGGCAAAACCATAATACTTAGTGTACATAGTTGATAGTCATGATTTCAGTGCTATCAGTATGATAATTCAAAACCATAATACTTAGTGTACATAGTTGATACTGAGCTCTATCCACTGTACATATAGTCATGATTTCAGTGCTATCAGCTAGTGTGATAATTGGCAAAACCATAATACTTAGTGTACATAGTTGATAGTCATGATTTCAGTGCTATCAGTATGATAATTCAAAACCATAATACTTAGTGTACATAGTTGATACTGAGCTCTATCCACTGTACATATAGTCATGATTTCAGTGCTATCAGCTAGTGTGATAATTGGCAAAACCATAATACTTAGTGTACATAGTTGATAGTCATGATTTCAGTGCTATCAGTATGATAATTCAAAACCATAATACTTAGTGTACATAGTTGATACTGAGCTCTATCCACTGTACATATAGTCATGATTTCAGTGCTATCAGCTAGTGTGATAATTGGCAAAACCATAATACTTAGTGTACATAGTTGATAGTCATGATTTCAGTGCTATCAGTATGATAATTCAAAACCATAATACTTAGTGTACATAGTCATATTTTGCTACTGGTGTATTCTATCCATTTTCTACGTTACATTATACTATATCCTTTTTGTAAAATAACTCGTTTAGAGTGATTCCAATAAACCTGGGCATTACTAACTACACCAATACACACTATTAGACACTCACTCTTTTGTTTCCTTTTGTTCCTTTGCATCTAATTAATAAACACTGACAGCTAATTAGTAGTGCCCAGGGTTATTGGAATCACTCTATAGTCATGATTGATATTCAGTACTAGAGTGCAATTTAGGAAAGCGTGAAATAGAGTGATGGCACTTAACGCATGAAACAGATATTAGCCATGTAGATACTGATTTATTCTATTGTTTTCTTTTCTTTTGATTGGACTATTAGTCACTAACTATTAGATTTTGGGAGATTTTGTTTCACGGGTTAAGTGCCATCACTCTAGTACTAACCAGTTTAAATAATAGTACTAAATAGTGCTATTTACATTGTTTTCTATTGTTCCATTGGATGCGTTCCATTAGTGCTAGTTAGTACTAATTAGTTATTTAGTTTTCAAGCTATTCTAAATTGCACTCTATCAGTGTGATAATTCAAAGCCATAATACTTAGTGTACATAGTCATATTTTGCTACTGAGCTCTATCCATTTCCTACGTTATTATTAATACTATATTCTATATCTAATAAATATTGTTTGCAATCTACAATGTGTACCTTTATGCGTACCTTTTACGAGTCGTTTTCAAAACCGACCGCCGATCACCCATACCACTTGGACAAAGGGAGTACTCCCCTCCCCCCCGCGTGTCATGAATGCTGCCACTCCACTGATACAAATGCACACGACGTTCGTAGTAGATCCACGTAACAGAATATAAAGATCTCGTTCTGACAATAATATTTATTATAACTGATCATGTTCATAGTCTTGTTGTATATGAATCTTGTATGTACGGTGTCTTGTATATCAAGACGGTGTGACAGTGAACCGGGTCGTGACACCAGTAGATTACTATAGTACGAAAGCTGAACTACCAAAGAACAGAAGGGCAGAAAGTTGAGATCGTATTCGTAAAAATACACCACCACAACTACCACATTTTCAACTTAACACCAGTCATATCAACGAATATGGAAGTCATGGTGAGAATGATGTCTAACGTAAATCGAAGAAAAACGTACGGGTGTACAACATTTTACGGCAGCTTTTCAACCCATCGAGTGCTACGTGGGGCGTCTAGTTATTTTGGATATTTAAAAAAATATCGTACAAGCGAAACAGCGCCGACGCCGATTTGGTACACAGCGCCGATTTGGTACACAGCGCCGATTTGGTATGCAGCGCCGATTTGGTACGCAGCGCCGATTGTAACACAGGGACCTAACACAGCGCCGATTTGGTATATCCAGCGCCGATTTGGTATCCAGCGCCGATTTGGTATCCAGCGCCGATGGTATCCAGCGCCGATTTGGTATCCAGCGCCGATTGTAACACAGCGCCGTTGGTATCCAGCGCCGATTTGGTATCCAACGCCGATTGTAACACAGCGCCGTTGGTATCCAGCGCCGATTTGGTATCCAGCGCCGATTTGGTATCCAGCGCCGATTGTAACACAGCGCCGTTGGTATCCAGCGCCGATTGTAACACAGCGCCGATTGTAACACAGCGCCGATTGTTTGTAGCGCCGATTGTAACACAGCGCCGATTGTAACACAGCGCCGTTGGTATCCAGCGCCGATTGTAACACAGCGCCGATTGTTTGTAGCGCCGATTGTTTGTAGCGCCGATTGTAACACAGCGCCGATTGTAACACAGCGCCGATTGTAACACAGCGCCGATTGTAACACAGCGCCGATTGTTTGTAGCGCCGGTTCCCCAGATAATTATAAGTTCCCCAAAAACCTGGAGAGATCCATGTAACCTCATAGTTAGTGCGCGGTCTTACCTTCAATGACGGGCAAAACAAAAAGTGCGATTAACACGAACAGCATCTTAAAGTAATTTTAAATGAACTGGTAAAATCACTTGACTAGTGGGCCTTTATATATACATATTATGTACAACACTTGATTGAACAACTGTTCGCTTGCTTGTACTTGTTGTAAAGAGTTGCGTACTCAGCTTTGGACGAGTGTCGAGTACTGAGTACACTTGCATAGTAAGCTCATTCACCTATAATTGTTGATCAAATACTCTGGTGTTGAGGGTATTCTTTTTTAGCCTTTGTCGGATACATCAATCAATAGCGTCTTTCTGGCCAAGAAGAAACATTTTAATTTTAATTTTTTTCTTTCGATATACTTTCTTTTAGGGCTAAATAATCTATTAAAATTACAAAGAACTCGCCAGTCCAGTTTTGCCTGTAGAAAGAATGTTCGCAAGAAAACGTTGGAAGGATTGAAAAATGTGTCTTTAAGATGTTCAGCTGATCAGACATGCAGAGCCATACGTAAACATGAAAACAATACCAATGTTAAGGTGCCTTAACAAATACATTAAGTAATTTTAAAGGTTTAGTTAAGACATATCTTTTTAAGAAATATTTGCCTTAATTATATAAACACTAACACTGAACACTAAATGAACACTTTTTATATTAATATTTTTATAGTTTATTATATTCGATCTTTATTTTATTTGATTAATGTTGCTAGACAGTTTTGTAAGAGCATAGAGACAATAGTATTATGCTCCAAATACCTATTATTATTATTATTAATATTATTATTATTATTACTGATATTATCGTAAAAAGAACGATACGTCTTCAGATCCACAATGTAAACACACTGAAAACTACTCAGAAGCTGAATACCAAAATACTGATGTGCAGAACTCAGAAGCTGAATACCAAAACTCTGATGTGCAGAACTCAGATGCTGAATACCAAAATACTGATGTGCAGAACTCAGAAGCTGAATACCAAAATACTGATGTGCAGAACTCAGATGCTGAATACCAAAATACTGATGTGCAGAACTCAGAAGCCGCTGAATACCAAAATACTGATGTGCAGAACTCAGAAGCTGAATACCAAAATACTGATGTGCAGAACTGCTGAAGGAAACATTTAGTCCATTTACACCAAGAAGAATTTGACAGTCGCCATGTTGGAACCACTCATGATCAAGGCTCGAAAGTATACGGTATACGGACTACACGAAAATACTGCTTTAATTTTGTATATCTTTTGTATATCTTATGGTTCCTTTACTCGAGTATGTTTTAAAAGGCATGGGCCAGTTGGGTTAAAGTAACTATGAAACGAAAAAACAGACCTCGTTTTTATTTGCTACTACGAAAGTTTACTATTTGCTTGTTTATATGGCGTTAATAAAAAGTGAATTGAGCTACGGTAACATTTTTTATTTCGCGCACGAAGTTGGGCATTTTGGGTTTCAAAGTGCGACAATTCCCGCTCGGTCAAACTATAGAAATGTGACGTCAAGAGTTGTGCAAACAAAGACATGCACAATCTCTTGACGTCACCGAGCCATTGTCAAGGGTCCAGTCTCTTGTCGCACATTTTGGTTGAAAATGATAATTTTCGAACCGCGAAAAGAAAATGTTCGCACGCTCAAAGTCGATGCTTAAATACAGCAAATGTTCAGAGAAAGACCAAACAACAATAATGTACAATAAAACAAGGATCGACATTTTCGTTTCATAGGCATATCTAGTGCATACATTGGATTTCAGGTCCTTAAAGGGGCACTGTCACGACGCGCGCATGCGCCAATTTTCATGATATGCAGATATTTTTAATGATATGCAGAGTTCAACGAAGTTTGTTTACGAAGAGAATCGCACCAGATTGATTCTGGCAGCAGATTCGCCAGCAGCAGACTCGACCAGCAGCAGATTGGAAGCAGCAGATTCGGATTGACGTCATTTTGACGTCACAGAATTCCAAATCTGCTGCTGGCTTGACAGCAGATTCACTGAGCAGGGGTAGGGAAGGGAAGAGCGACAACAAGACAAAAACGCCAGCTAAAACCATTTAACCTTTCGATACTGGTGACTCCAAACATAAACAACATAAACAGTGTGGAAGGAGCCTAATAAGTAATTCTAATACGAATTTTAAATATTTTAAAACTTGATATCACGTGTTATGTTTGATTGTCTTTGTTTGAGCATTGATAATTGACATACATTTATTGTGTAATCACACATCCGGTGTTGGGTTACTAGTTGTCTAAGGTCATTCAAATGCAACCGGTTAGCTCAGTTACCAAGTACGCAGACCAGTGGTTTGCTTTGATATGGTTAGCTCAGTTGTCATGTACAAGTTTAATACAGCTATTAGGAAGCCCATCCACATCACATTGAGTTACTTTATATTTTGTGGCTATTTTGCCTCCGCGCCACTACAGTTGAACCCCGCTATCTCGAACTCGGTTATCTCGAACTCCCCTCTATCTCAAACTATTTTGGGTTCCCTTGACCCAAATCAACCCCGGTTATCTCGAACTCTAACGATAAAGTCGATGAACAAACAGTAGAAAGTGTCACAACACAGTTCGTTGGGGCTATCTTTAAACAAGACGCTCAATGAGCGTACACTCGGGCTTATGACAAGGACAATGTCAGTTGCGTGAGGAGAGACCTGACAATGACTGACAGTTGCGTGACGAGGGAGACTATGTATAGCTGAGCGAACAATAACTATTTGACACGTTTGTGGCGATATCAATATGCAACCTCAAGTGACCTCAAGTACGTTTAAATATGTAATACAGACGTACCTACACGAATCTTTATGAGTCATCGACATAAATTGTTTCTCGTCACGCAACTCTCATTGTCATATTAAATACCCGACTATACGCTCATTGAGCGTCTTCTTCTTCAACAGATCCCTAATCTCTAATGACGTTTTGATTTTGATTGTATTTTTGCCGTTCACTGACTTGTTTTCAGCGTGGAAATTCTGCTTTAAATAGCGCTGTGCCGCGGTTCTAAAATTAATGCGCTTTTGTATTGTGCAAGTATATAAATAGGCTATTAAAACAACTTTGGCATGACCCCAAATTTCGGACATTGAGCTTGTTTAGCTTTGCTTTAATTGATGAAGTTTTGAAGTATGATTTCTACGATTTCTTTTCCTTCTGAATTTTTCAAACGTCGAATCGAATAAACATCCATCATTATATATCTGAGAAATGTGTTTCGTTTTATTGCCGGATACTTTTTTAAACGGTTTTTCACGGCGCGTGACGACAGTCAGGCAGCAAGCAAAGCGATATTAGCTATCTAAACAAAATCTACTGAAAAATCAAACCCTTGCTCTCTAGCTTCAGAGACATAATACGAAGCTGCTCAGTAACGGATTATTAACGACATGTTGCTTTCAAAACTAAGATTCATAATCTACTTGAGTCCTGTGTGTCGTTTGTCTTTTCTTATCTGCTGAGTAATCTTGAAACTCGATACGATTAAATACGTCGCATACTTTCGTCATTCTTGAGCCGAACAAAACTACTACTACTACTACCGAAAAACGCATTTTATAACTCGGGCTTCCTTCGGAAGAGCCCGAGTAACTAGGGAACGGAGAACGAAGAACGGGGAACGGGGAACGGGGAACGGGGAACGGGGAACGGGGAACGGGGAACGGGGAACGGGGAACGGGGAACGGGGAACGGGGAACGGGGAACGGGGAACGGGGAACGGGGAACGGGGAACGGGGAACGGGGAACGGGGAACGGGGAACGGGGAACGGGGAACGGGGAACGGGGAACGGGGAACGGGGAACGGGGAACGGGGAACGGGGAACGGGGAACGTTCTACGTATCCAGTGACTATGCATTCCTCCGTTTTGGGAGCTCACATTTACCCTTTTAACGCCTTTACAACTTCATCAGCCCACATTTTAATGCCCGGCTCTACTCAGTTTCTTCTACATTTAGTTCCCGATAACTACCGGTTCAGTTTATATCACTTATCGACCAAAACCATTCATTACCATAATGGCAATAATATTTACCGTCCATTATCCTTACCTTTGCTCGTCTCCGTTTTGTTCGCTGCTCTGGACATTCATACCACCCACTATCACACTGTACATCTTAAAAGCCCCGACTGATTGGGACGAGACTACCCACTTTCCTATACATCACATTCTCCTCCCCCCCCCCCCCCCCCCCCCCCCTCTCCATTTTCACCCCCCTCCCACTCTCATTCTCTATCATTGTATACTAACACTGCACTGCACTACCAATCTCATTAGCTTTTATTCATTTTGCACATTCGTTCTCCATTGTCTTTTCTTCTCTATCCCCCTCACACTTTAAAATTACTTCACTCCTCGCCCGCGTTGGTCCGAATACCTCGCTAACCCTATCGCTCTGGTTTAGCCAGTCGATTATCTAAATTGGTTCAACAGTATTATTGGCTCTTATTTTTGTCACTGTTATATTACTCTTTTACTCTAGTATTATTTTTCTCATTTTATTACTTTTCATATTTTCACTTATATTACTTAATTTGTCCTCGTTACATTTTTCTCATCAATTCAAATTCTCCCATTTCATTTCCCGTTCCCCGTTCCCCGTTCCCCGTTCCCCGTTCCCCGTTCCCCGTTCCCCGTTCCCCGTTCCCCGTTCCCCGTTCCCCGTTCCCCGTTCCCCGTTCCCCGTTTCCCGTTTCCCGTTCCCCGTTCCCCGTTCCCCGTTCCCCGTTCCCCGTTCCCCGTTCCCCGTTCCCCGTTCCCCGTTCCCCGTTCCCCGTTCCCTAGTTTAAAGATAGCCGTTCGTTGGAAGGCAAAAACATCAATTGAACTTTAATTGTTCAGTATACGTAAGTGGATTAAAGCTTAAGTGCTACTTAGACGAAAATCGGATGAAATTTAACTTAGCTGAAACTTCACTGAAATAATCTCAAAGAGCCATACAATCACTGGTTAATGTGTTTTCTCAAAATTCCTATGGGAAGTATTCCATTTTTATGAATCTTTAGAAGTGTCAGTGAGGTCATCTACTCCTAACCATCAACACAGGGACAGTTTCTCATGGATAACGCACTGGCGCGTGACGTGCATGCGTAGTTATATGGGGGACGTGTCACACCACCCGGATCAAACTGAACTAGACGCTCTTCTAGCGCGAAGTCGGGCTTCTAAATTAAATGTAGCCTATTTGAACTAAATATAGATATCCTATAGTGCGATTAAAACAGTGTTCGGTTGCTCGTCGTTGCGTGACTTGATCTCGATAGAACATGCTTTCCTTGCAATTTCAGTACTGCGATTCACAAACTCAACGAATCATGAATGACAATGACATAGTTTATTTGTTACCATATAATATAAATATATCCATACAAATACAAATACCGTATACATAAACCAGACATCGCAGAGTGATTAAACAATGTTTGTTGAAGTGTAAATGTATGGGTTTACCTCGACGGTTATCGGTCGGCTGAAAACCTTACAACTGCATTTCTCTTCACCGCCGGCTGCGTGTATCAATTCACTTCGATTCGTTTTAAATTCTAAAGACCTCTAAACCCTTTGCAGTACTGGTACTGGATTGATAAAACCATATCTCTATGAACTAGACTAATGCATCAAATAAGCCCGGGGGGGGGGGGGGGGTGGCAGGGGGCACTAAGGGTAGTTTTGGGTAGGGGTGTGCCGCGGACACCTCAAAACCCTAACCCTATCCTAGACCTAAAATTTTGATTTTCCATACCCTATTCCAGACTAAAGCAAAATGTACACCCTATCCCAGACTAAAGCTTAAAAATGTATACCCTATCCCAGATTGAAAGCGTGCTAAAGGACCATACCCTATACCAGACCAAAACGTACCCGATCCCAGCCTAAAAAGGCAAAAATGATACCCTACCCCAGACCTGGGAGCTCAAAAACCATACCCTATCCCGCGGCACATACCCGTATAGCGTACCCCCCCCCCCCCCCCCCCCCCCCCCCCCGGGCAAACAAGTAGCAAGGTAATTCATTTACGCACTATGGCTTAGAATGATCATAAAGTATTGTATATGTGTACAATAATCAAATCTCCCAGCACAAGAATAGCTTTCACTAGAATATCACAATCATCAAGAGTATTTACCATGTCAGTTCTACTGAATACATGAAATTCCATACACAGGACGTGACGAGATAAACGATCGCTTCTACAAAAATAATACTGATTGTATAAGCATAATCTAACTGTATTTTACTAGCATTTAACACAACAAGACGCTCAATGAGCGTATACTCGGGCTTATGATAAGGAAAATGTCAGTTGCGTGAGGAGAGACCGGACAATGACTGACAGTTGCGTGACGAGGGAGACTATGTATATATGTGTCGAGTTCATTTGATTTGCTGTTGAGTTTGAGTTGATATGTGAGAGCGTATTTAAGAGGAACTGATGGATGGCTTGCCTTGGATACAACATAATTTCTCTTCTGCACAGGTCAACTGCTTCTTTCACTTCTAGTCGTCGAATACGATGACTTAGCAATATCTCAGTATCTGCCATGAGCGAACAAAACTTCGGATTAATTGACACGTTTGTCGCGCCATGAATATTCAACCTCAAGTGACCTCAAGTATGTTTAAAGATGTAATACAGATGTACCTCCACGAATCTTTATGAGTCATCGAGATAAATAGTTTCTCGTCACGCAACTGTCATTCTCACAATACCCGAATATACGCTCGTTGAGCGTCTTCTGCAACAGATCCCTAATATCTAATGACGTTTTGATTTTGATTGTATTTTTGCCGTTCACTGACTTGTTTTCAGCGTGGAAATTCTGCTTTAAATAGCGCTGCGCGGCGGTTCTAAAACAAGGACAATGTCAGTTGCGTGAAGAGGGACCTGACAATGACTGACAGTTGCGTGACGTATATCTGTCGGTGAGCACAGATAAAAATCTCCGAATCGTATTTCCGAAGCACGTACTTGGGACGTCTACAGCGCATGCGAAGCAGACATGAAGTCTGGGCAAGAAAGATTAGAAAGCACAAACCAATCAGGGAAAGCAACGGAGGTCAAGGGGTCAAAATAAAAGTATTTTCTCATCTAAATTTAGATTGAAGCTATTAACGTTTTTACTGATATACTGTAAAGTTTAACGTTTTTACTGATATACTGTAAAGTTCACAGTACTGAAATTGCAAGGAAAGCATGTTTTATCGAGCTCGAGTCCTGCAACGACGAGCATTCCCTTATCTGCTGAGTAATCTTGAAACTCGATACGATTAAATACGTCGCATACTTTCGTCATTCTTTAACCGACTAAAAAAACTACGACGACTACTACTACCGAAAAACGCATTTTCTAACTCGGGCTTCCTTCGGAAGGGCCCGAGTAATAAAACAACACAAAAGAATGACGAGATTTACTGTGAGGACTGTAAGAGCCAAATGTGCTGAATAAGTAGTTTTCCAGTTGCTTAGTTGACGATCATCTTTCGCTTCATCCAACATGACGACATTCAAGTTCAGATCATCAAGATCAGTCTTGCTCTTGCTTTTCTTGCAATCAGAGTAGTTCTTTTCAGCTTCAGAGTTCGTAATCAAGTCAATAGTCATTGTTTATCGATGTCTCGTCTTCAAGCTTAGCATTCTCGTACCCAGAGCTCCTCGCGGTCGGCACAAGGCGCATGCGCTGTAGAACCCAATATGCTTTTTGAGGTCAAAGAATACGAAGAAGAAGAACGCTCTGCATTTTTAGAGTCGGGTCTTCCACAGGAAGCCCGACTAAATATATAGAGTTTTGTGATTTTTTTTTCAAGCGAGGCCTTGTTGGCTTCAAAACACACACATAGTATTTAGATGGTCAATTTGCAAGAGTTTTTGTAAGGTAGTAATAAATAAATGACGAGGTCTCGCGTTCTTTCAATCCTCAATCAATTGGCTGAAAAACGGACCGGAAACCGGAAAAAATTAAAATCCGAAAGTCCGCCAGTCCGCCGGTCCACCGGTCAGCCGGTCCTTCCGCGCCTGTCTTTTATCTACACCCGTTTTCGGACCTCCAGTACATCCCCCGCGGTTAGAATCCGGCCATGTTGCTATAGTAACAGAGTTATCGGTTGACTGCATGCATTATTATAGGCTCATATTTACTTTAGCCAGGTCGTCGTGGGCGCTGGTTCAATACGCTACGAAAATGGCTCCTCTCTTTGCAGTATTGCTGTTGTTTGTTGCGTTCTGCTGCAGAAATGGTAAATTAACATTCAAATTGTTTTGTATGTTGCCTTACTTTGCAAAAAAGGGTCAAGTTTTGTAAATTACTTGCTATTAATTGTTTAATTGTTATCTAGTAGCTTCTAGTTTTAAAACCATTGGTCCTACAGTTCCATGCCAATATTTAAACTAAGCTAAACTACAGTCACACTTTCGGCGATGTACATACATACATACATACATACATATAGTTTATTTAAACGCCCATATCATATAGGGCGCTTTCCATTTCACCGGATGAGAAGTATTGGTCTGTCCACTGATACGGAACGCACCCCATGCCAATTCGGTCTGGATGGACAGGAAATCCGTCATTATCGCCTTGCTTCAAGGAAGTCAATTGTACGTCCTGTCCGTAATCAAGTTGGAGGCTCCTTTGAGCTGTTTTATTTAATATCGGCGGACAGACCGGTCGCTAGTCCACGGTAGAAAGCGCCCTATTAATGTCCATATAAACAAACAACATACACCACGTGTAAACACAAAAATGCAATATTCAAGTTGTAGAGAGGTTTATATCTGTTTATCTGTTTCTCGGCGTTCCATGGAGGAATTCTTGCTCGATCTGTACTTCAATCACTAGGGAATGTTGTGCATATGTTTGATAGCGCATCTTTTTGTACATTCTGAGCTTATCACAGATTTGCATAGTTGACATGACCTCTTGCGAAGATAAACACTGCAAACAGAGGCAACTGACAAGTTGTGTAGTTTAGTCAGTTGATCTTCGGCGCTTTGAAGCAGTGCGATAAAGTGTAATTGAAATATATATTAATCTATTCATACACAGATTTGTTTTAGTTTTTAAACTTTTTTTTTGGCTGAACCTTTCGTTTTGTTTGTTCTGGCTTACATTCCTTTATTTCATCAATATTTGTAGTGATTTAAAATTATAGGTGTTTCTCCAACTCTTGCGAACATTGAATAACATGATTTCAGGAGCTTCCGAGTGTCCAGACAAGGCAGCCAGGCAATTTTCTGGTAAACTGCGAATGGATGAGGCATTTGTTAACATCACCTCCAACTTGGCAGAGCCAGTCTCCATATCAGGAGGCTCATCTAATTGTTACTTGGTAAAGTGATTGACAACAATGTCACACAGCACACACATTGACAACAATGTCACACAGCACACACATTGACAACAATGTCACACAGCACACACATTGACAACAATGTCACACAGCACACACATTGACAACAATGTGACACAACACACACATTGACAGCAATGTCACACAATGCACTCATTGATAACAATGTCACACAGCACACACATTGACAACAATGTCACACAACACACACATTGACAACAATGTCACACAGCACACACATTGACAACAATGTTACACAACACACACATTGACAACAATGTCACACAGCACACACATTGACAACAATGTCACACATCACACACATTGACAACAATGTCACACAGCACACATTGATAACAATGTCACACAGCACACACATTGACAACAATGTCACACAACACACACATTGACAACAATGTCACACATCACACACATTGACAACAATGTCACACAGCACACACATTGACAACAATGTCACACAATGCACTCATTGACAACAATGTCACACAACACACACATTGACAACAATGTCACACAGCACACACATTGACAACAATGTCACACAACACACACATTGACAACAATGTCACACAACACACACATTGACAACAATGTCACACAGCACACACATTGACAACAATGGTGCACAGCACACACATTAATTAACAACAATGTCACACAATGCACTTATTGACAACAATGTCACACAACACACACATTGACAACAATGTCACACAGCACACACATTGACAACAATGTCACACAACACACACTTTGACAACAATGTCACACAACACACACATTGACAACAATGTCACACAGCACACACATTGACAACAATGTCACACAGCACACACATTGACAACAATGGTGCACAGCACACACATTAATTAACAACAATGTCACACAACACACACATTGACAACAATGTCACACAGCACACATTGACAATAATGTCACACTATTCTCTCACTGACTAGGGAAATGGTACATCCAACTCATTGTCTTGTGATTTGTAGTGTCCATTGCAAGTGCTACATGCAAATGTAACAAACAAAGAAGAATATATCATAGCACCCACCCATCATGACTATGTGTTGGTCGTTAATAATGCTAAGACATCAAGACTGTGTAGGTTTGTACACTGCATGTATATACCCATCCACTATACAATCAATTATCCACTAAATAACAGTACAGCCACCTAAGTTATCTGTTAGGTTATCTGACTTGTTTAATGAAAAGTTATTTCAATCTAAATATAAACTATACTTATTTATTTGTAACTAGTATTTTGTTTGCATTTGCTTCTATTATTTAATTTTTCTGTATATTTGTTTTATATCTATATTTGTAAAAATTCTGGTACAAATAAAGCTTCTTGTATCTTGTATCTTGTGAGTGGAGTTCCATGTTGGGCTCCCTGTGTTTATCATTAAAGACCAGGCTAAACCTTGTGTAGTCCTTGCTTGGTCACCTCTTTAAATATGGTGGCAACAATAGGATATATCAGTCCTGTAAGGGTCTGCTAAGGAGAGGTTTGTACTGATAATCTACTTTCCAGCCCCTCTAGTAGGTTTACACCATGCATTTTAGGAGTGAGGTGCGATATTGCGGAAAAATTATGCAAGTTCAATCAATTTATTAGAAAACGACGAACGAAGTTGTGTCAATTTCCTTAATTTGCATACTGTTTCAGCAATACTGCACCTTAGTGCATTTTAGGCACCTGATTGGCTCAGCATACATGTATGATTTAATGATTTGATTTAATTTATTAGAACATTTTCCAATTATTTACACAAGTAAGACCAAAGCCAGAGGCTTAAATGGCTTTTGTCAGCAGAATATTAAAGTAAATGCAGGTGTTCTTTAAATATTTTCATAGTTTGACGTATGTGTATGGTGAATATGGCTGGTATGAGTATAACGTACGTAGAGATGCTAAAGGTCAAGTGTCTTGTAAACTTGTCATCACAAAGGAGCCTCATAATCCATACATACGTAAGTACTGTAATTGGTTTTGCTGTGTACTAAAATGCAGCGAATTAATACCGAACTGAAATTATTAATATTTGGTTCTATCATATCCACAGCAATTCTCGTGGCTTTCATTGTACTTGCTATTCTTGCTGTTGTGTGGGTCGTTTTCTGTCGCTATAAAGAGTAAGTTTTAGAATTATCACATTCCTATTCCATCTATTTTCAATGCATGACAATAACAGTCGCAATAACAGACTCTGTATATTTACAAATTTCTTTCTATTGTGATGTGACAGAAAAATCTCTATTTTGTTTAAAAGAGGTTCTACATCAACTGATATCTCTGGGGTAAGTGGATAAGCCCATGGATTTAAAATGAACTTTTTGGAGGGGGGGTCCCACTCCTCTGTTATTTATTCCTTCATAGCCTTTCTTTCATTTCATTCCAGCCTTTCTTTCATTTCATGTCTTCCTTCCTTCTTTCATGTCATTCCAGCCTTTCCTTCATTTCATTTCTTCCTTCCTTCTTTCCTTTCTTCCTTCCTTCTTTCTTTTCTTCCTTCCTTCTTTTCTTTCTTCCTTCCTGCTTTCCTTTCTTCCTTCCTTCTTTCCTTTCTTCCTTCCTTCTTTCCTTTCTTCCTTCCTTCTTGTCTTTAAATTCCATCTCCTGTATATCATTTCCAGGAGGATCCAACCAAAGAAGCGACCAGTGAAGAAGTGGTGAGTACTTATGATATGCCGGCAAGACATACATGGGAAATTCTCATCGCATACACTACATATTTTCTATGATTCCATTCGATATAGTTACACCACAGCCGCCCAACCATTTCTTCTTTGGCTGATAATTGTAATAAATACAAATATATTTGCATATGTGCGTCTTGTTTGATGGGTTTCGTTTGGTAGAGCGCACGGGAGGTTTTCCTGAGTTCTTACTATGTGGAATCGCGTGCGTTTGCGTTCAATTTAACAAATTGCAGATGGTTTTGAGTTGTCTGTACTCTTATTGACACACACTTGACGTCATAAAATGTTCAAAACTCAAGTGGAATCACGAGCGTAGCGAATGATTTCACTGCAAAGTTTTGGACATTTCATGACGTCAAGTGTGTGCCAATAAGAGTACAGTCAACGAAAAAAATATCTGCAATTTGTTTGTTTTTTACAATAACAAGGTCAAAAAACATCCAAACCAAGAGACCATAATACTAAGAGAGCGAGTCGCGCGAAATGATGTTTGGGATATGCTCGTGGCGCTAAGTCTATTTTTAGTAACCGGTAGGTGAGCACACTTGAGGATTATTTTGTGTTTGTGAATACAATTGTAGTCGTGCGCGCGCTACTGACGCCACTCACGCCATCGATCGAGCGCGCGCGCGCGGCAAAAACCGTGTTACTAAAAATAGATTTAGCGCCACGAGCATCGACCACACATCAGTACGAGATTCGCTCTCTTAGTATTATGGTCTCTTGTCCAAACACAAGGACAAAGTTTGAAATAAAAACTGTTTGAAACGCGCGCTGGGTCCGTGCGAAAGCGATTCGTCATTTTGTGTGTCTGTACTCTTATTGACAATGGTTAAGAGCCAATCAGATTACGACATTACGCTCTATGTTATTGTAAAAAGTGTATTTGACACAATTCCTTGTTGGAAGTAAACGCAGGGAAAAACGCGCGTAAAAACACTCGGTAGATTAACCCACGCATTTTACCACAGGAAGCCCTTCAAAAAGAAGCGCGCATAATTCATGTTTATGTCAACAATAGTCTCAAGAGATATGGTTGGGCTGCCTGTGGTTACGCGAGGTCCAAGTTAGATTTTCACAGATCTACATTGTTGATAAAACATTATTGGACAGTGCATGAATTGCTAGTTTACTGTTTCAGGTTCTCCAGCGTGCTGGAAGTGACGGCAAGGATCCTCAAGATTCTGTAAGTAATGAATTTTCAGTTAATATTACAGAACCTCCCTCTTTCTACCTTTCTCCTCCCGTTAGAAAGCTTTACTTATAACTGTGTTTATTGGATTTAGGCGAAAACCGATCCCCAGCAGAAGAAGAAAAAACGTCTGAAATCTTTGGACACGTTCCGTGGGTACGTATACTTTTTAATATCTCAAGCATTATTATCAATTTTTTATTCGAAGGTTCGAAAGCGAAATTTCATTGATTATAGTCTGCTTGGCTGGTCCAAAGGGGATTGAAAGGGGATTGGGGAGAGAGGGGATTAGAGGGGAGGGGGAAGAGGAGGGATACATTGATTTCCTCTTTTCTAGGTATTAGTAAGGACTTTAAATTATACTTTGCAATATTTTTATTCAGGATTGCCATCACCGTCATGATATTTGTTAACTTTGGAGGTGGTGGATACTACTTCTTTGGGCACGCAGTTTGGAATGGTAAGGTTATTAAGTGATTATCCCCCCAAACGTTACCAGCAATATGAGTCAAAATGGCCGACGCGCATGCTCATTAACAACAAATTTCCGCTCAAAATGACGGCCAAATATTACAAAGAATGTATGGGGAATAATGCTAAAAATGCAATATATATGAAAAGCGTGAAAATACAAAGTTTCTGTCCCTCGATTTATAATCATTATTGCTTATCCCACTTTCTCACACAAAAAATGAAGTGAATTCTTCTTCGACAAATTGGTTCCTTTGAACGATTTCTGTAGACTTATAACATCATGATATTTGCACTCTGTACCTTACAATACACTGAAACCATGAAAGTTTAGTCATTTCTGCTTCCAATACTGCTACTCTTCAAAACTTTCTGTCGTTCTTGTTTTGTTCTGCCGTTTGTTGTGAATCGGATTCTTCAATAAAATCCCCAAATTACGATCTGCAAAGTGGTTACTTTTGAGGATAAACACAGCTCACTTTTAGAGTTGATCAACAAGAACCGGTCGTCATTGTCAAGGCTCAATGAGCACGGAAAGAGCAAAATTACTCTGACTTCGGTTATTTTTGGCCGCTATCAGTTTGAATCCTGGTAAGTTTACGTGTTATACCACTATTTTATGAAGCTTGTGGTTCCTAAAAAGCGGGAATTTCGAACAATAACCAAAGTTGTACATAAATTGGATTTCCTGTGGTATATGGAAATTTTCAAAGTGCCTTCCGTGACTCGTTCGTACTCTGTGCCGAGCGTAAGCGAACACTTCATTTTAAAATATATCCACCTCAACAGAAGCGCTTAGTATTTCTAAACAAACTTAGAGTAGATTAGTTAGTTTGTTTCTTCAACCAAAACATTTTTATTTTAAAACCAAGCTTTCGGACACATGGTCCATCTTCAGGGTGTAAAATGGTAGTAATTCGTCAAAACTAACGGCTATTACGTTGTAAACAAATAGCGCGCGCAACAAAAACAAAAACAAAAACAAAACAAAAAGACAATTTGCGCGAGCAAGGAAATTAGCAAGTTAAGAATGTGTGATAGATGACAGATTAAAATTTCTTAAATAGAGCAGTGTAATTTTGTGGCAAAATTCTGCCAGTGTCTCTGTTACTAATGGCATCTGTACTCTTAGCAATGTGGCATGCTTCTGACCATTTCCTTTGGTGCCATCTTGTTTCTACTTCAAGGATCTTGGTGTTATTCCAGGAGATGGAATGTCCTGTATTGTGTGCGTGTTCCGCGAGAGCTGACTTGTCGGTCTTGTTAAGTCTAACATAGGACTGATGTTCCTTCTGTCTTGTGGCCAAAGATCTACCGGTCTCTCCGATGTAAAACGTTTCACATTCTCCGCACGGGATGGAATAAATCACTCCGGTCTTCTTTTCTTTTGGTAGCGGGTCTTTAGGCTTGGACAAGATATGTCTCAGCGTTGTTAGTGGTTTTACGCAGACTTCAATCCTGTGGCTTTCTAGGACACGTTTGATCCTTTCTGTTGTACCTTGCACGTACGGTAAAAGTGCGAAACCTTTTCGTTCTTCCGTGTCAGATTTCTTCTCAGCTATCTTTCGGTCTTGTGAAAATTTATGGATAAACTGCCGTGGGTATCCATTAGCAGCGAGAGCTCTACCAATGTGAGTGCGTTCTTTGTCTTTGTGGCAATCTTTCGAAAGCAAGTTGTTGGTTCTGTGGACTAAAGTGCGCACGACAGCCGCCTTGTGCTGAGGAGGGTGATGACTTGAAAAGTGAAGATACCGATCTGTATGTGTCTTTTTCCTATAGATGGAGAGGTCAATGGTGCCATCATCAAGAACCTTATTAAGCGTGTCTAAGAAAGGGAGGCCATCATCAGAGTAGCGTTCTACGGTGAACTTGATGTTGGGGTCTTGGCTATCCAGGTGTTGGTGGAAAGCATTGATCTGATCTTTTTGAATGACGCAAATTGTGTCGTCCACATACCGTCCATACAGGCTGGGAGGGTTGGTAAAAGTCGCCAGTGCTCTGGATTCCAGCTCTTCCATGACTAGATCCGCTACAACAACAGATATTGGCGATCCCATGGCAGTGCCGTGTATTTGTTTGTAGAACTTGCTGTTGAAACAGAATTCAGTTGAGCTTAGGCAAAAGGATAGTAAGGCAGCAGCGTCAGAAGATGTTAGAGAGGTTCTTTCGCGTAAGCTATCATCCTGATCAAGTCTTGACTTGGCTGCAGAAACACAGCAACATGTGTGGGGATGGACGTAAATAGGGCAACTACATCAAATGACACAAGTTCATCGTCGTGATTTAAAACTACATCCTTCGCTCGATTAGTCCAATCCTTAGAGTTACGGAGATGACGGTCCGTGTTGCCCACTATAGGCGACAAGATTGATACTAAATGTTTGGACAACTGGTATGTTGGTGACCCAGTGAAACTGACAATTGGTCTCAACGGTGTTCCCTCTTTATGGATCTTGGGAACCCCGTAAAGTCTGGGTGTTGTTCCATCGGTTGTGTTCAACTTTTTGTAGATGGACTCGGGGATCCTTTCTTTCATGCTAGATAACAAGGACTTCATTTTAGCTTCTGATGACTTGGCTGGGTCTTTTGGTAGCAGCTTGTATGTGTTGGTATCTTTCAGCATATTCAAGATTTTTGAGTTATATTCTGAACGGTCCATCAAAACAGTAGAATTGCCTTTATCAGCTTTTAGAATCACTATATCCTTGTTCTTACGTAAAGAGACGAATGCTTTTTTCTCGTTTGCTGATAAGTTATCCTTTGGCCGCTTTGCACTCGCTAAAATACTAGTTATTTTGTTCCTTACTTCAGATCTTTCGGTTGCATTTAAACCATAGATAGAACTCTCAGTTTCAACCACGAACTGCTGTACGGGGATTTCTCTTGGTGTTGGTGCAAAATTAAGACCTTTTGAAAGGACTGATATTTCGTTAACATCAAAGCTTACGCTCGACATGTTGACAACCCACGTTGACTTTTTATCGGTCCTGTCTTTCCAAGATCCTTGAAGTAGAAACAAGATGGCACCAAAGGAAATGGTCAGAAGCATGCCACATTGCTAAGAGTACAGATGCCATTAGTAACAGAGACACTGGCAGAATTTTGCCACAAAATTAAACAGCTCTATTTAAGAAATTTTAATCTGTCATCTATCACACATTCTTAACTTGCTAATTTCCTTGCTCGCGCAAATTGTCTTTTTGTTTTGGTTTTTGTTTTTGTTTGCGCGCGCTATTTGTTTACAACGTAATAGCCGTTAGTTTTGACGAATTACTACCATTTTACACCCTGAAGATGGACCATGTGTCCGAAAGCTTGGTTTTAAAATAAAAATGTTTTGGTTGAAGAAACAAACAAACTAATCATGTCTACACCAACCAGCAAAGAATTACTTGAAACTTAGAGTAGTTTGATTTTGATAAAGATATTTATTTTGATGGAAATTTCGGAGAGAATTTCGGACTGCCGGGAGACCGCTACCCTGCGAGCAGAGGTTTCCTTTTTACCTTTCCCCTTTTTATCTTTCCCCTTTTCTCTCTAGGGGAAAGGTATAAAGGAAACCTCTGCTCGCAGGGTAGGAGACCGCTTAACTTGTCATAATATCGCGGGAATAAAATGACTCATATTGCTGGTAACGAGTTGTGAGCCTTCGATGTACTTCAGCGGTAACGTAATGAAAGTTTACAGCCGAAATTGTCCCAATGTCATCCCTACAACTCGTGGATTATTTAACATATACTCCTTACAATGTCTTCTTCATTTCTAGGTCTTCTTTTTGCTGATCTCGTGTTTCCATGGTAACAACAACAATCATAGCAATAGCTAACCCTAGTGTCAAAGTATTTAGCATTTCTTCTAATTGAGGACACTGAACAACTGCTATCAGTCTTTTTTGAAACAGTATAGTTTCAACCACGTGAATTTATTTTTAATACCGAGCTTTCGGACAATGTGTCCATCTTCAGGGCTGGTGAATAGAGAATACTACATGGAAAGTGCGCGCGTACGGAATTTACGCACGAGTTGTTCGTATCAGAAATCGAACGAGCGAGGCCTTGCGAGCGAATGTCGTTATCGTTGAGTTTTTGCATCATTCTCTTGCGAGCACTGTGGTTTGTAAGCCGCTCGTTGGAAAGATCAGCATTCGTCGCCATTGTCTTCATAAGAGAATTTAGTTTGTTGACCCCCATAGGGGCTGACTTGAACCAGTTCTTGTTTGAACTTTCTTTTTGGGATTTCTTCATGTGATTAACCCCAAGGTAGAACGGTGCATCGGCATTGAGCATATTTTCTGGTCGCTTTTCACGATATATTTTGTACACAGCCACTGGATCTCGCTCTGTTCCTGTCGAGAACATATTTGGAATCACTTTACGTACATTAGAAGTGTCTGCCCCAGTCCTTGTTTTGGTTTGCCTTTCATTATATTCTACGAATTCTTGTTGTTTTGAATCCTGGCAAAGTTTAACATCTCCCCAGCACATTTGTCTGTGTTCCTGACATCCACGTAATCCAAAATGGACGGTGTTGTTTAGCCAAAGAGTATTTAAAATTGATTCAGCTGATGAAACTCCCAGAAGATTTTTCTCGTAGAGAATATCAAGTTCGCTGTCGGTCAACGCTACTGCAGCTCTATCTTTATTCCCTTTTCCTGACTTTTTCAATTCTTTTTGCTTTGACTGCAAACATTGTTGAGTCAGCTCAAATTCTCTGTCATTGATAATACTCGCGGGATAATTCTTTCGCTTTAGATGTCTCTCGAAGCTAGCTATCAAACTTCTCAGGCTTGTTGGTTCGTAGTCATTTCCATCTTTACGCCTGACAGAGCCCGAATAAACTCTGCTAGGTATTTATCCAGCTCTTGTGGGGGTATTTCAAGGAGTTCTCGTTCTTCGTTTTGAGATGTCAAAAACAATTTCAATAATCTCACATCTCGCTCCGTTTTTCCTTTGTGCTTCGATTTTCAAGTCCTTCCACATAGTCCTCCACGGAAATCTCAAAATTTTCGAATCGATTCTCTTCCATTAGCAGAAAGCTTAGTAAAACTGCACAACGTACTACTACAACTAGCTACTCAAAACAACAAAGCAAGCAAAGCAAGCAGCCGCCACTGAGAAAAGACAAAGACGGCGGGAAAGCCACTCAACAGTGAAGAAACGTCGTTCGCGGCCTCTGATTGGACGAACGATATTTCTCACACGTGAAAAACGTCGTTCGCGGCTTCTGATTGGCTAGCAACAGTGAACGAACGAAAATTTACTACATGGATTTATAGTGAGTAAATCTCAGTATGTGATAATAAAAATGATTACATCATGCGCGAGCTATTGATATTTATAAAAAACGGTAACTAAGAGACTAAACGACGAGAGCGCGCGCATGAGCTAGCGCGAGACGATTAACAATATAAAATAAAATAACAAACATGCGCAACACTGAATAATACAATAAACAAAATAAAATAAAGGAGTAAACGAATGAATGAATGAACGAATGAATGAAAAATAAAAAAAAATAAATGAATGAACGGATGAAAGGATGATATAATAAAATATGTAGATAAATTACAATAAACTGATGCCTAGGAAGAGGAGCCCGAGTCTAGCAAAATCATATAATTATCAGGGATTATTCGTCCACTGTCTCTATTACTCAAACAATGTTCATCTGTAGTGATCTTCATCGCTTCCAACCACTTCCTATGCATCCAGCGATGTTCTTGTGCGATGATCTTAGTGTCATTCCGTAAAATGTCATGCCTTGTAGAGTTGAAAGAAAGAACACATGGCAAGTGTACGCCTTGACAAACCCGAGCGGTCTGCATTAGCAGAACACGCCAACTCTACAAGGCATGACATTTTATGGAATGACACTAAGATCATCGCACAAGAACATCGCTGGATGCATAGGAAGTGGTTGGAAGCGATGAAGATCACTACAAATGAACATTGTGAATGCTTTTTGTCAACAAAACTGCTTCTTTCATCTGCACCAAAATGTCTAATTCTTCTTCCATTTGAGACCTGCTTTCTGATCAGTGTTATTTTTCGTTTCCCTTTCTTTGCTGAGGGAATGTCTTTCCCAAGTTTAATTTGGCAAAGTGCTGCACTAGGCAGAAATTCGGTATAAACTAACATAGCTTAAGCTTATTCGTTTCAGCATCAACTGATTTGAGAAATATTACTTGATTCTGACTGAGCAAAGTCATAAACAAGGGAATACAATATACCGATGATGCGGCCTCTATTGGTACTCGATGGATAACAAAGTAATTTTGAACGGTTTTGCGCTCAACTTTTTATTTTCACTGAAGCGGCATAAGCCAACTTGTAGACTCAGTGAATCCAGTAAACGTTGAATCAAAACTTGAATGAAGTAGACCGTAGTTTTTACAGACTGAGATTTCAAGTCATTCAGATGCCGTTATACACACAAAAAATATTCACAATCCATTTTTAAGTCATTTTAGTAAAGAAAATACACAAGCACACAACAAACACGCTTACTTTCACTGCTTGTTTGATTCACTCGTGACTCGTCTTGTCGCTCATTATGGTCATGTTACACGGCAAATTTGTTTTTGAATAGCCTTGTGAATAGCCTCTTCAAACACCACAACGATAATTACAAGATACCACTAAAACCACATCCAAGAATAGATTGAAGTCACTTTCTGACGAAATAGTTTGACGAAAGAGACGTAAATACGTCTTTGAAAAGTCTTCGGCTAAGCCGGCAGCTTTGCATCCACCGCTACAACAATCAACAGCCTTTTTGGAAAACCAGCAATTTTCACGACTTTATCCTTAGATTTTCCATCGGATTGAGTCTTTAATGCACTTTCAAATCGATTACATCTATTCTTGGGAATGTTTTTCTTAATTGTTCAAGGCAGAACAGCAAGAAGAAAGTACAAACAGCCGGACCTTCTTCATGCAGCGACCTTCTTCTCGTTCTTGTTGAGTTGGCAGTAGTTTTCGGCGTCCATGTTGTTCAGTCAATCCTACAGCTACAACACAAAGCGACATTTTGGACTCTGTTCAAACTTAAACAACTCCTTTCCATACAAAATAAATTCTTGCGATGCTTTTTTGGTGATTTCAGTCAAAATACTCGGCCATTAATAAAAAACAATACATCTGCTTTGAACCGGAAGTTAGTTTTCTCGGACGTCCGCATTCTAAAAATAGATTTATTGAAATTAAGATATCCCAGATACTATACTGGAAGACTCCCTCTCTGTCCCTCATGGTCTCTTGGTGTTGCGCATGTTTGTTATTTTATTTTATATTGTTAATCGTCTCGCGCTAGCTCATGCGCGCGCTCTCATCGTTTAGTCTCTTAGTTACCGTTTTTGTGGCTACTGTCTCCATATATGGAGGCAAAGCCACTATGTCATCGTGTTGTAAGTCTGTAAGAGTGTAACACCAAAGGAAGCCCAAAACTGCTGTAGTTCAAATCGAATAGTGATCGGTTTGGACGATAAGTACTCGAACTGCTCTCGAACTGTACCCTGGTTCCAGAGGGGCTTGAACGATACAGCTAATTCAGAAAACGTTGTCGGCGATCGACTTCAAGCCTACGCGACTAGACCGAAAAGGAGTATGGGTAAAAACCAATGAGTCTATAAATACACTATCAAAAAGGAACGTCTCTCACGGAATATGAATCATATCTGCTTCTGTGTCTTTGTTTTAAAACACGTAGGTATACATTTACAGATTCGCCTGCCATTGTCACCAAATGTGAAAAGCATGCAAGTGAATTATCATATCTACCCATACTTCCTTTCGGTCTAGTCGCGTAGGCTTGAAGTCGATCGCCAACAACGTTTTCTGAATTAGCTGTATACATTTAGTACGAAAACTAACTCTCTCTAAATCGTGAAACTTCTCAAAACCTCTGGCACTCAGGATACTCTAACTATGAACAAGACTCCATCCGATGTTTCTCCGACATATTTTTTCCATGTGCTTTTCGCTTCGTGAACGCGTTGTTTAGAAGGGTAACTTTACACCTCTAATATACTATTATTGTATGCTATTTTGCACCATAAAACAAGACACATCTCTCGTGCAAAGTGTCAAGTGTTTGTTCATAAAGATGTTTTCAAGTTTTTCAGTGACATAGTGACGGTTTGTTGATTATTTTCCAGCCGTGAATATCGATTGTGTTTGTTCGGTCTTTTAGTTTTATAAATAGCTGTGGACTGATCGACTGGTCAGTTGTGCAGTCGAGCACCTCCATGTGAACCCGTTTAAAGTGTCAAGTTATTACTATAAGTAATTCTCTTCGAGGAACAAACGTCTTTATATACGAGACACAAACAAACACTTCGAAATCGATTCAGACGGATTCGGCTCTCGTTTATAAATATCATTATAACCCATCGATAAATTTTCGCGCGCGCGCCATTGGTTAAAACAGGTCACGTGGTACAATTTCACTGGACGGATGTCAGGTAATATCCCCCAGTTTGGAGATGATATCCCCCAGTTTGGAGAAAAATGAAATTATCTGAACTTTTTTAAGACTGTAATGTATTTTTAATAGGTAAATTAGCTTGTACAACATACATGTGGTTTACTTGTTCCTTTTGGGGGATTTTAACTTCGATACGACAGGCATTTGAGGTATTTTTATAATTTTTCGATCCTTGAACTACGAACGAACGTCAAAATCGGCGCCCAAAAAGTCACTCAAATAAAACCCAAAATATCAAGAAAACCACTCAAAAAGCTTCAAAAACTATCAATCTTTTATTTACGAATACGTTTTTAGAAGTTTACACATGAAAAGATCTCAAACGGAACGGATATTTGAACTCGATCGAAACTCGTTTTCTTCATCCGTCATTTTGTTTCGGCTTCCGTTCAACATTGAAGTCGACGTAGAAAATTTATCGAAGGGTTATAAAATAAATAAACCCCTTTCTGGCTTACAGGTATATCGGCTGATAATGTCCTTGGCTGAGAGATGGTCCTCAAAATATCACGGTTGCCCTCGAAGCTTCGCTTCTCGGCCAACTGTTCATTTTTCGGACCATCTCTCAGCCGCGGACATTATCAGCCGATATACCAGCCGCCAGAAGGGGTTTATTTACTAAATAGCTCGCGCATGATGTAATCATTTTCACCAGCCCTGAAGATGGACACATTGTCCGAAAGCTCGGTATTAAAAATAAATTCACGTGGTTGAAACTATACTGATTCAATGAATACTCCCACGTACAAAGGCATTTTGGATTTAACTGCTATCTTGTCGTTAGGTTCATCTGGATAATGGGCGTGTCCATCACACTGTCATTCAAGTCAATCACACGAAAGAAAGTTAAAGCAAGTGTCGTCTTGAGGAAAATCGTCCGTCGAAGTCTCATTCTGTTTGGACTTGGCGTCTTCACTAGTAACTGTAAGCTACACTTTTGAACGACAAGTTGTACAGGCAATTCCCTCTTGTGTATAATGGAGGATAATTTGGGGTTAAAATGTGGATGGGAGAAAGTGAAAAGATAAGGGAAGAGTGAAAGAGGATAAGTTGAATATTGTTCCTTTTTCTTTTCTTCCACTCTTACCTTCCAAACTCTACCTATTAGTCACCAGTCCTCCTCCCCTGTAACACAGGAAGCCCAAGGAAATTATTATAGAAGTTGCCTAAAACTGTTGTATACAACTACGTTACCTTATGCTTCCACAATAATGTTTCCAATTACTTAGACATTGTTTCCTATACCCTAAATACGCTGTGTTATTACCTTTCAGTCAATGATCTCGAGTTCTATAGAATCCCCGGCGTTCTCCAGCGATTCGCGATCTGTTATTTCGTGATTGCGTTGATGCAGTTGTACCTTCCACCACGTGAAGAAGTACAAAAGGTAAACTAGTTAAACCAGTCAGTCAGACCTGTCATACCAGTTAGACATGAATTACTCTAATGAAGGACACCTATCTATTACACAAGTGAAGGACACCTATCTAGAGAAATGCTTAGTTGTTTCTTTGAGTGGAACCCGCTGTTCGTAAAACGATGGCAAATTAACTTAAATCAGTACCACGTTCACCCCGCGTGGCAAATTTTGGAAAACTGGGTTTGAGTGTTTTGATTGGCTGAATTAGTTACAAGTATTTCGAGGTGTTTGCCCTCGATGGAAGACTAGTGGAAATATCGTATCACTTGAATGGATTCAACGTTCTTTCTCCAGTACATTGGACAGGCTATACAGTTTTTAACTGCTCCCTCAATGGTTATAACACTCGTACCCAGTCTACCAATGTATCTGCCACTGGCCAGTTTCACAACAGACGTTCTAATAGCGATAATATTATTCACGCAGCGTTGGTGGGATCCAATCCGAGATGTGATCACCCTTTGGAAGCAATGGCTGGTCATGGCTGTTGTGGTTGTTATCTTTCTCATCGTTACGTATGGAATTAAGGTCGGGGATTGCCCAACGTAAGTTAATGGTTGTTCATGGCTGCGGTGGTTGTTATCTTTCTCATCGTTACGTATGGAGTTAAGGTCGGGGATTGCCCAACGTAAGTCAATGGTTGTTCATGGCTGCGGTGGTTGTTATCTTTCTCATCGTTACGTATGGAGTTAAGGTCGGGGATTGCCCAACGTAAGTTAATGGTGGTTCATGGCTGCGGTGGTTGTTATCTTTCTCATCGTTACGTATGGAGTTAAGGTCGGGGATTGCCCAACGTAAGTCAATGGTTGTTCATGGCTGCGGTGGTTGTTATCTTTCTCATCGTTACGTATGGAGTTAAGGTCGGGGATTGCCCAACGTAAGTTAATGGTGGTTCATGGCTGCGGTGGTTGTTATCTTTCTCATCGTTACGTATGGAGTTAAGGTCGGGGATTGCCCAACGTAGGTTAATGGTGGTTCATGGCAGTGGTGGTTGTTATCTTTCTCATCTTTACGTATGGAGTTAAGGTCGGGGATTGCCCAACGTAAGTTAATCGATGTTCATGGCTGTGGTGGTTGTTATCTTTCTCTTTCTCATCGTTACGTATTGAGTTAAGGACGGGGATTGCCAAACGTAAGTTAAGTAATGTTTAAAGGCCGACAATGAGGACTGGACGGGGTTTCAAGTCCGAGGCGAAGCCGAATTGGAGGCCTTTGAACTACTTCTAAAACGAATTAATTATTCGGGAGGAATTTGTTTATTGAAATGGCAATAGTTTTGTATTTGTTTATTAAACAAAAAACAATATTCAATGACGCTGTGGTGAAACCTTCGTTGTTCTTCGTTTTATTCTAGTAAAAGTGACTCAACAATGTACAATACATACATGTACTTCTTGTCGCCATGTGCTCGTACGTACTTGATATCCTATAATATTATAAGTTTAACACAGGGTTCCCGAGCTACAAATATATATTCGTGGGAGCTACGACACTCCCGGCAACAGTATTAAACATCAACAGTTTGAACATCTAAGTCTAAGTGTTCATTCTAACAAGTGTGGGGCTAATCCCCGCAGCCAGTCTCTTGCTTTCAATGCAGCACGTCGCTGCGGTCGAACAGTAGCATCTGTTGGGAGAACATCATCACTAGTATTCTTTCCCTTGGTACAATCATCATTGGTCACAGAACCATCACCAATTGGTCCTGATGAGGAACATTCCAAAGGGAACAGTAAGTTCAATGGTCTAATCAATATCCTTTTGGAAGGCAAGATCACTGTAGCTGATCTGATCTGTTCATCGTTGCTCTGAACAAGTTCCTTAACTTTAGCAAGTTTCCAAGCACCTCTGGGCAGAGTATCGTGAATCAATACGACGTCGTTGATTGTAATCTGGTTGTGGGTCTTGATTCGCCCTGATCTCAAGTTGGGGTTTCTGTGTCGCTCACAAAGACTAAGTAGATAATCATCAGTCCAAGTTTTCCAGAAGTGGCTCAAATGGATCTGACAATCCTTCCAAGTTTGCAGTAGCGTGTCTTCTGAGCTTTGGTTTTGGACATAATCTGGATCATTTTCATCTGAAGTAAATGGCGAATCAGGTGTCCCAGTTTTTTGGTCAAGTTTCATTCTGAGGAAACACTGAGGAGTGAGTGCAGCACCAGAGTTGATGTCATCCGTCAAATATACAAGTGGACGAGTGTTCAGGATAGCAGTAATCTCTGATACTACTGTTACAAGTTGATCATGAGTAAGACATGATTTCCCCAGAGTTCTTTTCAACGACCTCTTGACAAGTGCGATAAGTCGTTCATAGAAACCTCCCATCCATGGGGCGTGTGCTGGAATAAAGTGCCAGTCGATGCCTTGTTCTGCTACATAATTATGTACATCTGTGTCTGACTGAACCTCATTCCATATTTTATCAATAGATTTCTTCGCTAGTTTAAACTGACTTGCGTTGTCTGAGTGTATGCGCTTTGGCGCACCATATAAGGAAATAAAGCGTCTGAGGCAAAGTAGGAATTGTTCTGCTGATAAGTCACTTATCACTTTTAAGTGGATTGCACGGACAGTTAAACAAGTAAATAAACATATCCATACTTTGCTGTTCTCTCTTGAGTTATCTCTAATGTAGAGCGGACCCAAGTAATCCAATCCCGTCTCTGTGAAGGGTGGTATCTTGGTTACTCTCTACTGGAAGAGGTGGCATGGGTGGCATCTGGTAAGGTCCACCCTCCCACCTGCGACAAATTCGACAGTCACGCAGTACTTTCTTTACTGCAGAGCGTCCTTGTGGGATCCAGTATCTTTGGCGTATCTGTGCCAGTGTGTGACCGATTCCTGAGTGAAATACTGTTTTGTGAGCGTCATTAATCACAAGATAAGTGAAGTGGTCCAACTTTGGCAGAAGGATTGGGTTCTTGGAAGTAAGGCTGATATCGCTATTCGTTAGTCTGCCATAACATCGTAGGAGATTATCCGAATCCAATTTGATGCCAAGTTGTGTAACTAGGTTGTTTCTCTTTTCAAGTTGAATATCTTTAATGACGTCAGGGAATCCTCTTCTTTCAATCTGTTGTTCCCACAGAGTTCTTGCATTAGTTAGTTCTTGTGAAGTTACTGGGCCTGTCTGTCTTCCTTTTCTTCTTAGTCTTTCGATAAATCTTAGTGCTAGTGCAGTAACTCGTAGAAGCTTTGATAATGATGAAAACCTCTTTTCATCAATTTCGAGTGGCGTGTTCATGATAGTTGCTTTCTTTTCACTCAAAAGTCCAGTTCGTACATGACTTTTGCCGACTTTGTTTCTGAGTTTACAGCCGTAATGGTTTGTGGGCTGACTTCACTTACAGACCATGTAGGCCACGTGTCTTGTGGGTTGGTTAGCCATTTAGGACCTTTCCACCAGAGTGAGCAGTTTTCAAGTTGAGTAACAGTTGTGCCTCTGGTTGGAATGTCTGCAGGGTTATCTGTTGTGGAAATGTATCTAAACGTAATGTCGGAGGATCTGATTTCTTTCAGCCTGTTCTCGACAAAAACTGTCAGTGTTCGTTTAGATGTGATCCAGTGTAAAACGCATTGAGAGTCTGTGTAGAGTATCTTCTGTTCAATGTTCAGTTTCAATTCAATTTCTACAAATCTGAGAGCTCTGACTCCAATAAGCACTCCTAGTAGTTCAAGTCTGGGAATAGTCATTCCCTTTGTAGGGGCGAGTCTTGCCTTTGAGAATATCAGGTTGGCTTTGTAGCTTGTTTCTGTTTTGATTAGTAAGTACACTGCTGCTGCGTAGGCTTTTTTAGATGCATCAGTGAAACAAATGAGTGAGTACTTTGCTGTAGTGTCAGTTGTGCCAATAAATCTGGAAGTCTTTACTTTCTCTATAAGTTGAAGTTCATTTGATATCTCCTTCCATCTTTCTTGATCATCAGTTGACAGTTGTTGGTCCCAATCAAGTCCTTCACTCCACAGGTGTTGTATAAGTAATTTAGCTGTTAAAGTTACAGGTGTAAACGTTCCTAGTGGGTCAAAGACAGATGAGACTGTGTGTAAGACACTTCTCTTCGTGGTAGATGGCAATGTTGTTATGTGACAAGTTCCTAAGTTGTCTTCATGTAAGTCCCATATCATGCCAAGAACTTTCACCTTGCTTGAGTTGCCTCTTAGTTTGTCTTGGTCGGTGATGTGGTCAGTAAACTCTTCCGAGTTTGAAGCCCATTCTCTGATATTCATAGAAGCCTTTTTGAACAGTTGCTTGCTCTCTTTGTAGAATTCTATTGCTTGTTCAGTAGTGTCTGTTCCGCAGATAACATTGTCTACATACAGGTTTTCACGTATCTCATGAGCAATGTCTGATCCCTGCTTGTTCAGGTGATAGTTAATTGTACTTGCAAGTATGAATGGACTAGAGATGACTCCAAATGGTAGTCTAGTGAAGCGGTAAATCTGAATGTTTTCTGTAATCTGATCAAGTTTATTTGAATCTGTTACCCAGAGGAATCTTGTTACATCTCTGTCTGCTTCCTGTAGTCCAATTTGCAGGAAGGCTTTCTCAATATCAGCTACTATGCCAACTTTCTTTAAACGGAATCTCAGAAGAAGTCCACTTAAGTTTTCCAGCATCACAGGACCACGGTAAAGGCATTCATTTAGACTACAGTTTTTCTCATTTGTTTTTGCCGAAGCATCATAGACTATTCTCACCTTTGTTGTGGCCTTTGTTGGTGTGACAACTGCATGATGTGGGATGTAATGTTTCTTTGTTTCTGGATTACAGTTAGGAGGTAATTGTTCAATTACTCCCTTATCAAGTTGATCTTGGATAATATCATCATACTGTTTAAGTAGATCTGGGTGCTGTTTAAGTTTCCGTAACAAGGATTTAAGTCTGCCTAAGGCCAGACCATAGTTGTCGGGTAGACTTGAGACATCATCTTTCCATGGCCAAGTTGCATAATATCTCTCATCTTCATATTTAATTGTTTTGTTGAAGTTATCAAGTGCAATATCATCATCTGTAGCTGTAGGTGAATCTTTGATGCCAATGGATTCCAGACTCCAAAATTCATCAATACTAGGTTTAACAGGTATTGAGTTGTCAGGATTAGTAAAAGTGTCATTGTTCATAATTCTGTTATGTCCAAATGTAGGCATGGTAAGCATAGCTGGTCTATGTACTTCATCAGCAGTATGAGTATCAAGTGTTGTCCTTCCTGTTAGGATCCAGCCAAGTTTTGATCCCAATAGATACAATCCAGGTTGAAGTGTTATTCTAATGGGTTTCTATTAAGTCCAGATAGTAATCATTTCCAATTAACAAATCAATGTTTGAAGTTTCTCTCTGGGTGGGTAGTTTGTCAGCAAGGGGCAAGTCCTTTAGTAGATGGCTGTTGAGGGCCTCTGACTTGACTGGTAATCTATGTACTTCTCCTGTTATCTTAGGTACCACATTCACTGTTAGTTTTAAGTTAGTTCCATCTCTAAGTGGTAAGTCGATTGTGGCAGTTGGTGTCTTAATGACAGTACTTGTGGCTTTGCCAAAGGTGACAAGCTTGATCACTTGCTCTTTACCCAGTTTCAGTTTTAGACTTTTGGCTAGGTCCATGGATATGTATGATCTGAAGCTACCAGAGTCAAATAGAAGTTGAACAGTTTTATTTAAGTTTGAATCACATGGATTTTCCACAGTCACAGTGGCAGTTTGCATTACTACTGTATCTTCAGGGGCCAGTGTTGCAGTTTCAGTGTGTTCTATGTTGCTGTTTTCATGTTCTGAGGCCAGTATTGCTGCTTCCTGCTTGTTTGCAGAAAACTTCTGAGGGCAAAGACTACGATGGTGGTTATTTCTTTTTGAACAGTAGTAGCATGGTTTAGATACTGGACATTCTTTGACCAGGTGTTTCTTATTAAAACAAATAAAACATCTTCCTTTAATCTTCTCCTTTCGTTCTTCTACAGTAGTGTAGGTTGGGCACTCATCTGACCAGTGACTGTTGTTGCAATATACACATGTTGTCTTTCTTGGCATTTTGTTTGGATTTTCCTTTGCCATTAATGCTTCTCCAGTTGATCTGATAGGATTATTACTAGCAGTAGTTTGGAATTGTTGGACATTGCTTGATGATGCCTTAGATTTACTATGTGTGTCATGTGTTGAATATCTTGATGTAGTAGGTTCTTTGTAAGTAGCAGTAGGATTGAATGTTCTTTCAGTTGATTCTCTAGCAGTAACATAGTTCTCTAATTGTTCAATGAGTTTATCAACTGTCCACTTCTCTGATCTTCCTTTCTGAATTTCTAATTGAAGTATGACTTCTTTAGGTAGTTTAGAGGTGATCATTGGTACAAAAATGTCTTGAGTTATGTCCTGTTTGAGAACCTTAAGACTCCTAAGGTGTGTCTTTATTGAGTCAGTGAACGCTCTTAAACTAGAAGCAGTGTTTTTTGCAGTAACCATCTCGATGAGCTCAATATAGTGCTTGTGTATTAGGGTTTGGTTGTCCCCAAATCTTTCCTTTAAAATCGTTATCGCTTCGTCATAGTTTTTATTGTTCAATGATAGTCCGCTAATGGCATCCATTGCCTCTCCTTTTAATTTGCTCTTTAAGTATGTGAACTTTTCCACTGGCGCCAAGTTACTTTTGTGTATACACGCCTCAAAAGCATCCCAGAATTCTGGGTAGTTGGTTATATTTCCATCGAATGAAGGTATATCTAGTTTGGGAAGCTTTACCGTGTCACTTGGTTTAAAGTTACTTGATGTCTTCTCAGTCTGAGTACTCATCTTTTCCATAAGTTGGACTTGTATTTCTAGTAGTTTCTCTAAGCTGTTGTGATGTCCTTTCTTTCGTTCAAGTAAAGTGTTTTCGATTTCACAGAGATCACAGATAGTTTCCAGTACAGTTTCCATGAAGCTTGACGTTTTTTCTCTTCTTCCTTTCTCTGAAGTTCTTTGTCATTTTCGTCCTCTATTGACTCGATTTCCACCGCTAGTTTTTCACAAACACTCTCTAGTTTCGAAGAAAATTCTTTTAAGTTTAGTAAGTGAACTCGATACCTTTTGACACACGAAGGGAACTTCAGTGTCTGTAGCGCTTGAAGCTCCTGAAAGTAGTTGTTTAGCCTTCTCTAGTTCCTTAGAGATCAAGTTGAAGTATCGTGTTCGCATTCCTTTGAAGTATGTGATCGACATGGCGGTTTCTTCGAGTAATTGAAGTTGAAGTTATCGACGAAAATCACTCCAGTTTAGCGTAAATATTCGAGCATGAGTTGTAAATCTTCTTTGTTGAGCCGGGTTTCGGCACCATGTGGTGAAACCTTCGTTGTTCTTCGTTTTATTCTAGTAAAAGTGACTCAACAATGTACAATACATACATGTACTTCTTGTCGCCATGTGCTCGAGGGCTGTTTAAATGTGTAAGTGACACGGTACAACTAGAACTAAATGAGTATAATTGCGGGAAAAGCAGACTAAGGGACTGGCAGAAACGTAACAACAGAACTACTGACTGAAATGCACTGGAAGCGTCAAGTGACGAATACACTTGAAGGAGTGGTATATAAGACTAATAGTGGTCCCATGGGGGACACGCCGCATAGCGGCGGGCATGCCTTAAGCACAACAACATGAAAAACATTTCATGGCTGCGGTGGTGGTTATCTTTCTCATCGTTACGTATGGAGTTAAGGACGGGGATTGCCCAACGTAAGTTAATGGTTGCTCATGGCTGCGGTGGTTGTTATCTTTCTAATCATTACGTATGGAGTTAAGGTCGGGGATTGCCCAACGTAAGTTAATGGTTGTTCATGGCTGCGGTGGTGGTTATCTTTGTCATCGTTACGTATGGAGTTAAGGACGGGGATTGCCCAACGTAAGTTAATGGTTGCTCATGGCTGCGGTGGTTGTTATCTTTCTAATCATTACGTATGGAGTTAAGGTCGGGGATTGCCCAACGTAAGTTAATGGTTGTTCATGGCTGCGGTGGTGGTTATCTTTGTCATCGTTACGTATGGAGTTCAGGACGGGGATTGCCCAACGCAAGTTAATGGTTGTTCATTGCTGTGGTGGTTGTTATCTTTCTAATCATTACGTATGGAGTTAAGGTCGGGGATTGCCCAACGTAAGTTAATGGTTGTTCATGGCTGCGGTGGTGGTTATCTTTGTCATCGTTACGTATGGAGTTAAGGACGGGGATTGCCCAACGCAAGTTAATGGTTGTTCATTGCTGTGGTGGTTGTTATCTTTCTAATCATTACGTATGGAGTTAAGGTCGGGGATTGCCCAACGTAAGTTAATGGTTGTTCATGGCTGTGGTGGTTGTTATCTTTCTAATCATTACGTATGGAGTTAAGGTCGGGGATTGCCCAACGTAAGTTAATGGTTGTTCATGGCTGTGGTGGTTGTTATCTTTCTAATCATTACGTATGGAGTTAAGGTCGGGGATTGCCCAACGTAAGTTAATGGTTGTTCATTGCTGTGGTGGTTGTTATCTTTCTAATCATTACGTATGGAGTTAAGGTCGGGGATTGCCCAACGTAAGTTAATGGTTGTTCATTGCTGTGGTGGTTGTTATCTTTCTAATCATTACGTATGGAGTTAAGGTCGGGGATTGCCCAACGTAAGTTAATTATGGCGGTTCATGGCTGCGGTGGTTGTTATCTTTCTCATCGTTACCTATGGAGTTAAGGTCGGGGATTGCCCAACGTAAGTTAATGGTTGTTCATGGTTGTGGTGGTTGTTATCTTTCTCATCTTTACGTATGGAGTTAATGTGAATGTCGCTTGGCGTTGTCTCGGGAATGACGAGGGTGGTGGATGTGGAATGGAAAACGGTCGGTCGGTCGAGTGAATGTAATTGATCACAACGATTAAAAGTGGCGATATCTTTGAACCGCAGTTCATTAGTCTTAAAGGGGGACTCTGATCAAAATACCTCAAACTTTTAAACCAGCTGAAACTCCGTAATTACAATCTTGAAGCTATCAATAATAACTCTACCAAACGGTTTTTCGAAATTTCAACGGCAAGTGCTAGTTTTTGCTCTTTCTTTTTCGAGGCCAGTGAATAAATCGAAAACTTGGAGAGAGACTGGAACGGACGGTTACAAGGCAAAGTATGGAGGTCTCTGAAAATATCCACAGAAAATCACGCTTTATCCATTCATTCTAATATTAATTTGATTGCCAAATAGCAAAATATACAATCAAGTTGCTGTGTTCAAACGACAAAAATACATCCAAAAGAAGATATTTCACTGCAGAATTCGACGATTCCATTATGATTTATAGCAACGTTAAAGGGGCACTGTCACGACGCGCGCCAGCGTCAATTTTAATGATATTCAGAGATTTTAATGATATGCAGAAGTCAACGAACTCGTCTGTTTACGAAGAGAATCGCGCTAGTAAATTTCAATGTTGTGTTTTGAAAGTGTTTTACGATCAAGTTTTCGCAGAGTGCTTCCAAGTTATCCAGAATATACAACCTTTACAGTGTGTGACCTAAATATTTCATGAAATAAGTACTTATTATGGCGACTTCTGATGAAGGAACGTCGATAAATAGCAGACAATCCGAGGTGACAACTCAGGTTTCAGATGAAGTTATTCACATTTCACATCGCTAAAAACCAAGTCCGTATTACTTCTTTGCTTCAAAAAAGACTAACGAAGATGTACATGTCACTACTGTATAAGGTATTCGTGTTTTCTTAAATTGTAAGAGTACAAAAGAGTGCAAAAAGAACTGCACAATATAATTCCCGTGTGAAAAGTATGAAGGTCAATCTCAACTGAGTTCTCTTTGTCGTTGTGTCACGGGTGTTAGTAAAGTGCGGAACGACGGACCGCGGAACAACGGACCGCGGAACGGCGGAACAGGCGGAACTCCCGGAACCTGCGGAACACCCTCAAAATATCATTTTTGGAGCATTTGTAGAAAAAGACGTCTATAACCATTCAGAATAGTTTTCTGTGCACTATGGTGACAATTCACCCTCATTTTCGTAAGGTAAGAGCCTAACTAACATTTGGTGACGTCATTTCCTCTGTGTTCAATTCTCGATTCAATTTATCAAAATATTTTTTTCTTCAAAATTCGCAAAGTCTAAAATTGCTAAGTCTAATGCCCACATATAGATGACCGGGAAAACTGGGAAAGCGGCATAGAACGAGGTTTATATATCTGGATATAAACTGGGTCAGGAGCCCATTACAGTAATGGGCTCCTGACTGTACTGGGTTTATAACTCGGTTATAAACCTTGAATTCGTAATGAGCAGGGGTTTTTTTTTTTAATGAAATAAATTTATTCTGTATTTCACAAAGATACATAATTACATTTTCTGTCGCGACCAAATATATCAATATATCAAGTGCATTATGGGTAATTAAATAAGCATAATGTTCGTTTGATGCATATTTTGTAGGAAAACTCTAAAATAGCATTACCCATAATGCACCCGATATATTGATATATTGATATCACTTGAGTGCCAGAATTTTTGCAAAGGGCTGTATTCGAATTATATACAACATTATCAATAGAGTGCAATTTAGAAAAGTGTGAAATAGTGCTAATTTTAAATGGTACTAAATAGCCGCGCTATTTCTATTGTTTTCTATTGTTTCATTAGTGCTATTTATCACTAACATCGCTTCTTTTAGTTTACCAAATTTTGTGAGGTGGAAATGGATTTTCAGGTTATTTTTAACAGCTATTGATTTCTCTATTTTTTCATAGTAGTTTAGTAGTGCTTTGTAGCCTTTAATATGGGATATATAATACCCTACGGAGAACAAAGAAAACCGATTCAATCATACTCTAAACTTTGCCCATACATGTATGTGGGAAACATCGCAGACGATCGGAAATTGTGGTGTTTCCACGGATTGTATCAGATTCTTCCCGACTTATAAAAACATGTTCACATTAGTTACTGTCCGAGGTAATGCATGCCCGATGTCAGGGGCGGATCCAAGTTTTTGTCAAACAGGGGGTTGTGTTGCGGCCGTTGTGTTGTGTGAGCGGCAAAGCCGCGAACTACTAGGGGGCGTGGGGGCATGCCCCCCCAGAAAATTTTGAAATCTACAAGCTCTAAAATGCAATTTTTAGAGATCTGGAGTTGTTTTATTAACACAACAAAACTCAATTTTCAGTAAAATTTTGAGTTTATTGGACATCCAACAAAGATGCTTGGAAGAGGGGTGAGCTTACAAGTATGAAGGCTTCACATACGTTTTTGACGCTAAAAACGGCAGGTTCTTTCTGTTATCAGTCAAACCGGCCTCGAAGTCGAACGGTCGTGTAAACAGTATGAATGAATTATATTATTCTTACGAGGGAGAGAGCTGAAAGTGCAAGAGAGACCTACGGACAGACATATCTATACAAGCGGTATTAAAAAAATATCCATCCCCCTGGATCCGCCCCTGCCGATGTCCTCGATGATCTACTACGTTTTCTCTCGACAGAACTGGTGTTCCCTTATGTCTGGAGGGACGATTGGTAAACCGTCATGTATGAATTATATGTTGAGTTGCTATGTATGTTGAGTTGCTATAGATAAAGTTGAAACAACTGTTACGGGGGAAACTCTTCGTAGATGCTTGGTATCTGATCTTTTATTGTTGTTAGCACTTCTGCTCTGCTTCACTCAACTCAACTAACTATTACAAGTTGTGACTTATATAATGGTAACTTTGAGATAATGATTGATTGACATTCACTGTTAGTTACTGTCAAAGCTATATTTTAGAGGTTCACATCATTGGTTATCTAGAAGTTGACGTTGCAACTAACTCTACTAATGAAGCTAAAACAAATAAGCTAAAAGTAGTAGTTATGTCAAAAGAAGGTCTATCGTTTAGATCATCAAAGTATACAAAACTAATATCATTCGACAGTAAAAATAGTTCTGCATCTATTGGTGCAGAAATATTCTTACTTCAAACGAATACTAGCTCAAGATAGATCGACGAAGAACACGTGGTTATTCAAGGCAAGAACATTTAGACACACCTCCGACACGCCTACGGCAGCTGTACCCTAGTTCGTAATACTAAACGTGGATCCTTGCGCAACTACATGTACGTGGCCTGAGGTTGTCTAAGGTGTTAAACTAGGTAAACAGTTCTCAGTAATATGAACTTACGAAATCTAACATCTTAATATATGTATATTCATTAACTTATTTCGTTGATGATTGAAATGTATTTTCAGAGATTGATAAGGAAATTACTAAAATAAAATACTAAAATTGTGTCCAAATCGTGTCCCAATAACACAACTATAGTGAGCTTTGGGGAATTAGCGGGACGGTACCAAGTCGTTACAAAGGTCTGTAAGGATAGACTTCAATGCATCTAATGCAATTTTAATTAACACAAAATGTCCAACTGACTGAAGTCTAGATTGTCCATTGCTGGAAACCATAGCAACCGGCGTGCGTGAAAGTTATCATTTTAACAAAAGTGATATCTAGAGAACTGGCAGTGTTAGTAAGCGGATGCGACAAAAGGACAACCAATGAAATTCACAGTCGAGTTAAAAAAGAAGATTAATCTTTAGTATAAAGGCCGGCAAAAACTCATTCAAAAGAAGCCGCCTCATTATCTATTGTTTGAAATGAGAACGGCTCATGATTAGCACTGCGTTTGAACTAGGTCTAAGGTGATTAAACTGTAGCTATCTGAAATTAAATCGACATGATTTCTACTCCATGACACGGTTGTAAGGAGTTTTAACTCCTAAAATTAATAAAATTGATATCATGATAAACCAAAAATATTGGTTTCACTGTTCAGTTGGTATATATATAAACATGATTTTTATTATTTTAGCATTTTCTATTTTCGTATCAATGTAAAGCGCCACGGGCAATTAGTGGAGGTGTGCGCTATCAAGTGAATTATTATTATTATTACTGATTAAGCTTCAGTAATATTTATGCTTGCCAAGATCTGTTTAACTAAAAAGAAAGTATTACTAACAGTGTAGTTCTTATATGAGTCAAAGCCATGCACCAATCGACCAACTCATGTCTGGACAGTTTATCGTCACATTAAATATTATAAACGGTTAGTTAGGCTCTTATATTACGAAAATGAGAGTGAATTGCCACCATAGTGCACAGAAAACTATTCTGAATGGTTATAGACGTCTTTTTCTGTTACAAATGCTCCAAAAATGATATTTTGAGGGTGTTCCGCAGGTTCCGGGAGTTCCGCCTGTTCCGCCGTTCCGCGGTCCGTCGTTCCGTACTTTACTAACACCCTTGTGTCACTACTTCTAAACCTCACGCAGAAATAAAAACTCATACAATGTGACAGTTGTTTGCAATAGCTTCAGTTCATATGAACTCGAAGGAATACATTATGATGTATACAACTGAGTTCTTTTTGAGAACATAATAATTCGAGTGAATATAAGTCAATGAACTCGTTGTCAAACATTGTTGTTGTCATTCGAAATATTTTCCTACCTCCTTTGGTACTCCAGAGCTGTTAAAGAGAAGTATAGCGAACTCAGAATCTGTAGTATAACCGTATTCTATCTTTCCAGTAAACCAAAACTTATAAATCTGTCGCCTGAATACATTCGTTGTCAACCACTACTTCCCGGCGGCCGCCATGAGAAGCCATCGCCATCGCTCTCGCCGATTAAATAAAAAGCGTATAAAATTGGACTTCAAACCAAAAATAACTACCTCCAAATACGAAACAACAATCAGTCTAAGTACTGAATAAGTATAATCTTCTAGAGTGCAAGGATTAACAATGATATCATTCGATATATTAACACACTGAATTTGAATTTTCCTCGGGTCTCTTGAAAGCGTTGGTCAACGATTTCAAGATTGAAGCCAAGATTCGCGCATGCGCGTGTCGTGACAGTGCCCCTTTAATGTACGTACTCTCACGTATTCTCAAGTCCGCCGCTTTCGGCGTACGAGCAGAATATAAACTCCCAAATATATACTCTTCCATATCCTAACATGTAAGAGGATCTAAAGTGTACGTTGGGACTTCTGGTAAGATTAATTTCGACATATTTATGCCACGAATTCATCATCTGAAGTCTCTTCAAGGGCAGGAGCGTGACCGGTAATTATGAGTACTAGAAACATACGGTTTATCATGTTACATGATGACTGATCTGCTCAATAATTATTTTTCGGTATAAAACTAAAAGAAGTTGAATATATCCACGAATCTGATGTATATAAATACTTCACAATGTAATAGTCTCCTATAAATACTACCAGTAAATGTAGTAGTCACGAAATGTACTTCAGGATGACCCGACTGACCTCTATCAGATCAATCTGCTTTGCACGATTGTCAACACACTGCACAGGATTTTAAAACTCCTATCTCATAATTTTTTTTAGAAAGCAATCTGCAAGAAAACTGTTCATTCTATGTATTTTATTATCAATTTCCAATGATTCTGGTGTTGAAAATTAAAAGTGTCGTAACATATATAAAGTCTGTGAGTGTCTCGGCGGGAGCCGTGTTCGCCGGGCATTGTAACTTGTTCTTCTACAGTCACAATATAAACTTTACAATCCTTAAATCTTTCTGGTTTTCGGCTTTCACGAATGCTTCATAAGAAAATCGCTTACTTGGGATATGCTTACAAATCTGTATGCTGCCGATTTGATATGATAACATTTAGATCTCAAATCCATTTGAAGTCGTAAGGCCAGGACTGACACGAAGTATTCTCAAAAATTTCAGGCTCGTTTAGCATGATATATATCACAGTTCTATCCACTTTAGAAACTTCTGGTGCTAGGTGATGAGCCCTAACTGCCTGAAAAATGTATTGGACGGCTGAATTACAAAATGAGACGAAGAAACATCAATAAAACTGGGTAGTATTTTACAAGACTTTGTATGTGAATGTACGGACGTGTTCAATGGGTTGATTGCATGACGTCACAGAGACCAACCGCTGTCTGTTTATCACGGGCTCGTTTATTCAAAACCAACATGGCGTACGGGTGATTTCGGCCTCTTCTCATGAGGATTTCTCGACACTCTCTGGACCAAAAACAAAAATGTTTCGTATTTTTATTAGTTTAACTATATACTTTTAGTAGACGCTGGAGAAAAGTCACTCCAAGAAGGGTCGATTTTGATCAGAGTCCCCCTTTAAAGGTTTCAAGTAGTATAGGAGGGTTGGTACGCGCCGGGTTATAATATATTCGGGCTAAGGTGCTAAGGTACTATTAGGGATAAATATTAAATAATTAATGAGTAGATAATATATGTGTGCTAAATATGAATAATTGATGTGAATATTAGTGCTAAAGACCCAAAATGCAACGGGGGTTGGTAGGGGAGGGATCTATTGTTTCGAAGAAGTCTTAAAAAGCCACCGTAATTCCAGTAACTCATATATATCCAGTGAATGAGTCAAAACGACGCTAATTAGTTTTGCAAACTTTTCTGTCTGAACAAACCAAAAGGAAAACAATAGACCCTTTTGTTCTCCAAAACAATAACAAGTTAGCTTAGGTTTCATAGTAGCTCAGTTGAAGTCAAAACAAAACTTCGGACACAACATTTACTTACTATGGAACTGAGAAGTGGTCGAATTATTCCTCCTTGGAACCCACGAAAGAAAAGGAAACACACAGCTGCTGAACAGGAACCCAAGAAAATCAAGCTGGACACGATAGGCGATCGCTGTGAACGACTGAAAGAGTTAGATGTATGTGTATGGTCAAGAAAACTACAAGAGGTCAAATGTCTGTTCCGATTCCTATTTTATGAACTTTGCAAGTTGCTTGGAGGGCAAGAACAAGCGCGACGGTATGGAGAGCAGAATTGGGAGATGGCTCCTCTCAAAAATTGCGAACAGATAGCAGATAGCACGTTTTGGCAGAATGTGTTGGTTTCGTTTCGTATTCGCATGAAAAGAATCGATCCAGAAGAGAAACTTTTGGACCTGATCCCAACTGTAATGGAACAAGAGTATTCTATCCTCCGAATTTAAAAATAAATACATTGACAAAATGTTGGCTTTCAACAAGAAGTTTAATTAACCATTGCAAAGTAAGAATTACATGCGTTGATCAAGCTACATTTCAATTTATTTCATTGATAACACTGAGTTATATTATAACTTGTACACAGGGTTCGCATTGTGTTCTAGAATAGGCTGTTTGTGAAAGAGTTTATTCAGCAAGAACTTTCATTGACGTATAGCTGCCTCAGCTGCTTCTTCCCATCCAAAGCCTTCTGTGTCCATAAGATTTTGTTTTGTTTCCATTACTTTTCGATATTAAGCATTTTTCTATAATCCATGCATCCATTTGAGATATTCAAATAAAACCACTCGTAGTTCTTTTCTGTATGTTAGTCGGTACGATGTCGTTACTGGCTTTGATTTTAGCAGTTTCTGCATTTTCGCCAGCTTGTTCATAATGATCAACTAAATGTTGCCATTTGCTCTCATGGCATTCTATTGCTTCTATCTGAATCCGTTGCCACACACTTTCTTCAATTCCATCATGACTGTCGTTTGAAGACTCCGATGTTTTTGTGTCCTGAGACTGACTTCCAACTGAACCTTCACTTTCCTGAGTACTATCTAAACTGGATTCTTCATCCTGGTAATGAGCGGACATGGTGGCTGTGTTAGTTCTCTCTCCCTTTCTCCTCTTGACTCAAATGAGCTAGTTTTATTGCGGCTCCTTATATATACATTTAACACAGGCGTGGTCACCAAGCAAAGGAACATCATTCACCATGATACATAAGCCCCACCCCAACTGGTGTTCCATGCATATGTAGAGAAGCTCATATTCACATTTCATACAAGAAACTAAGATTATCTAGAATATAGAATCCATGGGATTCTAGTAAGCTAGTTACCATAGTAACACGTCAAAAGGCAAAAGTCGTATCTGGAATAATCCAATAACTTCTTGAACAACAGTTCAATCGACACGTACGTCCAATATTCTAAGCTTAATTTACAAGTACAAATCTAATCTAATAAGTACCGACAACAGCTGATATATTTCCCAGCAAGATCTCAATAACAACTCTTATGTCTTGCGCAGTAGAGAACAAAGCACAAAGATACGTATCATGTTTACTAAGATAATAAGTTACAGAATTCGAGTCTTCAAACTCATGTAGTTTGATAACTATCGAAGTATACTCAGATTTCAGTATTTTGTTATTATCCAGATTCACGGTACTTTCAATAGCCATAGAAATCGTATTGAATAGATTACGTATAAACCTGTACTTTTAAGATTACGTTCAACTATTGATACGCCTAGTTATGTATTATTCTGACGTATAGCATATTAGCATATGTTGACGTATTGTCATTATAAAAGTAGAACACACAGAGGTCACAATTCAATTCAATTGAGTTGACATGTACAGTTGAGAGTCGAACCATGACTTGAGAACAACAAACACCAGTTAGCCAGGAAAGACCAATGTAACCCAATCCAGAGAGCTTCTAATAAACATCTTGTACCAGCCATCAAGCCTACCGTTTCTACCAGTTCACAAATGGTAGAGATACTGAATAGCAAGTTCACAAATGGTAGAGAACCCGAGCAAGTCTACAGTCAGGTATAAACATTTGTTAATGTTGAGTGAAGCAAAAATGACGTGTATCAGCTGCGAATCTTATGTTATCCATTGTCAAAAAACTACGTGCATGTAATGTCTATCTTTAAATGTTGCCATTACGTTTATATGTATCTTATCACAACGAATTCATCTTTTTGCATGTCAAAACTCATACCATTTTCATCCTTTCAAAATATGAACGAAATTGATTCCACTGTTATTCCTCATTTTCAATAGTTTTCTCAGTCAGAATGCCGGTGAATAAAAATGCCTTTCATCGCGCAATTAAGATTCGAGAAAAACGGATGTATTTTCGTCAAAACTTTGTACTAATCCTATTAGCCGCTTGTCCTCTCGTATTATTCGATAGTACTAGAACATGTTTTTTTCACTCTTGATCATAAGTACTCGACTTTTGCAGAACTGTGTAATTTGTTTAGAGAAAGATTTTTGTCAACAAGCGATGAATGGTTTTTAAGACAAGAATTAACCAATAGAAAACAAAGCGAAAATGAGTCTGTATTAGAATACAGCGGAGACCGATTAAAATGTTGTCAAAGGTTGAATATTTCTAAAACGGAACAACTACACAACCTAATTCAGAGTGTTTTTTTTACCTAGGAGTCGAGAACATGTCAAACTTTCCCATCCAAAGACAATAGATGAGGCGATTTCAATAGCTAAGATTAAGGCTTCTTTCACATCGAAAAATGCCGCTAATGTCGTCACTTCAAAGGACCTCGAAAAATTTCAAAAGAACATGCTTTCTGCATTTCAAAAAGTTTCCACAGAAAGTTGTTCTCCGAAAGTAACTGCTTTTGACCAAGAAATACGTCCAGAACAGATTCCAAACCTAGGAAATTTCATTAAGAGCCAGGTTCAAAACGAAATAAGACGCCTTCACTTAGTACCGAGACAACAGAATAGTTTTTCAAATAGTCAAAGTGCTCAAAAAGAATGATCGTTCCAGGACAAATTTAAACGGATACGGGGGACGATTGAACGGGACAATTGTTCCCCTTGTGTGGTAAATAACCAGAATAAAAGTAAAACCCGTTTTTCGTTGAATCATTCTGACCAGAAAGCCACAAAACACAAATTTCTCAGTACAATTTGTCAGGATATGAACAAAGATCACATAGAATTTAAGAAAACAATGGACGCCAAACTATTTTCAGGGACATTTCCCAAGGGAGTGGCTATCCGAAGCGCTCAGAACAATAGAGTCGGCAATCATCAAAGTTTTCATTCTACAATAGGTGATAAAAGTCATATCGGCAAAGTTGCTGCTAATGAGATTTCATATATGAATTGCTTTGTCCAAACACCTGTTTCTCCAAAGCAATTAACTTTATCGGAACCGCCGGTAATTACTACATTTTCACAAGATAGTCTTAATGAAACTGACCTTCCAATATATACAATTAGTATAACTTCATTTCCAGATATTTCCGCAAACAATATTAAGGAAACAAATTATCATAATTTGGACTATCAGTTAACAGAGAACAATACTTTCTTATTTCTGATCGATACCGGGACAATGGTTACTTTAATACATTCTAAATTAGTACAACATAATCCACAGCTCAGAGAATGTTTTAACGAAAATGCTGTTATTCGTTCAAGTGTTAATGGACAAAATATAACTATTTTAGTGCCAGACCCTTTTACGATTGGAAAGGAAATTTATACTATTTTCGCTTTTGGAACAATGACTCGACGAATACTATTAGACATAGAGAATTATTTATTGAATGTTGACGGTAGTTCAACCACTAAGGATATTAGGGAGCCGCGCATAGTGATCTCTAACAATTTGACTGAGCACGAGATGCTAGTACAGTGTCCGCACGACAGCCCATTGGCCGGTCATATAGGTCTACAAAAGACATATGACAAGATGAAGACACGCTATTTTTGGAAAGGAATTAACGATTGCGATGGTGTTGATTGTTGTGTTTTTACCAATTCCTTTAGAATCAGCTTTTGAAAGATTGAGTGTCGATTTGGGACTTTTTCCAGAAAGCCACTCAGGAAAACGATATATCATTTGCTTCATCGATGCCCTACCGAAATGGCCCGAAGCATTTGAGTTTAGTAATCCGCGCGAAGTGTATACTACAGTTTTTAATATCTTTAAGACAATTAGTCACAATTTTAGTAGATACATGCGATTAGCTTTTGTTAAATTAGAAGATTACTTCTCGTTTTATGTGCAAGATAAGTTTAATGATCAACTATTAGACAAGAAACCAGATACCAGACCTACAGATTTAGGCAAAGATACTCAGAATGAATTTTATGGTTTGTATAGTACTCATTTAAACATGAAGTCCTTTGTACTCGATTACACAACTAGGACAAAGAAACACTTAACTAAGCAATTTTATAACGAACAATTTTATAACGAACAAGATTTGCTATTGAAAAATTCACTTGAGAATAATGATAATGAAGAAAAACGCATTCCCGCAGAAGAGGACGTTTATATTGATGATAATAAGGTCATAGATGATGACAAAAGTACGATTAAGGATTTTTCAGTAGTAACTTTTCCAGTTTATAATTTGTTTGTATGTAAACAAACATGCATGTGGTCAGTGATAAACCGCGTATATGACCTATTTTTGTTTGATTTACTGTTTATGCAAAGTGTGCTTTCAGTAGTTTTTAATTTCTCAACGATCATGACTATCGTTAAGAATTTCAAGTTGATTATTACAAAGACTATTTTTTCCTGTAGCGAAGTTTACAGAGGTGCCATTTATGATATTTCAAAAGATAACGATTATAACATTGTAGAAACGACAACGAGAGAAGACAATTGATATGCAAAAGTTAATTACTAAGCGTTTATCAAATTGGATAACTGATCAACATGCTATATCTAGAGATACAGTTAACACGATTAACACTTTTGATATACCATTACGCTCTGATTCAGAACCAGTTATCTCAATGAATTTGCGATTTCCGTTCGACCCAGGAATAGAATTATAACTTTTAAAACGCAATAAATTCAATATCGACATATCAACAAAGACCACGTTATTGTATGTTTGTCACGTAATACACAGCTTTGTATTGACACAAAACCTCTTCTTGTACATTTGTGATGTGTACAATTGTACCATTGAATGTTTTCAACGCTGATACATTGACTTCATGCTTCTATTCAACATGACGCATTTGTTTGTCCCGAGACTATAGCTCAACGATCCCCGACAAGAAAGTTCTTGGATTCAGTTGATGTACAACAAATTCACCCCCAAGATTCCAGATTCCAGATAATGATATTCTACATATCATAGAACAATGCCTAGATTATGGTAAATTGCCTCCATATCTAAACAGCGGTAACCACAAAGACAACGATAACAGACAACGATGTCCAACGACAAAGACAACGACAACGAAACCTAAGGTCAAGCTGCAAGATCTTCCAAGACATATTTGCAAGCCTGAAGAATTTCCAAGCATCGAAGCCACAGACAACGATGTACAGACCAGATTCATCCAAAACGAACTTTGACAATAGTCAATTTAGACAGCTGTAGGTAGTTTAGACAGCATATTTACTCATATTTATTCTTGTACATTTCTAAGAATGGTTCTAACGTTTATTCATTCTTTCAGAGTTTTGGCATCAACCGAACGTTAAGAAGTTCTCAGAGGTATTTTCACAATTTTTCTCAGGTTTCATTTTTTCAGTATTGTAAACTTCTTACAATATTTTGGTGTAGGGATTTCTATATTCAACTTTCAATTTTCGATATTTTCAACATTTTACAATTTTTGGTGTCGGGAAACCATATTTACTCATTCAAAAAAAAAAAATTTTTTTTTGGGGGGGATCAATATTTAATCATTAAGCATTACAAATACCACGGTACAGATATTTATTGTCTTTCATACAGTCCTTATCTCGCAGAGCTCGAGTCTGGGGAGGGAGAACTGTAGAGAAGCTCATATTCACATTTCATACAAGAAACTAAGATTATCTAGAATATAGAATCCATGGGATTCTAGTAAGCTAGTTACCATAGTAACACGTCAAAAGGCAAAAGTCGTATCTGGAATAATCCAATAACTTCTTGAACAACAGTTCAATCGACACGTACGTCCAATATTCTAAGCTTAATTTACAAGTACAAATCTAATCTAATAAGTGTCGACAACAGCTGATATATTTCCCAGCAAGATCTCAATAACAACTCTTATGTCTTGCGCAGTAGAGAACAAAGCACAAAGATACGTATCATGTTTACTAAGATAATAAGTTACAGAATTCGAGTCTTCAAACTCATGTAGTTTGATAACTATCGAAGTATACTCAGATTTCAGTATTTTGTTATTATCCAGATTCACGGTACTTTCAATAGCCATAGAAATCGTATTGAATAGATTACGTATAAACCTGTACTTTTAAGATTACGTTCAACTATTGATACGCCTAGTTATGTATTATTCTGACGTATAGCATATTAGCATATGTTGACGTATTGTCATTATAAAAGTAGAACACACAGAGGTCACAATTCAATTCAATTGAGTTGACATGTACAGTTGAGAGTCGAACCATGACTTGAGAACAACAAACACCAGTTAGCCAGGAAAGACCAATGTAACCCAATCCAGAGAGCTTCTAATAAACATCTTGTACCAGCCATCAAGCCTACCGATTCTACTAGTCCACAAGTGGTAGAGTTACAGATATCAGTAGTTCACACATACATGCTTTACTTGGTTTTATGGTAGATGCAATTACACAGATAAAAGTTGCCTTGACAGTGCGGACATACTGTTTTGGGATATCGTTTGTAGCATTCGGGGAGTAGACAATCTACGAATTCGAAGCGTCTAGTAGTACAACGGCACGTTTCCTCTGTAGGAGTGAGATGCATGATACTGTAATGGTTACAATATCGATTAACAATCACAGCATATCCTTGTTTGAAATGAAACGTGGTTTCACAGTGACATTCTTTCTCCAGAACGATGGGATATTCACCAGTGTCAGCACGCTTTTTCAAATCAACCAAAAATCGTTTCATTTCAGCAAAGGTGCGACCGCACACCTGACAGTGATTCATTCGCGAGCAGGATCGAAGAAGTTCCTTCATACAGCATTTTTTCTTTCGATCCATATTGTAATAAGCGGACATGGTGGCCTTGTCAGTTTTCTCCCTCTCTCCTCTTTTTCCCTTTCTCCCTCTCTCCACATTCAGCGGAGAAAGTATCTACAAGAGGCAAAACTTCAACCCAAGGTAAAACTGATCATCTATCATGACACTGATAACACGAAAACCTCAAAGTCATGTTCCACAAGTAAAACATCACCAACTCAGCAACAACAACAAACAGACATCGTTTACCAATCATCAATATTTATACCAAGAAACGCAACGGATTCATTGAAAACTCGAAGTGGAGGTATTAGGAAAGCAACCAAGATCAATAAACCTCGTAACCGATCAACGCATCCACTTTCTCATGAATGGCTTACTATGCCGTAATATCAGTTTTTGTAATTCCAGTATTTAAAAAGTACAGTACTTGGACTCTGTAAAGGGGCCAAATCGGGCCTTAATCGGGCCACATCCAAGGGCCACTTCAAGGACAGCAAGGACAAACTAAGGACACTAAGGACATTATAAGGTCAATAAGGGCAAACCGATGACTATCAGGACAAACGGAGACGGAAAGGACATACAAGGCATTCCGGCTTTCTCGGCTCCGATGATTAAAGCAAGTTTTACACCTAACTTGAGAGATCGTGATTTGGATTTAAAAAAAATACAACCCACAATAGTTGAACATGAGAACAAATGGCAACATTTAGTTGATAATTATGAACAAGCTGGTGAAAATACAGAAACTGCTAAAATCATGCCCGAATAATAAATTGAAATATAACGACCAACGCATGTAATTCTTACTTTGCAGTGGTTAAATAAACTTCTTGTTGAAAGCCAACATTATGTCAATGTTTTTATTGTTAAATCCGCCTCATAGCATGATAAATATTCAAAGAAATATATATATTAATTCGCATTAGTGTTTTTACATTGCTTGAGCTATGGTATATATGAACTCAGGAGAACTGTGACTAATTATTCTAATTGCGCGCGTCTTTTGAAAATCAATTTGCCGCTTTTAAACAATAACACAAAACAGTTCCAAGCAATTACCAAAGTTTGTGAAATAATTAGCTTGTTCTGGTTTGAAAATAGTTTTCTTTAGTACAGTTTTCTTGCTTTGGGATTCAATGCGTTGCTTTTCGATCACCAATAGCGAATAATTCTGACTCTATTTCTTGTGTTGAATGAATGTTTTTTTTTAACTTTGCGGGTTTTGAATTGAACTCTTCTTTGTTGCAGTAAACCAAAAACAATCCAGGAAGAACAAAAGCCTTATCCAGAGTTGCCCAAAACAAGAACCCCTTTTCATGTAATCAGTGAACTGAGCATTAAAACCATATTACAACTTAAAATGTGATTATAAGAAGTATAGTCGTTTGAGGTGTATAACAAATTTTATTTACAAAATATACTGGTGAATATTTACATTCAATTTGAAGTTTAATCAATCGAGATCAAACATTTAAGTTACAAAAATTAATCATAAAGAGGTCAAACAGTTCAAACTAAAGAGTTCTTTCCTTCCTGCGTTATGATTGTTTTGATTTTGGTTCGAAAATCTAACTTTCGAATACAGTTAAGTGCTGAAATAGTTTTTTGGTGCCGCTGTTTTCAGAAGAGTATTGGCCTCTGCTTTTGTTTTGCAATAGTGCTTCTCGAGTGTCACGTGACGAGCTCGAGAATCGTTCCCCTGTTTCCAAAATTCTGCCAAAACGTGCTATCTGCTATCTGTTCGCAATTTTTGAAAGGCGCCATCTCCCAATTCTGCTCTCCATACCGTCGCGCTTGTTCTTGCCCTCCAAGCAACTTGCAAAGTCCATAAAATAAGAATCGGAACAGACATTTCACCTCTTGTAGTTTTCTTGACCATACACATACATCTAACTCTTGCAGTCGTTCACAGAGACCGCCTATCGTGTCCAGCTTGATTTTTGTGGGTTCCTGTTCAGCAGCTGTGTGTTTACTTTTCTTTCCTGGGCTCCAACGACGAAGAATTCGACCACTTCTCAGTTCCATATTTAAAAAATGTTGTGTCCGAAGTTTTGTTTTGACTTCAACTGAGCAACTATGAAACCGAAGCTAACTTCTGGCTTGTTATTGTTTTGGAGAACAAAAGGGTCTATTGTTTTCCTTTTGGCTTGTTCAGACAGAAAAGTTTGCATCACTAATTAGCGTCGTTTTGACTCATTTACTGGATATAGATGAGTTACTGGAATTACGGTGGCTTTTTAAGTCTTCTTCGAAACAATAGATCCCTCCCCTACCAACCCCCGTTGCATTTTGGGTCTTTAGCACTAATATTCACATCAATGATTCATATTTAGCATACATACATTATAGAGTCATTAATTATTTATATTTAGCACTATTGAGTACCTTAGCATCTTAGCACGAATATATTATAACCCGGCGCGTACCAACCCTCCTATACTACTGTTTCAGTCTGGAAGCCGAAAGCTCCTACATTAAAAACCTTCAAGCCAGAGATCGTCTTATTCATTATGCTTAATCCTGGTTACAGTTATATTTTTGTGATGATGATGATGACGGCGAGGAATGTACAGATGTAATGATGTTGAGGATGCTGTTGATGTTGGAAATGATGGTGATGAGGAGGAGCATCGGGATGTCGTGCCGGATGTCGTGGATTATCATCTTCGGGTTCCTTTCTGTTGCTAGGGGTTACACAGGACCAGGGGGCATAGGGGAGGGGTTCCCTTTGGCCGTCAATTGTACTGGAGGTGTTGCGAACTACATTGACAGCAAGTTCTTGGGGAATCATATCTATCGTTGGCCAACCGTCAAGGTAGGGATGAATAATAATAATAATAATATTATAATAATACTAATAATAATAAAATAAATAACTTTATTTATTAAATATAACTTTATTTAAATACACTCAGTGTCTCCACCGAGACACGAAAACGTTTCGTTTTTCCCGCTCTACCACTATTTTCAGCATAAGAGAAAACGCCAAATATTATATGTAGTTTGAAACTTTTCGAACCTGCTGTATTTTACACTTTAGGCCTTAAAATGATCAAATGGCTCCGACGTTTGTGATACAGTTTTATATTAGGATGATTTTTAAAAGCTATGGAATGAATGCGAATAACGCTCTTGTCATATATGACGTCATCTAGGGATATAGAGGGAGGCCCTTTATACCCATATATTAGGGTATAATGTTAAAGAGAACATTACTAACCTAATAACCTAATTTTTATATGAAAATGAAACAGACAGTATATATTTTTGCGTATTTAGATAATTAAATATCCTAAAATAACAAATGTATACGCAAACCTATTGCGGTACGTTGAATGGGTGATAGCCCACAACGCAGAATAGGTGCTATAATAAAGGGGAAAGGTTGCAGAACCAAGTATTAACGTAAAAAAGTATTGCATTCATTGATTCTCCAACGTTTCTCCAACGATTCTCCATGTATTTTTGGTCTTTTAATGAGTCCGTGTTAACGCTTTGAGATTACTTTACCCTTAAGAGTATTAAGTAGAAACATGCCAACAACGTGAAGCTTTGAAATTTTTAAAATTATGCAACCCTGTCGTGGGAGGGGGGGGGGGGGGGGGGGGGGAGTGCAAGTAGTGCCTTCATGTTGCATGGCTTGAAGGACTTAATTTGGCGCTAAACTTGAGTCGGTTCCTCATTTCCCTTCTTCACAGTGAACTTTTACGAACCCCCTTCTATCTCGACAGCGTGTAATTGCGCCAGACTTGCTTGCTTAGAACTTTCCATTGAGAGTAGCTAAAAAGACACTCGAAAAAACTTAGGTTTAAAACGATATAAAATAACCAAGTTAGCCGTGCAGTTTCACCAAAGAACACCAAGATAATAAACACCTCCTTCATCCATCATTTTATATTCCCAACAATTCCCTTGACAATTAATACATACCGTCGAGAGCATCGTTTATCGCTAATTTGCAAACCGCGAAAAAATTCATTATTACTTATTATATTGAGATTTCAATAAGGATTCACACCTGAAACACACGGTCAGCAATCTCAAATTCAATCCTCACAACTACACAATTCGCTTGAAAAGCACAAAGATATTATATATGGGCTTACGAGTTGATAAACCTCAAGAAACATACACATGTAAAAATTAGGAGGTTTCTTGGTGTTGCAGAACACCAGATGACGTTAGACAATGAACACAAAGAACAAGAAGAATGAACTTGAACCAAAACAATACCCTGCATACAAAGAAGCCTAACCAAGAATACAATGCAGACTGTAGCACCAAGAAACACCCAAAAATTAGGGCCACAGATCTTTGGCACGGCATTTACCGATCAAAAACGCGAAAGCTTGAATAGGAAAACAACTCAACTTCCAACGATGCCGAATGTGTTTAGCTCAGTCACATGCTAGCGCTTTGTATGTAGGAGTTGGTGCGAAAAGCATTGTGGTTATTGAGAATTGCATCATGGTTATTGGAAATTGCATGTCGGGTAAAAATCGAGATTTTAGGTCCCTACATGAATGAATTAGAAATGCTTCCTTGCTCGCTCGCTTCAGGCTCGCTCGCTGCGTCAGCAATAATAATAATAATAATAACAAACAAATGAACGAACAAACAAACGAACAATAATAATAATAATAACAAACAAATAAACGAACAAACAAACGAACAATAATAATAATAATAAATAACAAACAAATAAACGAACAAACGAACGAACAAATGAACGAACTGAACAAATAAACGAACGAACAAACAAATAAACGAACGAACAAATGAACAAGCAAGCATAAAAAACGAAGATGTTTTCATGCATACAAATAAACAAGTCAATACAAGAACAAACAAGCAAACAATAAGACAAAAACAAACCAACAAGTAAACAAACAATCAAATATGGAAATGGACTAAACGAGGATCCATAGCTAGGTTAATAAGATGTTTATTATATGGCTTCTGCACCAACAAATACACATACAAAGGATGTTTTCATTCACTACGGTCCGTACGGGGAGTTATGGACCGCTAATTGACCAATCACAATTGACCAATTTTACTTCAATGCCATATAATATTGTGTATTGTACTTCAGGGTTTATTCAAGACCACGTTACCACACGATCCTGAAGGATGCCTCGGTTCCCTGACTTCAGCGTTCTTGGTATTCCTTGGAGTCCAGGTGTGTTTGTCCTTTAAACTATTCTACAAAATAAAACAAGAAAAGTGAATAAAAACATTGATAATTTCAGGCTGGTCGTATACTTCATACATATCCTGACCACAAATCAAGGATTGTACGATGGTTGGTTTGGGGTGTAGTACTTGTAAGTACAACAATACTATCCTGGGCCTGGATGCTTAATATTTATGTACATATTTAATCAGCCGCATGAAAACGAGGCTATTCCTGCTTCATCGATTCAAAATGGCGGACGTACAAACAATACTTCCAGTACGTAGAGAAACGTCGTCGCAGATTTTTCGGTTTTCAGAAATAATTCAGAAAATGTCAAAAATATTTTTCAACAGTGATTGGGGCTTATATTACTAAGTTCTGAAACAATGGTTAACAAACAAGATAGTCCTGGACTCGTCAACGTGTCAAGACGGCCGGGAAGAAAGCAAAGGAGATCCTAAATGGTTGTATTTTAACAATATTTGGGATGTGTCTGCCCATGAAGCATCATGGACTTCGACACTGGATCTTTCAGGCGCCTTTGTTAATCCAGGCACTGATTCGCACCAGCTGCTTTCAAAACATTTCAATAGAAATGACCATCAGTGTTTGATTGTTTTTATAGGGAGTGATAGGAATTGGTCTTTGTGGAGGGACAAAGAACGAGGGAGCTATCCCCATTAACAAGAACCTCTGGTAGGTCTTTGAACAAAGTACTAAAGGAAACAAACCAATTCCATCCGTCCGTTTTTCAATCCTCCCATCTAATTTTGCACCCGTTCATGCGTTTATCGATCCGCTCGTCCGTCTGTCACCTTCCATACATTCAATCCCTTAGCAATATGGTTTTTTTTCCGCCTATACACTAAATTGAAGAATCGCTGTCGGGTTCAAAATCGTATAATAATAATAATAATAATAATAATAATAATAATAATAATAATAATAATAATAATAATAATAATAATAATAATAATAATAATAATAATAATAATAATAATAATAATAATAATAATAATAATAATAATAATAATAATAATAATAATAATAATAATAATAATAATAATAATATCTTTATTTAGACTGCAGGATGTATCAGTTAACACTGACGTGAAAACTGGTATTAACACATGAGCAGAGATTAATTGAAGCTGAGACCGCTAGGATGTATGGGTAAGCGGTAAACCAGCTAAGTTTTATGTAGTCAGAGGAAAATGTTGGTGTTTATCGAAAAAAATGATCTCAAAATTCTACACATATTCGGGAAATAAATTACGATTACTAAGCGACGTTATTTGACTCATTTACCGCTTTCCCAGGTATCGGATCCCTTGTGGTCTCAGCTTCAATGCCCTATGATTTTGAATTTTGAACCCGACAATAATTCTTCAATTTATTGTATATACCAGCATTCCTTTGAACAGGAGTGCTCAGAGGTATACACCTATTTCAACAAACGTTGTCATGTTCAAAGCAAGACTTCAGCCAAGACTGAAGTGAATGCTGGTTTTGTACTGGAAATTATTTAAATCACAATTGTTTCTTTTAGGACTAATTACAAAATGTGAACATTGTCACGTGCTTGTTTGCATATCACACTTCATTCCATAGAAAATAGGTCCATGATTTGAATAATTTCCAACACAAAACCAGCATTCACTTCGGTCTTGGCTTGAAGCTTGAAGCTTGTTGCTTTGAACGCGACAACGTTAGTTGAAATAGGTGTATATAGGCGATACCGCTAGAAGGTTACAAGAGTGATTCACAGATGTTAACCACCAACTATCCGCACTTACAAAAAGCCGAAAATATCTGAGGCATTGTTCATAGAAGAAATCCAAGCCTCAATGAACAAGGATAGTCCTTACCACTCTGTTTATTTAACTAATATATTTATAGTACTTTTACATGTTGCTATTGCTGTTGATGGCTACAGTTCGTGGCCGAAATATCCAAAGTAAACATGTTATATCTTCTCGTATTCACTCTCATGGCCTTATTAGGTCTTTGTCGTTCATCTGCGTTACCGGGGCAACGTCTTTCTTCCTTCTGACTGCTTGTTACATTTTGACTGACGCTTTTGATTGGTGGAACGGTGCGCCATTCTTCTATCCAGGTAAACTACACGAACCAAGGCTAAGGCTATAATAATATGATAAATAATGATGTGTGGTTGGGTTTTTGTTTGAATTCGGATCGAAATTAAATGGCCGCGTAACGCGGGATTCAAATGTTTTATTTTAAAAAGTTGTTTAGGTAGGCTCGTATATTCACACGGTAATTCATTTCTGCTCGTATGTTTGTTTCATTCATTCATTCACTTACTTATTCCTTTTTAACGATAATATAAAACTGCTAAAAAGAATTGCTGTTGCCAACAAGCATGCCTTGGCATTTCCCATTCATTCTTTGAATTTCCCATTCATTCTCTCCATTTCCCATTCATTCACTCCATTTCCCATTCATTCTCGCCATTTATCATTCATTATTTCCATTTCCCATTCATTCTTTCCATTTCCCATTCATTCTTTCCATTTCCCATTCATTCTTTCCATTTCCCATTCATTCTTTCCATTTTCCATTCATTCTCTCCATTTCCCATTCATTATCTCCATTTCCCATTCATTATCTCCATTTCCCATTCATTATCTCCATTTCCCATTTAGTCTCTCCATTTCCCATTCATTATTTTCAATTCCTGTTCATTTTACTTGTTCTTCACTAGGAATGAACGCCATTCTACTGTACGTTGGTCATGGTATCCTTTACGACCGGTTCCCGTTCACATGGAAGCTGGACGAATATGGAACGCACGCTGACAAGCTCGCCATGCACCTAATTGGTACAGCCCTGTGGATTCTCATTTCCTTCTATTTGTTCAAGAAGAAGTTTTTCCTGAAAATCTAAACCAGTTCAGTTAGTACAAGTGGAGCCGGTGTGACCTCTGACAAACCTGTTTTCCTATGTTCAGACTGGAATTATGACCTCTTGTAAGCGACCGCACTTCTCAAAAGCGACCATGTTCGAGTGGGTTGTCTTGAGCTAGTGTCGCTTACTAGAGGATCGACTGTACAGCAGAGTGTATAGTATATCCATCGGTTTACTTGTATTTGTATTTGATATAGCGCTCGCGCTTTGCTGTGACTGGGATAACTAGGTTATGGTGGCGCAGAGCCCTTTGTAAAAATATATTTGGTGATTCAGCTGCGTGTGTAACCTTCATATACCAAGCTATGTTAAATCGCAATAGATACGTCAAAATGTACGAAAGAAATGCCCAAGACATTTACTTTCAAAGAAAACGTACTCATTCCTTGCTGATCGACCTCCCCTCCCCTCCCTCCTAAGGAAATGTTGATTTCATCGGTGATCTGTTATATTGGTCTGAATATTTCTTCCAACACTGATTCTTATCGAAAGCAATAGAGCTTTACTCTTGATAAAATGAAAAGTTGTTTTTTATGGGGAGAGCTAATATGCTTAGCGCTACACGATCAAAAGCCTACACAGGAAATAGAACAGAAAGAAAAGACCGTGAATGACTTTCTGGGCTATATATCAACTAGCCAAACTAGCAACAATAACACATAGCACAACGGTTAGCTAAACCTGACACGAGAAACGCTCGCAACTAGAATGAAGCCGTGGACAGCTGTTTCGTCCTTACTGGAACTCGTCAGCACGGCGTGGCCAGCAATAATGAGCCGTGGCAACACTTCACCGAAGCCCATGGTTGATATATAGCCCACAAAGTCGTTTACGGTCTTTTCATTCTGTTATATTCTACACAGGAAGCCCGTCGCCCTGTGAACGGCCTGTTGTCAGGTCCCGGTATTCACTGATAGAACTCGTGAATAAACGTATATTCAAGTCTGGCTTTTTAACTCTTAATGTTTATTATGACGTCAAATACAAACCCTTCCCAGACTCCTTCGCGAGCAGAAACCCAAACTCCATTGCGTGCAGTAATTAAGGACTGAACAAGTTCATGATCAACATGGCTTTGCTGGAGATACCGACTTGCTTCATAACTTCGTAGATGTATTTCGAGTAGGTTTCCTTTCTCCTGCGGGATCTCTTCTTCTTTTCGCCACCAAGCGCGGCTTTTTTGCCGGCTTTCTTTTCGTCTTTCTTTGCTGGAGCGGGTTTGGGAGGCATTTTTCTTCACAACTGTCGTAAATGTTATTTAATGATAACTAGTAGTAATATATGCGCTTAGGATTTGATATGTGCATTCATCTATCCATGCATTCATCTATCTATGTATTCATCTATCCATTAATCTATCCATTCATTCATCTAGATGCATTCATTTATCTATCCATCCATCCATTCAATCATCTATCCATTCTATCATCTATCCATTCATCTATCCATTCATCTATCCATCCATTCAATCATCCATTCAATCATCTATCCATTAAATCATCATCCATTCATTCATTCATCATCCCGCCATTCGTTTGTCTATCCATTCATTCATCATCCATTCAATCATCTATCCATTCATTAATATATCCATTCATTCATCATCCCTTCGTTCATCTATCCATTCATTCATCTATCCACTCATTTATATATCCATTCAATCATCTATCCATTCGTTCATCTATTCATTAAAATAATTCGGTCAATCTTCTAGCTTTAAACGAAACTCGTTTAGACTGCACAATCGCAGATAATAATTTAAGAATTTCGGGCTACGAAATATTAAGAAGGGACAGAAACCGACAGGATGGGGATGTAGCAATGTATATCAAATCTAACATCAATTTTGTCCTTAGACAAGACCCCTACCTTAATGATATTTAGGTTATAAGTGTCGAAATAAGGTACCCTCACAGTTCTCCTTTTGTGATTATTGCCTGTTATAGGCCTCCGGGGACTGACAGCTCTTACTTATTAAAAATTGATGAATCCATAGGTCAGCTTGACTTTGAAGATAGAAAAATCTTCGTGATTGGTGATCTCAATTGCAACTATTTGTCCGATGAGATCCATGTTAATTTATTAAAGTCAGTAGCTGAAACTTACCAACTTTCACAATTGATTACATTACCCACTCGTGTCACCCTGATTGATTTGGTCTTAACTAACAAACCTACACTAGAGTTGCTTGTTCTGGTGTACTCATGTCTAGTTTTAGTGATCACGTTCCTATATTTGCTATCAAGAAAATTGTCTGTCCCAACCAATAATCCACACAAAGTAATACGATATCGATATTTTTCTAAATTTAATTCTGAGTCATTTTGTAGTGAACTCAAAAGTATTTCCTGGAATATGGAAACTTTTTCTGACGTTGAATTAGCATGGAACACATGGCTTCGATTATTTATCTCAGTAGCCAACAAACATGCTCCAATTAAAAGCAAACGCATTCGTCATAACAATTCATCTTGGATATCTCGGAATATAAAAAATATCATAAGTAAGAGAGACAAAATAAAACTTAGAGCAATTAAGACAAAAAATTCTGATATCTGGAATGAATACAAAAACATATGAAACCTTGTCAACAATAAGATCAAATATGCAAAAAAAAACATACTATCATTCAAAGTTTAAAAACAGCAATGGTAACCCTAAGGAGTTATGGAAAAATATTAATGAAATACAAGGGAAGTCAAGAAATACATGTTACATCAAACAAATTGTCTCTGATGATAACCAATCGCTTTTTGATAACAAAATCATTGCAGATTTTCTTAACAATTATTTTACACAAATAGGGCCCAAACTGGCTTCCAATATGCCATCCCAGGGTACCTCTTACCTTCAATACATCAATAGTCCTAACTCGTGCACTTTTCATCTGGAACCAATTAAATCCAATGTACTATTTGATATTTTAATGAAATTAGATACTAATAAGGCCACCGGTTTAGACCTAATTCCAAGCAAGCTAATTAAGAGGCTGTCCGCCTAAGGATCGACCACTCAATTTGTGCCAAAGCTCGGATTTCCTTTACATTTTCCACACAAAACAAGGTTGATATACAACTTAAGAAAATATATATTATTTGTCTCTGCTCTCAAAATTTGTCGAGATATAGGGTTGGAAGTCCTCTGTACCCAAACCCCTGAAAATCGGTCTTTGAAAAAATCAAAATTAGGCCATTTTTAGGAGTCTGTCATATAGCGAATATTGATCTGAGGAAACTCAAGTTCACACCAGCAATAAACTGTTCAACGGTCTTTATAAAAATGTCAAAACAAGATCAGTTTATGAAAAATTAATTTGATGGTAACAGTTGAAAGAGGCGTACTATGATAGGTAGTCTAGAAAGTAAGAAAAGCACGTAGCGAAAATTGATAATATCTAAAATTTCTGACTTGATCTGAGAATTTGTAGGATTTTTCTGAAAAGCACTAAGATAGTTCTGTTAAGTCATGTAAAAATATTTACTGGATCTCTAACACTGGAGAAGTTATAGCCGTCTCGATTACTGCTAATTTGCATAAATTCGCTCGTTAAGAGACAAAATGCCTTTTGACATACAAACATTAGTTTATAGTGGAAGTCGCTTGCAAATTATATTTTACAAGGTAATTCTAATAAAGCGTTTGCCTAAACATACATTTTCGGTTAAAAATAAACATATAAAAGTGAAATGTCACCAGTTGGATTCAAAACAGTAATTTCTCAAATTTGTTAATTTTCGCCATTTATTCAAACTTCGCCGGTTTTCGCCTGATAAATCTATATGCAAGTAATCTCACCACTATTACACCAATTATTACTTAAGACAATATATTAGATTTGTTAAAGGTTCTGTTAACAACATCAAGTGGCAGATTTTTTATAGTGTTTTGGAATATAATACCGCTGACCACAAGACAAGTAGTCTTTATGTTGCAGTCTTTGACTTTATCTCCGTTTATTTTTCATTATGCAGTCCTTACTGTTGTAATGTTACGAAACAAAATCGATGGCTAGTATAATACAATAGTGGACAGCTATACGAGTTCCTAGTTTCTACGTACTTGGGACAACCAATTGAGGTTGCATATTCATGGTCAGATGGTTCTGATAACGTCTTTCTTTTGTTCATTGTAACGAAGGCGCGTCTGTTTTTGTTAATGAAACGAGATCTTTCAGAGTGGGCTCACACGAATCGGCTAATGTGTTTGTGTGTGAAATGAGCATGTTTAAAAGGAAGTGATCGATGGCTTTCCTTCGATACAACATCATTTCTCTTCTGCATATTCAACACAACTGCTTCTCTCTCGATACAGCACGAGCTTCTACACAGCACTTCTAGTCGGTAGTCGTGGAACGATGAGTTAGCACTTCTATTAACGATGACCCAGCACTTCTAGTCTTCGAACCAAGAGCGAACAATACTTCGGATTTAGTTTGATATACGCTCCAAAAAACTATTTGACCCGTTTGAGCGAATCATATACTTTCAGAATTACTTCATTAGGCGTTCGGATATCATCGTCCCCGTTTACAACCAATCGAAACCCTGAAACAGACATTCCTGGCATTTTGTGTACAACGAAAAAATAAGAAGAAGAAGATTTATCTCTTACATTATGTAATAAATGACGTAAAATGTCAAGTCCTAAAAATCCGCTACTACTATAATACCTCTCCTTTTTTTATATATAACACATGATCTTTCAAAGTAACAAATTTCGAGATATTATTTGTATACTTATACTTTATTATTATTATTATTATTATTATTATTATTATTATTATTATTATTATTATTATTATTATTATTATTATTATTATTATTATTATTATTATTATTAATATTGTTATTACACAGAATGAATTTCACGAACAATGAAAAGCGCACAAACACCTGTCTCGATTTAGGGTGTATACATCATAGACAATCCCCGACAATATCAATGAAACAACTATCTATATTCTGACTGATTCTACCAAACATGGCACTAAGTTGCATGTCATGGTACAAACCCCCTCCCCCGCCATCAATGTTGATGGTAGCAATGATCGGCGTGTTCGATTCGAACCACACGTAACCGGATATTTTTGAATCCGCAACTTTTTCGATGCGGATTAAAACAAATTCGCGTCCACACGTAGCGTATTCGAATTGTATTAGCCCGTCCACGCGTACCCGGTTATTTTTGAATCCGCAACTTTTTCGATGCGGATTGGCCTCCTGTCCACACGTATCAGGTGAATACGTTCGATAAATCCGCGCGGTAAAGACTGGATCCGATACTGCGTGAAGTCAACGTATTCAAAAATATACGGATTCGACCGTCCACACGAGGCCGTATTCATAGCGTATTCAAAAAGATGCGGATTCATCGACCGTATTCACCGGATACGTGTGGACGAGAGACTAATCCGCATCGAAAAAGTTGCGGATTCAAAGATATCTGGATACGTGTGGACAGGGCCTAATTAACAATGTCGTTGGGTTGGGGGGAGGGGGGTAAAAAGACCTTTTGCGTGCGCCACAAAATACCATTATCAATGATTTTCAAAGCGTTAGTTTTTCAAAGTAAATTGGCGCCGATTGAAGCTTCGAAAAAAGTCTTCATTTACATAATTATTTACATATTGGTATTACCATCTGCGTGACGCGCGATGATGGTACGAAACTAAGGAACTCGTATAGCTGTTCACTATTGTATTATACTAGCCATTGATTTTGTTTCGTAACATTACAACAGTAAGGACTGCATAATGAAAAATAAACGGAGATAAAGTCAAAGACTACAACATAAAGACTACTTGTCTTGTGGTCAGCGGTATTATATTCCAAAACACTATAAAAATCTGCCACTTGATGTTGTTCACAGAACCTTTATCAAATCTAATAGGTAATAATTGGTGTAATAGTGGTGAGTTTACTTGCATATAGATTTATCAGGCGAAAATCGGCGAAGTTTGAATAAATGGCGAAAATTAACAAATTTGAGAAATTACTGTTTTGAATCCAACTGGTGACATTTCACTTTTATATGTTTATCTTTAACCGAAAATGTATGTTTAGGCAAACGCTTTATTAGAATTACCTTGTAAAATATAATTTCACTTTTATATGTTTATTTATAGATATAACGCGCGCTCTGATTGGTTAATTACTATGTTGATATGAGGCTATGTAAACATGGTTCATGACCTTGAACAACCTTGAAGCGATGCAGTGGATTTGATTGTAAAAATAACTGACCACAAATGTATTTTATAGAATTACAGTTTTTCTTGTTTAGTTAAGTTCAAGTTCTATGTAGATGTGATTTTGATGATTTTAAACCGAAAATCAAGTTCATTCAAACTCGGCCGGCAAGAAACTCGACGAATCGTCCAATTATTTCTGTCCACAATAACGAAGAAAACTAAATATAACGGCTCAGTTTTCTCAATCACATACTAACCATTTTGTAAGTTATACTTAGCTACACATAAGTCTTATATTTTCTCAAGTGTACGACTGAACATATCAAGAAAAGATAGCCGTATTTAACTTATACTCACAAAAGAGTAAAAACAGAGCGATTCTTTTAGCTACACGGTGGGTTCGCCAGAACATTCATATCTCTAGTAAAATATGTCAAAGAGAAAAAATATCTTGAAATGTCTCAGAAACGTCCATCGTTTATACATTCTTGTCGAGAAAAGCGACGAAAAGATTCAAAAATACGACAAAAACTGTGGATATTTGGCTACCTGACTTCGTGCTCCATTCATCAAGATGTCAAATATTTCAGAAAGTTTGACGACTCTTCGTCATTGATCGTGATTCGGCTCAGCTTTTCTCACTTTTCTTCGTGTTTCGTGTTCACAGGATACAAAAACAAAGTGTAACAAGCATTCTCCTGCAATTTTCTGACAGAAAATAGCATTCTTCAAATCGTTTTTCGTGTCAAAACAGTAAACTGCACAGATAAAAGTTGTCGAGTCGCTTTGCCATTTTGATTTCTTTCGTGAGAATTGATTGGATGATGGACGATTTCTGACGCTTTTCAGGAGAATTGAAATTTTGATCACTAAAATCTCGCGTAAATAAAGGAGTTTTACGAATGAAATCCTTGTAGTTATTTTATAAAACAAATAACTTTAACCGAAAATGTTGTTTAGGCAAACGCTTTATTAGAATTACCTTGTAAAATATAATTTGCAAGCGACTTCCACTAAACTAATGTTTGTATGTCAAAAGGCATTTTGTCTCTTAACGAGCGAATTTATGCAAATTAGCAGTAATCGAGACGGCCATAACTTCTCCAGTGTTAGAGATCCAGTAAATATTTTTTCATGACTTAACAGAACTATCTTAGCGCTTTTCAGAAAAATCCTACAAATTCTCAGATCAAGTCAGAAATTTTAGAAATTATCAATTTTCGCTACGTGCTTTTCTTACTTTCTAGACTACCTATCATAGTACGCCTCTTTCAACTGTTACCATCAAATTATTTTATCATAAACTGATCTCGTTTTACCATTTATATAAAGACCGTTGAACAGTTTATTGCTCGGTGTGAACTTGAGTTTCCTCAGATCAATATTCGCTATATGACAGACTCCCAAAAATGGCCTAATTACTCGTGCCCAGGCCAAAGGCCGCACGAGTTATAAAATACAGGCCGTATTTTTGTTGTTGTTCGGCGTCGCGATTCTGCAATCGAGTGGGACTGGGAACGAGACCACGAGACTGACCATGAGGTTGCAGCGATCGACGTTGTAGCGACGTTTTGCAGTCTCGATCGACGAAGAACTGAAGTCAAGATGGTGAAGGTATTCGTCTTCTGTTTTTTCCTCTTTACGCTCGAAATGCTTACAAAAGCACACACCGTTCGCGGTAAATCTACACTAAAAGACGTTGAGCGTTTTCGGAAATATGGATTGTTCCGCGAACACATGAAAGCCATGAAAGCCTTGAATGCCATGAAAGCCAAAGTTATACTCGATCAACATGTTATGAAAGCCTTGAATGCCATGAAAGCCAAAGTTATACTCGATCAACATGTTATGAAAGCCTTGAATGCCATGAAAGCGAATGCCAAAGTTATAAACAATGCCAAAGTTATAAATTACGATCAATATGTTAATATGAATGAAAGCTTCTATTATACAAACTTGAAGTTAAACTGTTCTATGTTTATGAACTACAATCCTGGAAGCAACCCAAGATGTTTACCGACAAAAGTTTCTGAAGACAGGAGTAATAATAAGCTTAAGCTTATATCAAACATGAAGGTGAAGTGGACTTTACTTTGCACTATTTGTGTCATGATTGTTAGTATTATTTTCATACAAGTTTATTCTTGGTATTGCTGTGCTACCTACCTTCATATAAGCTTAAACAGTTACGATTGTGATATATTTGAGAAAGCAAGCGAATTATCTGTCAATACTGATGAGAAGGATTCAGAGTTTATATCAATAAAAACATGTAGATCACGATATGCAAAGTTTATTTATTATAACCGTATTAAATGCAACTACTATGATGTTACTGTTAGTAGATACCACTACCAAATACCATTAAATTACCATGCAGTTCGTGATAGAGAACCGAGCAGAATTCCAGTGACGCGACTTACACGTGCTTTACATAAAAGCAGAAAAATAAGGAGGCTCGAAAAAAAATACATTGCAAAAAATGTACCCAAATCATCAAGAGTCCATCAATATATTCACACATTCAATCTTGGTAGTAAATTATATAGTGATGAAGACAATAGGTGTCTATGTAAACCAAGAAAAAATCCACATAAACTTAATATGAAAGGGAAAACATCTAATACAGAATTCAATAAAAGAAATACAAAAGCTGTAAGAAATAAGTCTCAAGCTTCGAATAATTACTGTAATTTACAACTACCTGTTTATAAGAGTCTCAATCACAGACTTAATTATTGCCATCTCTGCCTTTGTAGAGATATAGAGAAAAACCCTGGTCCTACTCGCATTAGTCCTAGTAAGACAATCCATGCACCTTATTGCCAAGGTAATGTACCAGTATTTGGTGAAAATGCAGGACAGTAATGTACAGCGATGACTTTATGTGCTCTTATTTACAAGGATACAAAATCAATTGCATCATCAAGTGACTTGGTTCAAATTATGAATATTGGTAATGAGTTGTACTCTACCTTATCAAGATTATGTCATCAGTCTTATTTAATGTTAACAGAATTACCCACAATGATAACAGTATATGACTGTAATTATCAACTTCAGTACAGTGAAAGTTATACAGGAAGATTGCATGGTGATTCTTCAATTGAAGGCTTCATGTACTCCATGCCACTAGAACATGCTTTACAATCTTTAATAGAAGAAACCTTTAATTCTTTTCTATTGACAATAGGATGTGTAACAGTTGGTATTTATTGTACTGTAGAAGGTAGTTTCAAAATATTTGATTCCCATGCTAGAGATTCATTTGGCATGCCCCATAGTCAAGGGACTTGTGTATTGCTGGAGGCCCATACATTAAATGATTTAAAATAATACTTCCAATCTCTATTTACAAATGATGTTTTATTTGAGCTTAATGGTATACACATTGATAAACAAAATGACTGTGTTTCAAGTGTTACTCAAAATATTGGTAAAAATTTATGTGCTATTCTTGACAACCATGGTAACATGCATATTGGTCACAATAAACAGTGTTGTGTCATTTCAGTTTACTGTATATGTTTTTCTCTTGTCCTGTGTTGTCGTTATTGGAAACCGGTTACATTAGATGCTATTTATGAGCATGCCAATCTATTTTATAACAGTATGATAAATAATGATGCAAGTGAATTAATATTACCAAAGAAAATTTAAATAATTTTCACTCCTTTGAGACTATATATATCTAGGCTTAAAGGGATTAATTGACACATGCCGGTAGCTTGTCTTGCTGACGTCACTAGCTCTTCCCCATTAGGGGGTGCCGGTTGTTAGATCTATGTATCTTGTTACTTGTAGTCAGTTCTCACACGAGGTATAGTCAGTCTCAGTTTATCCTTCGTGCGATTTAACTTCTTAACTATGGGTCGTGATAGAAAGTGTCCTGGATGTAAGATTTCGACAAAAGACCATTCGTTTGCCACTCCTGGAAAAGAATGCCAAGGTCCTGAACAAGATACGTTGTCGGTTGATGGGGACAGCGCACACGATTCTTCGCATGAACCTTCACTCGCGACCGTTTTAAGCGCCGTTCAAGCCCTTAGCTCCAAAGTTAACGCACTGCAGAAGGATCAGGAAGATCTACGGAAGACCGTTTCTGCACCCAGCCAGACCCAAAGTTCTGACGCAGTCACAGTTACCGATTTGCGTCAAATGGAAGGTCTGGCAAACCAGGTTGATCGCCGCATGGCTTCCCTCGGTTTAAACATGGATGAAAGCGACTCGGACGGCGATACTGAACCTCGTCGAGCCCACAGCAACAGACTGGCGTCCGCTGAGAAGGATTCTCGTGGCAACCGCGACCCAGGCCAATCGTGACTGGATTACTCCCTCTCGGACCATGAATTTGTGAATGTTACTGCCCGTGATTTAGACATTATGCATGTTGTGCACAATATTTCAGACTTTCAGGATCAAGACTTATCGTTTGTTACACAGGATCGAGACCAAGACAGTTCAAGTTATTACAGTTTTATACAGGATCGAGACATTACAGGATTACAGGATCGAGACATTACAGGATTACATGATCGAGATTTTTCGAACCTTCATAATTTACAGGATCGAGACTTAACGCGTGATGGTAATTTAACACGTCGTTTTCTAGTTGCTCATGAGCTTGTTTCGCAATCAGGGTTACCAAATTACATGTATGCGCGGCTTCCGGTTCCCTCGCAGCTTTGTATAGCCTCTTGGCGTTGTTTACTAAAGGATTATCAAGATAATGACATTTGTGACTTGTTGGAATTCGGTTTTCCAATTGGATATGTCCACAGTGAATTACCCGTATTCGATGTCCGCACTCACAACGGTGCATTATCCCACAGTAATGCTGTTACAGAATACATTGCTGCGGAACTAGACCTTGGTCGAGTGGCTGGTCCAATTTCGGCTTCCCCCTTTAATGGTCGACCACTGGTTTTATCACCTTTGAACACTGTCCCTAAACGTGACTCCATTGAGCGTCGCATTATTGTTGACCTCAGTTGGCCTCGTGGTTTCGCGGTGAATGACGGCATTCCTAAAGGGACTTATCTCGGATCTCCAGTTACACTCACGTATCCTACGGTTGACATGATTGCCGACGCTATAGTTTCTACGGGGCGTGGATGCTTGTTATACAAACGCGATCTTCGCAAGGCCTTTCGACAGTTACCTGTGTGTCCAGGTGATTATTATTTACTCGGTTACACGTGGCAAGGACAGCAATATTTTGACACAGTTTTGGCAATGGGTCTTCGCTCGGCAGCGATGGCGTGTCGTGGATTATACGGCAACACGGATATTGTGTTTTCAACTATTTTGACGATTTTATTGGTGTTGCTACTCCTGAAAGTGCCTCGACCGCCTTTAGTGTTGTGGCATCAACGTTGTCGTCCTTGGGACTACAGGAGTCTACCTCGAAGGCCTGTCCGCCTGCCACCAAACAAGTTTGCCTAGGCGTAGAGTTTGACACTAACAACTTTACTCTCTCCGTATCTGCGGAGCGTTTGCTGGAGTTGGATGCCTTGCTTGATACTTGGCTGCTCAAGCGATCTACTACCAAGGTCGCATTACAATCTTTAATCGGCAAGCTTGTCTTTGTCTCCAAGTGTGTGCGACAAAGCCGGGTTTTTATCGCTCGGATGCTTGATTTACTACGCACTGTACATCGCAAATCTCATCACATCAACCTGAACTCGGACTTTCGTAAGGACCTTTCTTGGTGGAAGCGATTTTTGAACACCTATAACGGAGTCAGTATGATTAATTCATCACCGTGGTCAGAGCCCGGGGCCATATTTACGTCGGACGCGTGCTTGCAAGGTTGTGGCGCAATTTGTGGTAACCAGTATTTCCACGCCGAGTTTCCAGCCTTTATTTTGTCCCAGGCTTTAGACATTTTAAATGCTCTAGAATTGCTCACTATTGTTGTCGCCGCTAAACTTTGGGGCTCACGTTGGAAGGGTTTTCGTATCATGGTCCGCTGCGACAACTTGGTATCTGTCACTGTCATCAATTCTGGTCGTTCCAAAGACTTATTCCTCAATGAGTGTCTACGGGAACTGTGCTATTTGTCCGCTTTCTTCGAGTTCGAACTGCGAGGAGTCCATCTGCCGGGGATCGAGAACCGCGCTTGTGATCTTTTGTCCAGGTGGTCCCTTGATCGCTTCGCTTCACGGAAATTTCGAGAGGAATTTCTTACGCCAGATCTGACCGAAATTCACGTCCCGGATTCTCATTTTGTATTTGACGGAAACTTCTGAATTTCTACAGGTGTTCAGCCCTTGGAGCGTCTACGCCGCGACCTTCGCAGAACTCAACGATCAGCTTACGCCGTGGGTAGTTCTAGTAATTTACGAACCCAGTTTCGTACATTTTTATTGTTTTGTTGTCATTTTAGTTTAGTGCCGGTACCGGCGAACATTGACACTGTCTGTTTGTACGCACAATTTCTCAGCCGCTCCTTGCGGCCACCTAGTATTAGTAATTATTTGTCGGGGGTTAAGCTCCTCCATGTTTTCTTAGATGCCGATTACTCCTTTAGTAAGGATTTTATTTTGAATTTGACGCTGCGGGGTATAAAACGTACTGCCTTTCATAAGCCCAATAGAGCGCCTCCGGTGACCCCGGAACTTCTCGCGCGCATTGCCACAACGCTTAATTATGAGTCTGAGGCCACGCACTGCACGTATTACTGCTCGTTTTTGTTTGCATTTTATTTGATGGCTCGTTTAGCTAACATTGTTCCTACATCTCGTAGTAGTTTTAACGCCACTCGTGACCTTACGCGGGGCGATGTTGTTTTTAACGCTTCCGGTTTGCTCGTTACGTTTAAGTACACCAAGACGGCTCAGTTTGGGGATCGACCTTTGCGTATCCCTTTACTTCGTATCCCGGGTTCGTCCTTGTGTCCCGTTTCAGTCTTTTCCCGTATGTCAGAACTGGTGCCGGCTCCTGCCCGCAGTCCTTTGTTTCTCCTCCCGGATCGCAAAGGTACGTTGTATCCCTTGACTAAGCGTGTTTTGGTTTCCGCATTTAGAGCCAGCTTGCACACTGCTGGTGTAGCGGACGCGGATTCCTTTCGGGGTCATTCGTTTCGACGAGGCTCCGCTTCTTGGAGTTTCAAAATCGGTATTCCGTGAGAAATTATTCAACTTTACGGAGGTTGGGCTAGCGACGCGTACAAATTGTATTTAGACATATCGCTGAGCTCTCAGTTATCGTTTGCTAGTGTTATACGACACGCAATTCGTTCTGCACAGTTAGATTAATTTCACAGTTCGTTATTTTCCCTGCACATAGCACGTTTGCTTGTTTGGCCGTTGGTTTGGTGGCAGAGAAGAATTATTTGCCTCGATGTCATTGTACTTAGCTTGTCTAGCTTTACATTCTGCAAATAAACTTCTCTCCTGGCCAAACAAGTAAGCGTGTTTGTTGTTATTAATTATTTGTCGCTGACGTTGGGGGAATTTTCACTCCTTTGAGACTATATATATCTAGGCTTAAAGGGATTAATTGACACATGCCGGTAGCTTGTCTTGCTGACGTCACTAGCTCTTCCCCATTAGGGGGTGCCGGTTGTTAGATCTATGTATCTTGTTATTTGTAGTCAGTTCTCACACGAGGTATAGTCAGTCTCAGTTTATCCTTCGTGCGATTTAACTTCCCTTCCCACCCGCCCAGGTGAGGTGGCAGAGAAGAATTATTTGCCTCGATGTCATTGTACTTAGCTTGTCTAGCTTTACATTCTGCAAATAAACTTCTCTCCTGGCCAAACAAGTAAACGTGTTTGTTGTTATTAATTATTTGTCGCTGACGTTGGGGGAATTGATGCAGATATTAATTTAGAATGTAGACCAAGCTTTAAGGGAATACTGTCACACAATTCTCATTCTAGTAAAACATTCCTTCAGAAATTAATTTTGGAAAACACTAATGTCACAACCACTGGCTTTTTACTTTGCTTCTCTGAGTATTATATAAGTTGTGTTATTCAGCAGAATTTAAAAAGAAACAACTTGAAGTATTTTGTAATAACATTTGATAACAATGAAAGGCTTATGAACATGTCTGATTGTATAAGTGATACCCACTCTCTTATTCAAAGATTTTGCAATATTTCTGGGGAGAAATCGAATTGCAACGAAGAGGACTATGTGGTATTTTTTTATCTTGTTCATGCCAACTGACAAATTCTGAACGGCAAAACATTCTGAGGAAACATAAATCCAGTAAACAGAAAAGGGTGATTAAAAGTAGAAAGAAAGATAGCTACACACACATGGAACCTGAAAAGAAAAAGATGAAGTTAGAAAACAAAAAAGAAAATTACAAAACAATGAATACATCTAAAAAAAAAAATGTCTCAAAACAAAAAGACAAAAATATAGATCAATGGATCCTACAGACAAAAATATACTCCTTGAAACATGTGCAGAAAAATATAGATCAATGGAACCAAAAGTAAAAAGACAATATGTGAATAACTGTATAGTAAGATATAATAATGCATATCATAATATGGATCCAAAAACAAAACAAAAGGTAACTGCTAGAATGAGAGATCAATCTAAAATGTCTAGACAAACTAGAAATACCCTTGAATATACAATAGATCATTATATTTCAATTTTTCACAATAAAATAAAGGAAGGTCCATATTACATATGCTCTGTCTGTAATCGAACGCTTTACAGAAAGTCTGTGGTTGGTTTAAATAAAAGTAAATACAACACAGAAAATGTTTTTACTGACAAGACTTCATTTGATAGCAAGGATTATATTTGTAAAACCTGTCATTTAAAGTTGCTGAAAGGAAAAATTCCATGTCAAGCTGTATATAATAATATGTATGTTGATGACATACCTTCAGATCTTGCAGTTTTAGAGAAACTTGAGCAAATACTTATAGCACAGAGAATTGTCTTTGAGAAAATAGTTGTAATGCCAAAAGGCCAACAAAGAAAGATTAAAGGTGCTATTTGTAATGTACCTGTTGAATGTGACCAGACTTGCCACATTTTACCACGCCCTCCTGAAAGATCAGGTATAATTATGTTAAAACTAAAAAGAAAACTTCAATTCAGAGGTCATGTGTACTTTCAAGCTGTGCGTCCTCAACTTATACTCAGTGCTCTCAATTGGCTTCAGACAAACAATGTATTGTACATTACAATAACAATAGACATTGAGAATATTGAGAATATTGACTCTACTCTTACGTCATTACAGAACAGTGAATCTGATTCAGATGCCCCACCACATGCTGCTTTGAATAATGAACAAACCCCTTTGGATGATACTCATGAACATGTTGTTACCACAGATAATGATAATGAAGAGATAGATGATCCATTAAATGAGCATAGAGCACCAACTAATGAGACCTGCCTACAATCAGTCATAACAGATTTTCCTGTTACTATAGAACAAAATGAAAATGTTTCATCAGGTAGTGAAATATACAACATTGCCCCAGGAGAAAATAAACACCCTGTATCATTCATGATGGACAAACAATGTGAAGAGTTAGCATTTCCAGTTCTATTCCCTAAAGGAAGATTTGGTTACAATGTAGAAAGAGAAGTTAAGCTCACACCTGTGAAATACTTTAATGCAAGACTACTACACCATAGTGGCAGATTCGCAACCAACCCAGAGTACCTATTTTTTGCACAGTTTATAATTGAACAAAAGAAGGTATCAGATAGTATAAATATTGCATTAACAAAAGTTCATGGCCACTCTCTCACTGCTTCACAATTAAGATCAAATGCACAAAGCTTACAGAATCTTATTTGTCAAGACCAGGCATATTTATTTTTGAGACAAATTCCAGGCACCCCTCCCTACTGGCAGAAATTTATGTATGAAGTTGTAGCAATGGTTAAGCAACTTGGCATTCCTACATGGTTTATGACATTGTCCTGTGCTGATCTTAGATGGCCTAAACTATTTCAGATAATTGCTAGAACAAGAGGAATGAACATGACTGATGAACAAGTTGATGCTTTGTCTTATAATGAAAAGTGTTCAATGTTAAATCTTAATCCTGTTGTGGTTGCTAAACATTTCCAATACAGAGTTGAAACATTCTTTACTGAAGTGTTACTCAGCAATGCAAATCCTATTGGTAAAATAGTGTATTATGCCCTTCGTATTGAGTTTCAAATGAGAGGATCTCCACATTTACATGCATTGATTTGGACTTCAGATTGTCCTAAGCTAACACCAGATACCAAGGAACCCTATATTGAGTTTATAGATAAACATGTACAGGCTTACCTACCCAATGAGGAAACAAACCCTGAACTACATGAATTGGTTAAATTTTATCAAAAGCACAGCCACTCGAAAACCTGCAGAAAATACAAAAACATTCGATGCAGATTTAACTTTGGACAGTTTTTCACAAACAGAACAATAATAGCAGAACCTCTATCTGATGATCTTGATGATGAGATTAAGAAACGTACCCTTGACAAACAAAAGGAAATCCTTACATCAGTAAAAGAGCAAATAAATAAGGTATTGAATCCCAGTAAGCCAGCAGATTACGACCCAAATTTAACTGAAGCTGACATGTTCAGTTCTGTAGGTATAACTGAGGAACAATATTACTCTGCCTTATCAATGTCCCCTGATTCTGACTATGAATTACACCTTAAAAGGCCATCGGACAGCTGTTTTATTAATAACTACTTTGTGGCTGGTATAAAGAGTTTTGCTGCGAATGTTGATTTACAACCTATTTTCAACCACTATAAATGCATAACATATGTATGCTCATATTTCACAAAGGATGAAACAGAATGTTCACAGGCTATCATTAATGCAGCAAAAGAAGCTAAAGCTGCTAACATGAATGTTAGAGATGGCTTAAAAAAAATTGGAGCTGCCTTTCTATCAACTAGAGAAGTTAGTTCACAAGAATGTGTTTACAGATGCATGCCTGAACTCTGGTTAAGAAAAATATTTCCAGGAACAGTTTTTGTCAGTACAGATTTACCAGAAAAAAGAGTAAGGGTTGCAAAGACAAAGCAAGAACTTGAAGATCTGGATGATGATAGTACAGACATATTCAAATCCAACCTAATTGAGCGCTACCCTAATAGACCTAACTCTATTCCTGCTGTTGATAATCTTTGTCTAGCTGAATTTGCTGCTTACTATTACAAAGATTATAAAAAAGATTGCCAGGAAACTATTGATGCTCAGCCAGAAGTTCTTACTGATGATATCATTCAATTGCAACATTCACCTACAGATGACAATAATTTCTCACTTCTGCATCAAATAAAACTAATGAATACAAATGAGAAGATGAAATGCAGAAAGGTTAAAGCTGTTATTAGGTACCACACCCCAAACAAGAGAAAAGAACCTGAACAGTATTTTCACCATTTACTGATACTGTATTACCCATGGAGAGAGGAAACTCATCTGATTGGTACAGATCAATCCTATACATCAAAGTTCTATGAGCCTAATGTTCAAGAAGTTGTACAGCAGAATAGATCAATATTTGAACCTGATGCAGATGCTGTAGCACAAGCCCTTGAGTCTCTAAGAAACCAGGGTAATATCATTCACTCATATGACCCCATCAATGATCAAGAGAATTCTGAATTACATTCAGAGATACAAGACAATTCTATACCTGAAGAATCATTTAACGAGCAACTACCTTCAGATTTTGATTCAGTTTCTGATTCTAATCAACATGTCTCCTCTGGAATAACAACACATACCCAGCCTGCAGAAATATCTGATGACACTCTCCGTGAGTCTATTAGATCCTTGAATAACAAACAACGCAGTGCATATAACATTGTTCTCTCCTGGTGTAGAAATAAGATAAAAAACATGAATAGCTTAAAACCTGAAGAAGTGAAACCAATCTATCTATTTGTGACTGGTGGAGCCGGTGCAGGTAAAAGTCACTTGATCAAAACAATTTATCACACTGCAATGAAAACCTTCAGACATGCACCTATGAACCCTGAATTACCTACTGTCCTTTTAACCGCTCCAACTGGTGTTGCTGCCATCAACATAAATGGAACTACAATAAATACTGCTTTATCAATTCCGAAAGAAACTGGAGATCATCTACCTGCAATGTCAGATCAAAAGAGAACACAGTTAAGATTATCTTTGTCTGAACTCCAACTTGTAATAATAGATGAGATATCCATGGTTGGAAACACTACTTTGCTTAACATCCATCAAAGATTAAAGGAAATATTTGGCACATCCAACTCACAGCTATTTGCAGGCATAAGCATTATTGCTGTAGGTGATCTATATCAGCTCCCTCCAATACGTAGGAAACCTGTGTTTGATGAGTATAAGAATGATGCTTTCAATCTGTGTCATCCATGGCAAGTTTTTACAATGATAGAGCTCACTGAAATTATGAGACAAAAAGATGATCAACCATTCACTGAACTTTTAAACAGATTCAGAACAGCTTCTCAAACTGAAGAAGATATTCAATGTATTCAATCAAGATCAATTACACCAACAGATGATAATTATCCATCAGATGCTCTACACATTTGGGCTGAAAATAAACCTGTTAATGAGTATAATCTCACAAAATTAGAGCAAATACCAACACCACAATTCAATCTTAAGGCAGTAGATCAGTACCCACAACATGTCTCAAGACAAGATATTAATAAAGTTTTGTCAAGAGGAAGATCTGAAACAGGTGGACTTGATTCTGAAATCCTCATCAAGGAAACTGCAAGAGTAATGTTGACAACTAACATTGACATTGGTGATAGACTCATAAATGGTCAAATGGGAACTGTAACTAAAATTGAAGTTAATCAAAATACACAGAAATCAACTGTTATCTATATCAAGTTTGATGACAATGAAGCTGGAAGGAATGCTATAGCAAAATGCCCAAATCCTTTTGCCAGAGAAAACAGAGTTGTGCCTATTGAACCTGTACTAACAAGAATCAAAGTTAGGCCAGGGAAACCTTCTTCTCCAGAAATACAAAGAATACAATTTCCTCTCACACTAGCCTATGCCTGTACAGTCCATAAAGTTCAAGGGTTGACTTTGGAAAATGTTGTCATCAGTTTTAATCTAAATAAACAAAGATCATTTAACTATGGCCAAATATATGTTGCATTGAGTCGTTCAACCTCCTTACAAGGTATTCACATTCTGGGTCAAATTGAAAGCAAACATGTCAAGGCAAATCCTAAAGTTCATGAAGAATATCAAAGGTTAAGGGATATTTCATCAATACCAAATATGCTGCAAAGTACACATTCCAACAATACTGATCTAATCATATGCCTATTAAATGTAAGGTCTCTTAGAAAACACAGCATTGATATCAAGCTTGATGCAAATATTTATAGTAGTGATGTCATGGCTATCACAGAAACACAGCTCCTCCCTAATGACACTGATAGAGAAATAAGAAATAACTTGCATCCATTTACACTGTACAGACAAGATCATGTATCTGATAAATACTCCAGTCTAGCAGTATGTATCAAAGATAGTATAGAAATCACACAGCAGCAATATTTCCCTTCAATAAATGCACTGAAATTTGTCATATTAAACAATATCACACAGCAAAGTCATTCATTCCTAATGCTCTATCGAAAACAATCCTCAAATATACCACAATATATATCTAATATGGAACATATCCTCAATAGTTATGATTTTGATGTAGTCATGGGAGACTTTAATATCAACTATTTCAATGAAAATGATGTCAGACCACTTAAATCCCTAATGACCTCTCTAAATTATAGTCAAATTGTACAACAATCTACTTTCATTTCTTCTGGAAGTTTATTAGACCATATTTATCTAAGACCAACAGCATTTGACATAATTCAAAATAATATTATTACTGTTTATTACTCTGACCATGATGCTATCCAAATTATAATCCCTAAGTTTTAAACGAACATTTCACTACATGTATATGAACCAACATCACTGATACAAATAACTTCATTACACAATGTACTTTTAGCTAAAATGCACAATACGTACAGTGGCACTAAATAGATTTTGCGAAGGTGCCATCACAACTAGAACAATAGTGTCAGAAAACACCAGTATAATCTACAGTAGCTCCCAGCTTTTACATGAAAATAATGATATTAAAACAATGGTTTCAAATGTTCCCTCAAATACCGCCCAGGGAACATAACAGGCACCTGCTTTGCTGCCTAAAATGAAGCACATATCCATCTCAAGGTAAGTATGTACATCTACATGTATTACACCATCAAATCAAATAATATATTTAAATGTACTAATTCATTATTTTTTACATTTCTCTCAACAGACTAACCTCAATTCATCTTACCTATTACAAGATTTGGACTTAATTATATCTACTTGCTATCAATGCATTATCATGGAAGAAAATCAACATCAACAATCACGATAATCCATGGGAGGGGGGGAGGGGGGGGGGGGGGGGGGAGGGGAGGGGGAAAAAGGGGACTGGGGAGGAGGGGGAAGGAGGGGGATAATCCCCCCCTCTCCCCCTCTCCCTCCTTCCCCCTCCTCCCCAGTCCCCTTTGTCCCATCCCCCCCTCTATCTTCCCCTCCTTTTTTTTTCCTTTTTCTCCCCAGCGCCGGGCTACGCTACTCCAGAACTGGACCCAATTTTATCTACGCGCGCGGCATAGAGAAGAAGAGAAGAGCTGGGCTAGAGAGAGACGTCTGAAAAGGAAACCACTAGATCCCAATTACCAAAACCAGGTCAAGATTTGAATAACAATAGGAACTGTTCTACAACAATAGGAACTATTGTTAGATATGCCTCGTTCTACAAAGGACATGTCTTTGTAGAACGAGGCATCTATTGTTATTCAAATCTTGACCTGGTTTTGGTCATTGGGATCTAGCGTTTTCCGTCTGAAAATCAGGCTACGGGCTACGCAAGCTACCCTCTCATCCATTTTGACTACTACGCATAGGGATGCCAATTCTCAATGAAAATCTCAGAAAATTTGCCGGATATGATTAAATGGAAAGCTAGCGCCGTGATTTCCAAGTTATCACTCTTATCAGTTTGTTTTCATTCCGATCTAGCCTGCGTGCTCAGGCTCTAGGGGAAAGGAGGGGGAGAGGTGGGGGAAAAGGAGAGGGGGACTGGAGAAGAAGGGACGGAGAGAGGGGGAGGGAGTACACCGCGGTCAAATGTTTGAAAACACCATTACTTCAAAGTTAAGCTCTACAATTCTACAGGTTAAAGATTATCTTATTTTCTATAAACTACGAGTTTACCTTTTTACCTTTTTATTTATCAAAAAAAATATTGGAGTTTGTAGTTACGTTTGGTGAGCCAAATGGTCGACTGTTTTTACATTCTTCTTTAGTGTTGATGCAGGACAAAGCTCGCACATCCGCAGACGTTTGACCGCGGTGTTGGGAGGGACAGCCTTCCTCCCTCTCTCTCCTCTCCAGTCCCCCTCCTATTCCCCTTCTTTTCCCTGTCCCCATCCCCTCCACCCCTGCCCTGGCTACGCAGGCTAATAAGCCAGTTCAAAGTTTAGAATAAAGTTCAGTGCACATGCGATTTTATCCCGATTATATCAAAATTGCATGCGCACTGAACCTTATTCTTAAACTCTGAACTGGCTTATTCCGACGTCGATGAAAAAGTACATTAAATATCTTACTCTATCAACCAATCACATAGTCTACGTAGTTCCTAGCCTGCGTAGCTGGCCCTTAGTCCCATTCCCTTCTCCTCCCCTCCCCTTTCCCCTTCCCGAAAGGACCAGCTACGCAGGCTACGTAGTTCCCTTTCCCTTTCCCCCACCCCTTCCCTCCCATTCCCTTCCCCTAGAGCCTGGCTACGCAGGCTACCAATCGCAATGAACCCTTCACACGGAGAAGGAATTTCTTGTCTATTCTGAGGCGTGGGAACGGTTCACTCTGATTGGTAGGCGTATTTGTTGTTCAGTACTGCGTTAGAGGTACAAGAACATGATTGGCTGAATAATGAAACACATGTTCTTTTCCCATGAACGTGCTGTTTATAGAACACATGCATGCATCGAGACTGTTTGTTTCTTGCATAGAATCCAGTATAACTTTTTTTTTTTCAATGATGTTTATTATTAATGAAATGTTCACTTTACAATTTACAACTTGTAACTAAGTGTTACTCTATTTTTTACAATTCGTTTTTTTTTACAGTGTTTACAGTATAGAATTACAAATACAATAAAGAAATAAAGAAATAGATAACTAAATAGACAACTAAACAAAACTATTGAATGAAGCTAAATAACAACAAGGGGGTGGATGTTCTACAGTAAATACGATGGAGGTAGGTTAAAATATTTCTATGATCGTTTCAGTATAACTTATTAATCAAAAAAGGAGAAGGACATTAAAAGACATTGATAGTTAATGGAGGCCTGTATTATCTAATGCTGGAATGATTTTTTCCCATTTCTTGACATGTTTATTTAAGTTGTTTTGTTTTTTTGCAATTTCTTTTTCGATTCCATGTATATATCTTAATTTTGCCACAAATATTTTAAAAATAGGTAATTTTTTTATCAACTTACATTGATAAATAAATTGTTTGGCTGCTAAAATTACATGGTTAACAAGAATAAAATCGTGCTTGATATTGAGTTTACCGATAATAATATCAATAATTGTTATATATATATTAATGTTACTATCTCGTAACCAGGTGAGTAGTTCTTTCCAAAAAATCTGAATACAGGCACAATTAAATAATAAATGCTCGATGGTTTCAATATCATTTTGGCAAAAGAAGCACAGAGGTGAATCTACGTAACCGAACTTGAAAAGCTTTACGTTGGTGAAGAGAATATTGTTCAAGATTTTATATTGGAATTCACGCAGTTTCGTATATAGAGTCGTTCTGAAAGGGAGCAAATAAACATCTTTCCAATTAACGTTATGATCCAAATTAAGATTCTTTTCGAGTTTAGCCCGTGCTGTTGGTATCGATTTTTTACGCGATATAAACTCCTTATAAACTGCCTGAGGTTTGACATTTAGTATATTAACTTTACCATTGTTTAGAAAAATAAATACATCATCATTGTGTTCTTCGAGGGGAGTAGAAATAGCTTCGGTCTTTGTTTTTGCTTTCCATTTTGTTGGTAGAGTGCTAACCAAGCCCTGTAGTAAAAGGAGCTCTGCTGAGGTTATTTCGGCGCTATTTAGAATTTGGTTATTTTGTAATAATTTTCCAATTTGAGATAAAAGATCACCAACATTGACTATATTTTTACAAAAAAGAGTTTTATGAAAGATCGATTTCTTCTCAATAAGAATGTATCTATTATTCCATAATGGTTGATTAACAATATCTTGAAAAGAAGAAGGGGGTGTATTATTTACTAGGCTCCACACATTTAGGCATTCCTTGTAAAATTTTGGTACATCTATTGCGAGTTTTTTGATATCAAAGTTACATTTCAAAAGAAACCTTCCGCCTAATTTTTTAAAGTAGAAATCGACCACATTTTTCCAGGGACTCGGGTAAGGTTCAAGATACTTTTTCAAGCACATTATTTTCTTAGTGTTTATCATTGATTCAATATCCAACATTCTTAAACCTCCTTCATCGTAATCGCAAATTAATGCCGAACGCTTTATTTTATCCTTGCCATTCCAGATAAAGGAAAAAATTATCTCGTTCACTTTTTTTAGGATCTCTTTACTTACACAAATTAGGGAAGCTCTGTACATAAATTTAGGTATGGCGAATGTTTTAACAATTTGAATCCTTCCAATTAGCTATAGACCTCTCCACTTCCAACTATTAAGAGATTGTTTAATTGATTTGAGTACTAGATCAAAATTTAATCTTCTCTTTTCTTTTAAATCTTTCGCGAAAAATATTCCAAGTATCTTGATCTCGTTTTTTATTTCGTGAATAAAGTCTCCCTCAGACAATAGGGTTGGCCCTATTGCCATAATTTTCGTTTTTTCTTCATTTATCTTCACGCCCGCTGAATTTGAAAACGCAGAAATAGTTTTAAGTAATTCAATGTAAGAGCTTTTATCTTTCAGGAAGCTAGACATGTCATCTGCGAATAACGATAATTTAGTTTCCTTTCTATCTATGAACAGACCTTTGATGTTACTGTTGTTCCTTATATTGACAGCTAATATTTCTAGAGTGATTATGAAGAGAAGAGGAGAGAGAGGGTCTCCCTGCCGCACTCCTCTTTTTATACTAAAAAATTCAGATGCAGAACCATTATTAACCACACAACTTGATAATTCCGTATATAATACTTTTATCCAATGGATAAACGAATCACCGAAATTAAAAGACCGTAGAACAGAGAATAGAAACTGATGATCGATTGAGTCAAAGGCTTTTTCGAAGTCTATTGCTACTAGGATTCCTTCGAAGCCCCGAAATTTTGCATACTCTAAAATATCGTCTATTGTTCTAACTGCGTCAAATATGGACCGGTTCTTAACAAAGGCGTTTTGATCAGAGTGAATAATATGGGGTAAAATATTCTCTAAACGCCTGGCTATGGTTTTTGAGGCTATTTTAGCATCTACGTTCATTAGTGAAATAGGACGCCAATTCTTGATGTATCTCTTATCTTTGTCTGTTTTTTCTCTATTAAAGTTATGTTACTTTGTTTCTGTGAAGTAGAGAGATCTCCGTGATCGTATGCGTAATTAAAACATGCTACCAGAAACTCTCCTAAAATGGGCCAGAAGGTTAGATAAAATTCAATCGTTAGACCGTCATTTCCTGGAGATTTGTTCTTTGCAAATGTTTTTAAGGTGTTTAAGCATTCGTATGATGTTAGTTTCCCTTCACACTTATCTCTTCCTTCATCATCTAATAAGGTCATATTATTCATATCAATGACATCTGAAATGTAAAATGTACCTTCGACAAGGTTTCTCTCTAGTTTACTGTATAATTGTGAATAAAAGGAGTGAAGACCCTTTAGTATTCTCTTGGGATTAGAAGTTAAGATATTGTTTTCAGTGTATATTTTCCTAACACACCCTTTTTTCTTTCTCGAATTTTCTAAATTTAGAAAATATTTGTTGCTCTTCTCGCCCTTTTCATACCACATTGCTCGTGATCTTAAAATAGCTCCTTGTGCAATATGGTCGTAGAATGCATCATATTCCACTTTGAGAATTTCTAAATCACATTGGTTTTTAGGTGAGGGATTTTCGTCGTATTCTTTTTTGGACTTGCGTAACTTAATTTCTACTTCGTTTAACGCAGCTCTTCTACTACGCGCTCGACGTTTACTATATTCGATAGTGTTTTGTCTTATTCTGTACTTCAGAAAGTCCCACTTTACTCTTAGATCGTCCATCTTTGAAACTTCACCTAACCAATTTATCAAATTATTACTAATTAAGTTTATATAATCCTTCTCTTCTAATAGACTTGAATTAAACTTCCAAAACGAAGGTCCTCTATACTGCTCATCAATACCATTGAGTTTAAGAAAAATTGCCGAATGATCAGATTTAATTGACGGAATTATTTCAACTTTCTCAATATCTTCTTGTAAGATATTTGATACCAACCAAAAATCTAATCTTCTTTGAATTAGGGGATTTTTTTGTTTCCAAGTAAAACGCTTGTCATTTGGATGTCTGATACGCCATATATCTACCAAATCCAATGAGCTACGTAAGTCATCCAAAATTTTCACAGATTCTTTTGTCACAAATTTTCCACCAAAACCGTCAATAAGTGGATTGAAGGTAACGTTAAAATCTCCTCCTAAAATCATTTTACAATCTAAATCAGAGTCCATGTCTTCTAAAACTTTGCGGATTTCCTTAAAGAATGTGCACTGTTCCTTTATTTTATTTGGAGCGTAAATATTCATAACAATGACTGGTAGGCCTTGGATTTCTGCTTTTATACAGATGTAGCGCCCATTCGGATCTTGTGAAATAACTTTGACTTCAAATTCTAAATTTTAATTAATAAGAACTAGGACGCCTTTACTATGTGTTGAACCGTGTGCAAAGAAAAGTTCACCTCTCCATTCTTTTCTCCAAGTATTTTCTATTTCTGGAGTGCTATATGTTTCTTGAAGGAAACATATTTGTGCTTTATCTTTCTTTAGCCAATTGAAAATTGCTTGCCTTTTGCCTAATGATCTAATCCCTCGAGCATTTAAAGACAAAAGCCTAAAATCAACATTACTTCTTTCCATTCCTTATGAATAATGACAACAGTATTAGGACAATTAATTTTTCTCCTTCTTTGATTTTCAAAAAATAACAAATTTGCATATGTGAAGTATGATTATTAATTAGAACATCCAAATAACGATAATAAAATACGACTAAACAGATCACAAAATAACATACATGTATATTAAAGGATATCTTCCAATAGTCGTTAATTAAACAGAATAAGGTTAATTGTGTTAAACGAACAAAATGGGGCGTAATTTTAACAACACATTTACAACAGTTTAGACAAGAACAAAGATAAACGAACTGTGTTGTACAGCCGACTAACAAGCACATTAATACACACGGTACTAAAACACAAAACAGTGGCATTTGTAGTATAGGAGGTAATTACCGGACTCCATCCCATTCCCCGAGGTAATTAGTATGCAATGTTTTCAACAAAATACTGCTTATCCCAGCACAGTGGTAAAATGAATAATTATTCGGGAGTATAAATAATATTATTTTTCCTACTTTAAAAAGAAAAAATTGAGGAAACAATAATCTCCAGAACAAAATGTCCCTATCCTAGTTACTTAATATGTGTCTAATGACGCAACATAACCATGAGAATAAGTCAAGAAGAAAGGATCAGATTTGACCTACTTGTTATCTGTACATAATTTCCAAGTCACTTTCCTTACTGATTTTAAATGGTCTTTCGCCCCTTTCTCTACATACAAATATCTTGCCATCAAGTGTCCATGTATTGAACCATTTGTTCATCTTCGCTTTCTTTCTGACTTCCATATATAGCTTTCGTCTTGAATAGGTTAAGTTTTCATTAATATATACTGCGTTAGCTCCATTTAACTCAGAGCTATGACTTGTAATCCCTCTCAACTTTCTTCTTGCCAGATATATACTCTGTTTGGTCTTGTGCGACTTGAATTTTACAATGATGGGCCTGGGTTTGGCTTTTGAAGGGAGGCGGTGCACTATATCAATATCATCTACGTCGATGTCAATGCCAACGATTTCAGCAACCTTGATCATCACTTCTTCTAGATCCTCTTCGCTTGACTCTGGAATACCGTGAACCTCTATGTTATGTTTACGAGAATACATCTCAAGCTCGTCATGTTTGTCTTCTAACAATTCGATCTTCTTTTGCTCCCCCTTCAGCTCCTCATTACTCTCGTTAAGAGCTCCAGTAAGGTGTTGTACTTGGGCTTTTAGTGCCTTGTTATCCTTGATTAGATCTTCGACCACATTACATTGATAATTTAGAGATGTCTTCAATTCTTCGTAATCGTTTTTTAGTGACTTGGTATCTTTCAGAAGTGCGTTTGTTTTACTTTGTACATCCATAAGCACTGCAAATATATCTTCCAGCGTGGGTTTCGGTTCTTTAGTGTCATCCGCCATTCTTCGTTGCTTTGGCTGTGGAGATTTTGTTTCACACTCGGATGATGAAGTCGATGACTAATCTTCTCTCGTTCTACGGACTCCCTTATTTGTGGTATCATTCATGGAAATAGACTATTAAGGCTGAGATATTACTTATATTTCATGGGGAAATGGTTAGGAGTTCAGAGCCTGTTACAGAGGCGTCCTTCCTTCAGCCATGCATCACTGACCCAGTATAACTGATACTACTAAGATGGCTAAGAAACGAGTTGAAGGTATCGAAGAGTTGAAGAAAGAAAACAAGGTTCTGCCGATGTCGCCCAGAAAATGTACTAAGGGACTCAGATTTGCAGTGTTAACTAAAAGCCCGCTAAAAACCACGAAGACAGGTTCGATGTTTAGTATGAGACTGTGTGATCAAGACCCATCATCAACCACCAGGGCTGTGTGCTTCGATGAAACCATGTTCGAAAGTTTTGAAGTAATGAAGACGTACGAGATGGAATGCTACAAAGTCAAAAAGGGCTTTGGCTATGAAAACGATATCGAAGTCCTCATAGACTCAGATACAAAAGTAAAAGAATCCGTAACCCAATTCAAAATGGAGAGATCCAATTTCACTGTTGGACAGATTGTACGAGGTGCAACAGAAAACATTAGATTCAAACATTTGAAAGGGAAAGTTCTAAGCATAGAAGACATCGTAACTGTCGGTCGTTATCCTGATCAAAAGGAAAAGAGAGAAATCGTTTTGGCCGACAAGACTGGGGAGATAAGCCTAGTACTATGGAGAGATCGGGCGAAGGAAATTTCGTTCAAGAAAGGAGATGTCCTCAAGATAGAGAATGCTGTGGTCGGCAGCTTCAATAAGAGACTGTATATGACGACATCCATGGAGACATCTTTGGAGGTGATAGAAGAACAGCTCGATGTCGATGAAAGTGGGAGCAAGAATACCCGCCCAAAGCCACACGTTATCAGTACCATGGAAACGTGTATTCAGGCTTTCAAAGAATTCAAATGTTTGGTCAAGTGTGTAAATTGTAAAACAGAGGTTGTATATGTACCCAAACAAAAGCCTGGACTATCGCAAGCCATTATTAGATGTACTGCATGCTCCACGACATTCTTGGCCAAAAGTGGGACAATCATCAACGAATGCAAGTTCTTGATAGGCGGTCAATGGTACACGGGAAGGACAGCAGTAAGTTTATATTGGTGTTTTATAGTGTTTTAGATATAACAATATTGTGTAGTAGCGGTTCGACATCATGAAGGAACTAGGGTTTGACCAGCTTTAATTTTGCGAAACGAAACGAAATGTAAATATGTACTTTGCGAAATATGTACTTTACTTTAAAAAAAAGGAATAAATACTTTACCGTTATTATGATTGTAGCAATGGAGAATTTCATTCGTGAATAATATCAGTGACATAATTCTTGAAATCTTTGACCAAAATGATCTCGTTTATCGCTCTTTTAAAACTAGGCAACAAATCTCAGTATTATTAATCAATGAAGTTCCATATAAAGAGGACTTTAAAGACATATTCATAGCCTCTGAGATATACACGTGATAGAGATTCTGATTCTTAAATTTCATTCACTCAGTGGTTTGATAATCTTCCATGTAAAAATGTTTTCATTTCGCGATCCTATCTTGTCCATTTCAGCCGTGGGAACGGTCCATTCTGATTGGTTGATTTCTACAGAGACGTGATATCCGCTTTTAGAAATCTATTGGCATAGAATAGTATAAAGCCATCGACGCTTCGCTCCGACGGCAATTACTCTGTGTAATGCCTCAACTGTGATTTCATTGTTTCAACAAATGTAGAAGCGGAAAAATAGAAAAAACGGTATTCAACGAAACGAAACGTCCCACCCCCTCCCCGAAAGAAAATTAAATTTTTCCCGATTGTGCCATCCCCTAGTCTTCCTCGCATCCGTCTTTAGTTCCGCGTTGCGTGACGGAACTAAAGACGGATGCGAGGGAGACTAGCCCAGATTTTGGACTTCCTGTGTTAACTGTCGGTCTTCCTGTGGTAACAATGGCGACCCGAACGTATACTACGAAGCAAGCGAATGGCCTATTTATTTTACTTGTTTTCGATCGTAACAGATCTGTTTCAAAGTGGTAGTTCTATTAACAAGAGACTAATCTTTATAATCACGGAGTAAGAGCGATAAACGAGACCATTTGATCAAGGATTTCAAGAATTATTTGAGAGGGAAACTGGAAGTGTTTAGAAATGTGAGACAATTAATTATAATGGTGAAATAAGTCATCGATTTTTTTATTCACTGAATTTCAGGTTGTTCAACATATTTTCCAGAGATGTGAGCTCACTATTAATAGTCCTACAGAAGAAGAAATTTTACTGCTATTAAATTCCAAGTTGTCACTACTACTGGACCTAGATGCCAAGAAAATCGAACATGCCACTATCATTGCAGAGAATTGTGAAGAAGATGAAAATGACACGATTGAAGATCAAGAGAAGATAGATTCCAGTGATCACGACAAAGACAGCATGGAGTTACAAGATAAGAGTATCAAAAAATTCAAAGCAGATTAGCTCACAAATCGTTTTGGAATATTGGATGCAGTGTATTGTTTGGCCACTACTAAATAGTGTTACGAGTTATGAAGTGATGAGTTATGAAGTTATATGAAGTTATTGTTTCGAAATTTGTAAGAACGGTCCACTCGATCTCGGACTCCAAAATGGATTTTCTTTATATTTTTACCGTGAATCACACTAACTATCCTTACTACTAAAATGAAGTTAGAATGATCGAAAAGGTTATTTTACCGATGTTCTGAGGATTTGAAATGTTACGGTCGCTTAGTGACAAAAATGCACTAAATTAAATTCCATAATACATGGTTTTTATGGCTGTTTAAAAATTCTTCGCATGATCAAAACCAGAAGATTTAGCCCTCAACCGAAAGTTTAGGATGTCTTTAGTTGGTTTATGTATCATTTGGTCTTTTTCTCGCTCGAAGACGGAAAATAAATGGAAATTATCTCACCCCACTCCACTTGTAACGTAAACATAATGAAATTATGGTTCAAAATAACGCTCGAATTCTTGCTTGTGGCACCTGGGCTAGACCTAAAACCTCATTCAAAACAGAGATTAAGACTTCTATTGCTGATTTATCAAATAAAACTTGCGGCACAATGCGATTCCGTAAAACCAGGTTGGCGTGAATTTTACCATTTTGATGTGAGCCGATTGCGTGACACGTCAGACTGATGTACTGTTAGCTGTTTTTTATTTCCTCTATGGTCGATATTTCTGCCCCAAAAGAAGTGAAATTCCATCATAAGAAGAGAAACGTTCATGTGCTGAAGTTATTTTTTATCTTTTATTAAGAGGATTTTTAATGCAACATCATCTTGAAACAGCACCGTGGCTACCGCCGTGACAAGTTGTCTTATATTTTGTGTTCTATAAATATCTCTCTAATGAGAGAAGATATCCGAACTGTTACTACACAAACGAAGAAGAGAAAATATGTTCGTAATGGTAGATCAACAATTTTATTTTACACTGACTTGATCAGTCGAAATCAGTCTTGTTGTTAGGTCTGGCCGGTAAAAGGCAGGCTGTAATATCATCGAAGTAAACTTTCACAAGATGTACAAAAAAAAATGTTAGAAAACTGAGAAAAGCGAAAAAATGAATTCTCATTGTTGTCATTCAGGTCTATTTTAGGTATATTGTCTGCCACATTGTCTGTTGTTCACACTCCAATTATCGACTCCAGTTTGCTTGAGGAATGTTTTTTCAAACATGGCTTTTGATAGTTGCAATTTCAGAGAGTATGCAAAAGTATGTAGAAGTTCACGTGGCCTCCATGAACTTTAAGAAGTGATCTGATTGCCAGGATTCAAATTTTTTGATCAGAGCGATTTTGAATAATTTGCATAAACATTCTTTATGTCAATTATTCAAAATCGCTCTGATCAAAAAGTTTGAATTCTGTCTCAGATACTTTGCCTTAGTATGTAGTTGATTACGCATATAGTCGCTTGTCTAGAGCTCATCGAAATCTTGAGATATTTTAGAAAAACTGATTTATTCTAGCATACCGGACTGCCCTTCAATAACACAATTTGAAGGGGGGAAAATGTTCTTTGATTTTTGTTTGTTGTGTGCTTTGTTTTTTTTCGTGTTTTTTTTTCTCTTGCAGTTCACGTTTTGAGTAGTCATGGCTGGCAGTTGGCGAAAAATAACACAAAGGAAAAAAAAAGTTATTTACCGGCCTTCGTCGGTCCGGATAGGGAAAAACGGACCTCGGCCTATGGCTTCGGTCCGTATGTTCAAGACCTCGGGCACAGTTTTTCCCTATCCGGACCTCTCGACCGGGAAATACCTCTATTTAGAGGTACTGCAACTTGTCATTTTTCAATATTTTAAGGGGGAAAAACGCGATCTAGTTAGCAACATTATTAGACCACGCCCTATTTACCCTTACCCTTCGTTTCCTTCTTTTTATTTCGCTATGGAACGTCGAATTTCATGATACAGCAACCATCACTAGTACGAGGAAAATTATAAAAAATATTTTATCTTTTTCAGTCGAATGTACTTGCTTTGACTCTCGGATGAAACCGTACAGTGAAACCGCGGAAATATTAAAAGTATACCCGTAATAACGAGCTCGAGGTGTCCGTATTAAACGGGTTAGTTTAAACTTTGCCGTCCGATCAGTCGTTCTTACTTCATGCTATTTTGTTCTTCTTCTATTTTGTTGCTGTTGCTGGTTTTTTTAATATTTTCGTTGTTCTAGAGGTACAACAGTTCGAATATCTTCTCTCATTAGAGAGATATTTATAGAACACAAAATATAAGACAACTTGTCATGGCGGTAGCCACGGTGCTGTAAGATGCATAAAAATTGCTTTTAACACAAAATAACTTCAGTACATGAACGTGTCTCTTCTTATGATGGAATTTCACTTCTTTTGGGGCAGAACTATCGACCATAGAGGAAATAAAAAACAGCTAACAGTACATCAGTCTGACGTGTCACGCAATCGGCTCACATCAAAATGGCAAAATTCACGCCAACCTGGTTTTACGGAATCGCATTGTGCCGCAAGTTTTATTTGATAAATCAGCAATAGAAGTCTTAATCTCTGTTTTGAATGAGGTTTTAGGTCTAGCCCAGGTGCCACAAGCAAGAATTCGAGCGTTATTTTGAACCATAATTTCATTATGTTTACGTTACAAGTGGAGTGGGGTGAGATAATTTCCATTTATTTTCCGTCTTCGAGCGAGAAAAAGACCAAATGATACATAAACCAACTAAAGACATCCTAAACTTTCGGTTGAGGGCTAAATCTTCTGGTCTTGATCATGCGAATAATTTTTAAACAGCCATAAAAACCATGTATTATGGAATTTAATTTAGTGCATTTTTGTCACTAAGCGACCGTAACATTTCAAATCCTCAGAACATCGGTAAAATAACCTTTTCGATCATTCTAACTTCATTTTAGTAGTAAGGATAGTTAGTGTGATTCACGGTAAAAATATAAAGAAAATCCATTTTGGAGTCCGAGATCGAGTGGACCGTTCTTACAGAGACAGCCTCTTAATAGACCAATGTACGAAGTTGCAAATTTCTATTTTTAAAATGTACTAAGGGACTCAGATTTGCAGTGTTAACTAAAAGTCCTCTAAAAACCACGAAGACAGGTTCGATGTTTAGTATGCGACTGTGCGATCAAGACCCATCATCAACCACCAGGGCTGTGTGCTTCGATGAAACCATGTTTGAAAGTTTTCAAGTAATGAAGACGTACGAGATGGAATGCTACAAAGTCAAAAAGGGCTTTGGCTATGAAAATTATATCGAAGTTCTCATAGACTCAGATACAAAAGTAAAAGAATCCGTAACCCAATTCAAAATGGAGAGATCCAATTTCACTGTTGGACAGATTGTACGAGGTGCAACAGAAAACATTAGATTCATACATTTGAAAGGGAAAGTTCTAAGCATAGAAGATATCGTAACTGTCGGTCGTTATCCTGATCAAAAGGAAAAGAGAGAAATCGTTTTGCCGACAAGACTGGGGAGATAAGCCTAGTACTATGGAGAGATCGGGCGAAGGAAATTTCGTTCAAGAAAGGAGATGTCAGTAAGTTTATATTGGTGTTTTATAGTGTTTTAGATATAATAATATTGTGTAGTAGCGGTTCGACATCATGAAGGAACTAGGGTTTGACCAGCTTACTTATTTCTATTATTAAAATCCTATAGCTGTTACAAAGAGTACAAAAGAGTACAATACTTGTATGTTTTGTGGATCTGCAAGAATAATGTCAATCAATACCAGAAATGTCACGCAAGTTTGCAAACCCAGCCCGAAATGCACTATGGGGGATTTGAATGGAGTCAGCGAAAGGTCTCTCGGAATCAACCTTTTTTGAAATAGCTGTACAAAAAGCCAGAACAGTAAAGAAAGGGAGAGGTAACAGGATACTCATTAGTAGCCGACCACTGTCGGATTTTAGAGCATTCATAAATGATAATATTATATAACATCTCGCAAGATGTAACACTAACATAGCCAGACACCAAAAACTGTCACTGTTGCGGGCTTGGAGAAGTGTCCCGTTAGAATCGAAAGAGCGAAAATATAACAAAGCTGTTCGGTTATTAATAAAACGAGACTTTTTTGGAAACTTATTGTCCCCAATTAGCATGTATGCTAAATACGTTTGACACATGAATAAAGCTTCTTCGGAGGGGGTAAAAGGGCGCACCGTCTGCCTCCTGGGAGAACAGTTTCGACTGAAGGGGTTACGGACGTTAAATACGGCTTTTACTTTACTATTGCGGGAATAGTGGGAGAGAGAGAGAGGTGTGTGTTGGATGGGAGGTGGGATGTGTGTTGGAGGGAATGGGGGAGCAGGAGGGAGGTTGGGGAATGATGGAGGGGATCACGGGGAGTTTTGGTAAAAATATTGGGGATGCTTGGAAAATTTCAAAACTACCCCTAAGATGTACCGGAACTGTTTGGGTGTGGTGCGTAGTTTTTTAACCTTAATGAACTGTTTGCTGAGTGTAGTATTTGATTAAAATACTGTTAACATGTATCCTCAGTGCATGGTTACCTGACTATCTATATTTAACATACATGAATTTTCTTTTTCGACAGCCTAAAAGATACCTAATCGCATATTTTAAAAGATACAACAAGCATCCCCGATACTTTTATACTGGATAAACGGGCCAGTTGCAAATTAAACTAGTAAAATATTGACCCAATCCTCCTAGAGTAGATTCTAGATTCTACACTAGATTCTACCGACTAGAATCTACAATCTATATTAGAATCTAGTGAGGAGGAGGAGGAGGAGGACAAAGAGGAGGAGGAGGAGGAGGACAAAGAGGAGGAGGAGGAGGAGGACAAAGACTCTTACAGGGGTATTTTCGTGAAACACGCTCTAATGGCGCTGAAACGCCGTCACAGCATCGAAAGTAGTAAGAACAACACATTAGTGAAAAAAAAGTTTTATTATTTACGAAAAATCTTGAAATACGGAGGGATGTTTTAAAGCCACATACATTTACTGTAAATATGCAAATTAAACAACGGTCTTCACAGATAATGAGCTTGGGCTCCCTGTGCTTAAACTGATCGCGTTGGACCTTGATTTGGATGCTGAAATAGTTTGTAAGAACAATAGGTATATCCAAGAGAACAATAGCTTGTACGGTTGAGTTTAATCGGTTTGATTTTCAGCGGTGGAAACTTTAAGTTTTAAATAAGATGAACTGGAATTGAATACTAAAAATAAACGTGATCAGAATTACACGTTCAAAGATCCTTAGGCTGGTCCGGTACAATAAAATTAATTGGATCACGTTGGACCTTGATTTGGATCCTAAAATAGTTTCATGTAAGAACAATAGCGATATCCAGGAGAACAATAGCGTGTACGGTTGAGTTTAATCGGTTTGATTTTCAGCGGTGGAAACTTTAAGTTTTAAATAAGATTAACTGGAATTGAATACTAAAAATAAACGTGATCAGAATTACACGTTCAAAGATCCTTAGGCTGGTCCGTTACAATAAAATTAATTGGATTTAGATTCGGATGCTAAAAATAGTTTGAAAACAATAGGTATCCTAGAGAACAATAGGCTGGTCGAACTCGCTGATTGTATATTTTACAATAGAACGATTTCACGTAACCAATGTTTAACATGCAAATGACTGTTGGTGAGTAAAATAACATGCTAATGAGGTGTACGCGTGGCTACACGCTTCCCGGAATCAGCTAAATTTCTCAAATTGAAATATAATTCTAAAGACAAACATTCGTGGGCACATAGAAAAATGTATTAATCGGCTCACATATCTCAACAATCGAAAGATAACTAATTAAACACTTTTCATTTTAAAGGAATTTAAATTCATGACTCCAAATTCAAACTTCAAATGTAAATTGCTTTCTTCTGACTATTTTTGATTTACAAGTTAATAAACTAGATTGCCGTCGTTGCTCGAGCACTGAACGAAAATAAAGAAGAGCGTGTTTCAGCAAATACTTAGATATGTTGGAATAGTCTACTGAACACGTCTCTCTGCCAAAAAAGCCACAATCTCGACGCAAATTGGCATCAACCACCTTGGATGTGTCCAAATACTTCCTATAGCCTTATACGCTGTTTTACTTTCTAAGAATATGTGGCGTACCTGGGAAATAGAAAGTGCGTCTTCGAACGACAACCAAACATCGAGTGCCGCAGGTAAGTTCAATACAGCAAATAATTCACTAATTAAATATTTCAACTTTTCATTGGCATTTATTCTTCAAAACTTAAAACAGGCACCGAAAAGAAAACAAGAGCAAACGTAGGCGATATGGAAAGGAAGTTTATCCTTGAATGTTACAACCATTCCATGGGAAAGGAATGGAAACAGGTCCTTCTTTTCACAAAAGAACGAATAATAGATGCAGGGCTGCCTCAGCGTGTTGTGCAGATATACATGGATGCCCCACAAGACCGCGTCATAAGTCGCATGAAAAATATCGTCAAGAAGGCCCTGGCGTCCCCACTTCCTTCCACTTCGGCAACATCCTCTAAGCCAATATATGCAGAGGAGCAAACAGAAATGCAGCAGAAGCAGATGAGGTACGCTTCGAAAGGGACTCCAGCCCAGAGAAAGTTGCAAAGTAACTGAAATTGAGTAAAGAATTTGCAGCGTCCTCCTCGGATAGCGTTCCCTGCTGACAGTGAGCCGAGATAAAGCAAAACAAAAAGAAGAGAAACAGTGACAGGGAAGTTGCACAAGAAACGCAAGAAGCACATAACCAGATGTGCAACAACACACTCGAAAGAGTAAACAGTCTGCTGGTCAACGTGGACAAACAGCCAGAAAAAGGCTGCGTAAAGTCTGCAGCTTGAATCTCAGAGTCATTAATTTAAATTCCTTCAGCTGAATTGTTTAATTGTTATCTTTCGATTGTTGAGATATGTGAGCCGATTAATACATTTTTCTATGTGCCCACGAATGTTTGTCTTTAGAATTATATTTCAATTTGAGAAATTTAGCTGATTCCGGGAAGCGTGTAGCCACGCGTACACCTCATTAGCATGTTATTTTACTCACCAACAGTCATTTGCATGTTAAACATTGGTTACGTGAAATCGTTCTAATGATTGATCACACAGACGTTTTGCTTTATTTGTTTATATCTCAGGGCTTTTTCACACCGTGAGGTGACCGGGTAGCTAGAGGCATTTTCGAATACAGAGTTCTCAAAATGGATTTTTTTATTATTTAGTTTATGTTTGTTTGTGTCGACGTCACTTGTTTGTGTCACGAACTGCTGACTCACGGAAAAAACGAAATACTGGGAAAATAAAAAAAACGTCAGCGAAAGATCGCAATATTGTTTTGCAAATAGCGCATAGCGCAAATCCTTAGGCCGGTGCGGCGGAACGGCTAGGATCGTTCTAAAAATAGTCATGGCTCTTCGGTACGGGCGGTCCTGTGCGGTGGCCCGGAGAGGGTCCTTCTCCGGGCTGCACCGGACGGTCCGTGGTCCAGAACTCGGATGGTATCGGATGGCACCGGTGTGTACCGGTGCGCCCGTGTTGCAGAACTCCCATTTCCCTACTACTCTCGTAGAAAAAAGCGATACACTGTATTGTTTGACCAAGGAATCACTGACAAGGCACAGTAAGTTATCTTCATAATTGCCGATATTTTCTTTTTATTTGCAATTGAAAGATTCATCAAGGTAATATATTTTAATTAAATTATTTAGTAGTCAGTGACAAAAACAAAGGAGCACTTGCAGAATACCCTACCACGACAAGCTACCCCCTGGAAACTTAATTGTACGCGTCTACCGGATGGAATGACGAAATATGTCAGACTAATAAAGTATTATTATAGGATAAACAGACTCTTTTCCTATCTATCTATCGTCTATCTATCTATCTATGGACTATCTATCTATCTATCTGGCGTGGCTACGCGTCAACTCGTCTACGCTTCAAACAAACAGTGGTACCGAGTGTAAGTCCGATGAAATGGTAATGAATAGAACGAAGCTTCTGATATTCGGCGTGGCTTCGCGTCAACTCGTCTACGCTTCAAACAAACAGGGGTATCGAGTGTAAGTCCGATGAAATGGTAATGAATAGAACGAAGCTTCTGATATTCGGCGTGGCTACGCGTCAACTCGTCTACGCTTCAAACAAACAGGGGTACCGAGTGTAAGTCCGATGAAATGGTAATGAATAGAACGAAGCTTCTGATATTCGGCGTGGCTACGCGTCAACTCGTCTACGCTTCAAACAAACAGGGGTACCGAGTGTAAGTCCGATGAAATGGTAATGAATAGAACGAAGCTTCTGATATTCGGCGTGGCTACGCGTCAACTCGTCTACGCTTCAAACAAACAGGGGTACCGAGTGTAAGTCCGATGAAATGGTAATGAATAGAACGAAGCTTCTGATATTCGGCGTGGCTACGCGTCAACTCGTCTACACTTCAAACAAACAGGGGTACCGAGTGTAAGTCCGATGAAATGGTAATGAATAGAACGAAGCTTCTGATATGAGATCATATTCAATGTAGATGTTAGGTGTGCTTAAAACAAGAGGGAGGCTGAGTTTAAGAGTGCTATGTTTTTTACTGAATGTCAAAAAATATTGTGATCACTGTTAAAAAATGTTAGATGTTTACATGTGAAATAAATGATCACCTATCTAAACACTACCTTGAACTTTTTTTGCATGCATCAGTTATAAAACATTGAAATAAATCCTTCTCTTTATGAATATATCATCATGTTGTATACACCTGTTTTCAAAAACGTTGACCAAACAGAAATAGTGAAATAGCAAAATAGCAAAATAGGAATTTTAATTACCTTTAATATTAACATAGGAAACAAAGGTAAAGCATTCAAGCAGAAAACAACTGCGGTGCAGACATGCCGAAAGCATACTCGGAAGACCTTCGAAATAGAATTATATGGGCAAAATATCTGCTTCTGCAGAAAGATGAAGAAATTTTGCTGCAAATATTTTTATTTCTACAAGTACTGTTAGCAGAATATGTCGACTCTTGTCAGGCCGTCAGGCCGGCCTAATGGCTGCACAAGTTGTTATCACGAGTTATTATTATTATTATTATTATTGCATCTCCACGACGAGTATCTTCTAATACATAGCATTTTAGAGAAACCCGATTTACGGCTTCATTAACTAGCTGGAGAAAAGAGAACAGACTGGATCGATATCAGAGATTGTAGGTAGAGGTAGAGGTAGCTTTCGGGTAGCCGTTACTTCGGGCAGCTAAAATACGTGAATAATTGAAGACCGATCGCGAAATTCGTCGTAAACACAACCGTGGAATAAGCATTATGTCACTTTAATAATTTTCATAAGACTTAAATAAGACTTCTGAATAAATGTTCCTGTTCGACTGAGTTATTGTACATACAGAGCTTTCATGAACTTAAATGCTTGTTCCTGTTCTTGTCATTACCAATATGTTTCTTTCGGGAATTACTAGAAATTTAAATTACTAGAAAGGTCTCAAAATTAACGTTACTTTCGGGTAGCCGTTACTTTCGTAATTCTACGGTATTCAGTTCAAATGCTTTCCCATTGTTTCCTATGTTAATAAGGTACCTTAATTAAAATTCCTATTTTGCTATTATGCTATTTTGCTATTTCTGTTTGGTCAACGTTTTTGAAAACAGGTGTATATTTATATATAGCTAATTGCATAATCGTTAAATGATCAACTATAAGCACTTCCTTGAACTCGACATGTGATGATCCTCCCCTTTATGAATATATCGCCAAATAAATTCGGCGAGATAACTGGAGTACTGGTTTTGCTTTATTCCAAACTTGGGTAAATTGGCTTTCACCTGCCTCCAGTGTCCTTCTATTTTGTTCGTATGTTGCCCTTGCTCGTTGACATACTCAACTGAGTGATTCACAGTTGCGTGATGATAGCCATGCTTCTCTAGATTAATGTACGATTTCCAACAGTCGGAAATGACTAGTGTTCCTGGCTCAATCCATTTTTTAATCAGTGGCAGGAGCACTGGCTTCTGACCGGGCTGGAATTGGCACAAGGAAGCCGTTTGCGCGAGTCCTCTTCTATCCCTCCAAATACCCACTGCCCTTCTACATGATGGCCACGATGATATTTCCTTTTTCCAAATAGGCTTTCGTCGATTTGAACGACTTTTCCCTCCCCTCCAATTTTAATTAATCTTCGATTAATTAAAATCAGTGTGAGATAGACTATTCAGTTGTTGACTTGTATATAGAGTCAATAAATCATCAATTGTAACAGTTCAGTAGTTATGTATAGAAAAATAAGAAGAACTGGTCTGATGAGATAAAAATAAACACTCTTTATTACAAGAAGCCGTTTATATTGCTGCTTATAATGCCAATTTCCAATAAATATAATTTTACAAACTACAAGCGTTTTGCTTTGGGATATCTTCATGATTGATGTGAAGAACAGTATGGGATTTTATTCCCATACTGTTATGCTATATTACTTCGGTTTGAAACTACACATCAATCAAGAAAAAATATATTAACTAAAAGACATGAAACGTATTTGACGAGTTGACGCGTTGCACGCGTAGCCAAAAATAAAATACATTAATCTATCATGAATGACATTTCATGCAATATAGTTGACGCGTTGACGCGTTGCACGCGTAGCCAGTTCATATATGATATAGTCAAACAATACTGATATAGTATTAATTTATTCATGGTAAGACTTTATACGGAATGACGCGTATCCATTTGTGGCTACGCCAAACACAGTTAGCGTGGTAGGGTATTCTGCAATCTAGCCAAAACAAATCCACATTTGTCCATTCTAATTCAGGTTTCTTCGATCTGTATCATACCGTCAGTTTACTCGACTTGTTTGGGAGTATATGGGATATTCAAAGCGACTGCCATTACCATGCTGTGCGTATAATGCTATCAGAGGAAAATTCCCCTCTGAGGATGGCGAGTATAAAGGGTATGAAGATGAGGAAGTTGTGGATGAAGAAGGAGAGTCTGATAATTTTGAGGTACATATGTACATGTACGTTCATTCAAAATACTTCAAATACTGTGAAATGTACAATAATCATGTAGTCATGAAATAAATAGAACATGAACTCAACTTATGAAAATATTACATGGCCAGTGATTTAAAATCATTAGAAATGAAGTTCTAGTTTTCACATTGCCCTCTTTTGTGTCCCTTTCGTGGAGCACCACATTTTGTGCAGGTTGGTGCTTTTCTTCCCTGGACTGGTCTTCTGACTCCTTGTTGTTGTTCCTGCTCCCTCTGCAGCATAGCCTCAATCTCTTCACCTAAGATCATTTTTATTGTTTCAATATTTTTAATAATATTATGCATGTGAATAAGTATAACTACATAAGTATAACTACGCTTGAGACAACCTTACAAACTACATTACTAAGTATAACTACATGTACAACTGTACCTGTACCTGTTGGGGGGCATAGTACTGTTTCTTTGGCTTTTCTTTCAGTATATTTTTGAATTGCTTCACTCTTTGACTGCTTATCCAAAGCAGAACACATTGGTTCTGGTACACTTGCTTGTAGATTTTCCTTTGTCAGTTTCAACTCATTTCTAGGTGTATTTACCAGTGTTTCATAGATTTCACCAACGTTGTCTGTAAACCCCAAAAAGTTGTGTCAGGATAAGATATACATGTATATTGAGAAATTTTACAATGAGGCACTGTACGTGTCTCAGTCACTAGGTTTGTTGTCTCTGTGGTTGCTGAATAAAAACTATATAAATTTCATAACCTGAAATAGTTATATTGAATTTGTTACCATAATTTTGTGGTATTTTCACTTCTTTGATTGTTGCCTCTCCATATTTGTACTTTACATAGTTGACTCTTAGACGTGGTTCCCCATGATCATCGAGTTTTGACTCTCGGTTCAAGTTGTAATTAAAGTGAAGTGCTGCTAGGATAGTCCTGATGATCACAGAATTTGAAAGTAAGAATTATGTTTTTGTATTTACTAATATGTGTATATATATATGTATTATCTTTCATGACACCACAGATGATGAGAGCGATGTAAACTGAGATGTATCTAGATACATGCTATAGATTCAAGTTGAAATTCAAGTGCAGTGCAGTATAATAATAATTATTATGAGCTATATTTAATATTTGTTACAATAGTATTCTCAAGAAGCTTGTCCATAAAATAGTATATATAAATACTTTGTAAATCAACCAGAAAGAATTGCTCACCATATACTTGACTCAGTGTGAATATGTACAAATGTACGTTGTATATATTATACAATAACTATATCATGGATACATCCAGATTCATTATAATCATGAATTATATTCCATATGGACAATCTATTTGAGAATGACTTACATGATGTTTATATGTACATTGTACATAAATAATTATGGAAAATGTTAAAATCCTACGACATACCTGCTTAGCATACCAAGATAAGAGAAGGCTAGCATTTTTGGTGCAAATAATAATAATAATAATAATAAATATTTATAAAGCGCTCATAGCGAAAGTTCTGAGCGCTGAATACAAAGATATATAAAAAAAAAAATATATATATATATATATATATATATATATATATATATATATATATATATACATATAGTAATGATTTGGATGCGTTTACTCTTTGACTTCCATGGTTTATTACATACAATACTGTTTCGTACAGGTCGCGGTGTTATTGCGAACCTGCACTCTTCAGTGCATAAACCAGAGTGATGTCTTTTCTAATTATCTTAAATTCCTCAAAAGGTATTTGTCCTTGTGTCTGCATTTGCTAACTAGTTCGTTCCGCTTGTTTAAGGACGCCGCCTTTGGGTTACTAATAATAAAGTACTTCTCGCAAATACAAAGGCCGCAACGTTTCGACGCGTTCGAGTATTGTGGAGCACGGCATAGAATTTTCCAACTAATGGCGTAATCAAGATTGTTCTCTTTCAAGTGCCAGATATGTTTACTAAGTTCTGTAGCGTTGCGCTTCGTGCTGTGCTTGAAAGAGGCCTTGTGGTTAGAATATCTCGCCTTGAAATCGGTCCCCGTTAACCCTACGTAGGACTCTACTTCATCCCCGCAGGTCACTGTGGCTTGGTATACAATGTTCTTAGCTAGGCATTCGCCTCCAAGTGGGCACACTGTGCTTTTGGGGCAGCTGCACATTTTCCCCGGGTCGGTGTTCCTGTCGTTTCCCAGCTTCCTTTTGTTGTCGCCGTCAATGATGCGCGCCACATTAGGCATGCAGCTATATGAGATCTTGACTGTATTTCTGCTAAAGATCTTATGTAGCCTGTTGGATGGCGGGAAACACTTGTCGATAATTCTTAGGAACTCTTTCCCCACGTTGGTCTTCACATTTCGGTCATAGGGTGGATTGTACCATATGGTGTTTCGCTTCCGGTTCCTCTTCACTGCTCTAGGTATATATATATATATATATATATATATATATAGATTCAAATGAAGCTTGTTATCCGTGTCGCTAGAGTGCTCTATACTGTACAGTAGAGCGGTTATACATATAGTAATGATTTGGATGTACCATATGGTACAATCCACCCTATGACCGAAATGTGAAGACCAACGTGGGGAAAGAGTTCCTAAGAATTATCGACAAGTGTTTCCCGCCATCCAACAGGCTACATAAGATCTTTAGCAGAAATACAGTCAAGATCTCATATAGCTGCATGCCTAATGTGGCGCGCATCATTGACGGCGACAACAAAAGGAAGCTGGGAAACGACAGGAACACCGACCCGGGAAAAATGTGCAGCTGCCCCAAAAGCACAGTGTGCCCACTTGGAGGCGAATGCCTAGCTAAGAACATTGTATACCAAGCCACAGTGACCTGCGGGGATGAAGTAGAGTCCTACGTAGGGTTAACGGCGACCGATTTCAAGGCGAGATATTCTAACCACAAGGCCTCTTTCAAGCACAGCACGAAGCGCAACGCTACAGAACTTAGTAAACATATCTGGCACTTGAAAGAGAACAATCTTGATTACGCCATTAGTTGGAAAATTCTATGCCGTGCTCCACAATACTCGAACGCGTCGAAACGTTGCGGCCTTTGTATTTGCGAGAAGTACTTTATTATTAGTAACCCAAAGGCGGCGTCCTTAAACAAGCGGAACGAACTAGTTAGCAAATGCAGACACAAGGACAAATACCTTTTGAGGAATTTAAGATAATTAGAAAAGACATGTTGTTGTAATGTTCTATCCAAATCACTCTGGTTTATGCACTGAAGAGTGCAGGTTCGCAATAACACCGCGACCTGTACGAAACAGTATTGTATGTAATAAACCATGGAAGTCAAAGAGTAAACGCATCCAAATCATTACTATATGTATATATATATATATATATATATTTGATTTATCACTGAGTGATAACTTTCGAGGCAGCTGGTTTGCCCATTTGATGATGCTTTTTTATAGCCGATACCAGTCTTGTGTTGTTAAGGGCATCGACCAGTTTTTCATATGCCACTGAACCTAGATATAAATATTAAAGTATTGAAATTGTCAACTTGCATTTTACCTACAGGTACTATCATTAATTTTTGTCAACACAATGTATAATGATATACTGAAACAAGCCAGTTCTTACTTTTATGCATCCACACTTTTTGTGTAGTGATCTCACCATGATGACATTCATTAAACAATCTGTTAGGGAGGTTCTTGTGTTTATTGATGACATGTGACAAGAAACTTTGAAATTTTGCCAGTTTCACCTCACCCAGGAGTTCTTGTGTGGATGTAATTGACAAATAAAAATGTCTAATGCAGGCTTTTCTCCATCTCCCAATGATCTCACATGTTTTTTCTTTACTTAGATTAAGTTGTACCTTCTGGATTTCTAGATTACAAGCAAAAATAGTTTGGTTTAAAAGTAAAATAATGGTTTGTCAGTCAAATGACTAAAATAATATTTATGGTTTCATGGACCATAAATGTGTAACAAAAATAACATATTATTTTATGACATATATGTACCAACCAAACATGATTGAATACTTACTCTTTGCTATGTGCCATAGGTCAAAGAAATGAAGTATTACTCGTTTTCCTAATGCTTTACAATTTAGGGGGCATTGTTCTCTCATCCATTTTCCAATGGATGCATGGCGGTCGGAAATGAATAACGTAATTATCATTCCAGTTGACAATAAGAAACCAAAGGCTCTTTGATGTCCAATGAATTCCATCTCATTGCTGCTACCAGCTTCATTGGCCTGGAAATAATAATAATAATATTTAACTTTATGGATGGTATTGCATAAATTAATATTTTCCTTTGTTCTAAATAAATGGATGAATGATTAGATGAATGTGAGAATAATAGTTGGGCAAAATATAGTATGACAAGAGAGTGAAAGCCATATTATAATTTTCAATTACATCATTCATGCGCACTGTCCCAAATTCAATATTATAGCGAATAGTGAGCAGAGCCTGGTAACAAAATGTAAAAAAAGTAACAAAGCGATTATCATAGGGTAGCAATTTTGCATTCCCTTAGTTAAAACTCTCTTGAGTATGATAAAATACTAAAGTTTGGGATAGTAAGCTAAGAGATGGAATGTCAAATCTGTACCTGTACAAGGACTATGTCAATGATAAGACCAATAGTGCAGCAGAGGATTGAGTATGTGCAAAACTTGGCTGAATGCCCCATACTATCGTGTCTGCCATCTCCAGCTAGCACAACCTCTTTTCCTGACAGACTGTGTATGATCTTTTCCTTGTATTCACGCCAGAAGGTCACTATTGTTGGGATCAGTAAATGACGCTGATGGTAATAATAACTGGCTTCATGATACACCAACACATTCATGTGTTGGAATACCAAAAGGAGCTTTTTTATTGATGCACCAGCACATATGGCTGCAAAACTAAGCAGGAGATTCCCAGCAGGAAACCGTCCAAGTAGCATAGGCTGGCTATCCCAGGAAAAGATCTGCTTACACTTTTCACATGTTGCCTTTATTGAAATGGAAGTGCCAGACTGGTTGATATTGATACATGGCTTTGGCCAGAAGCAATGATGACAAAATTGGAAAAGTAAAAGCAGCTTTGACAAGAAAACTATTGCTTTTGGTTCTTCCCGTATATTTTTGGCTTCTAGTTCCAACCTGTTTGAAACATACAATGTAATATATGTAAATACATGTATACACCAATAATTATAAAATCATCATCCAGGGATTTGTGTGTGCTGTTACAGACATAGACACAGGTAAACATGATCTGAAATGCATCATGTAAGCTGTAGCTTATATTTGAATGCTTTGATTATTTTTTTCACAGTCCCCCCTGACCCCTCCCCCCCCCCTCCCCCCACCCTCGGGCATTGGCGGGGGAAAGCGAGGACATTCACTTCAAATTCATTACCTTTTCGTTCCCCGGCAGGCGGGGAATACACTTCCTTTCACCCCTTCGCCTTCCAGAGCGGGGAATAGGCGGGGGATTTGCGACTCACATTTTTCTTCTTCAAAATATTATCTACAGAACAAATGAGTACTGACGGGGGAGTTCACCATTCATTTCTGCCCCAGTGACCGGGGACTTCACTGGCTTTAAATTGAGTAAAAAGTGAATGCCCTGCTTATGCCCGGGGGGGGGGGTTTCACTTGACTGGTGCATTACTGTATTACAATAAAAACCTTGTGTTCACAATTTGGTCCTTATTCTCTTCGTCATCTCCAAATTCCACGTACTCTTGATCGTTTTCTTGTGGAGAAAGCATTTCTATGTCCTCCAAATGTTGATCATTTGGTTTATCAATATCCTTGAGATCTTCTAGTTCAACTTTCTGTGCATCTGGTGACCATGATGGGTCATTAGCTGTTTGATCATGATCAGGTTCAAAATCGTACCAATACGTCTGGGTAACTAGAAAATATAAATAATATAAATTACCAATATATTTCAAGGGTACGTTGAAGTATTTTTATGTAAAACAATACCTGAAGAGGTCATATAGGCTGTCTTTTCTCTTTTTCCCCTAATAACGTCAGCATTTGTTTTTGTTCTTTTTCCATTCTTCGAATTTTTCTTTGAAGCTTTTTCACTTTTCTCTTGGAAAGTTTGAGTTCGTTTTCGATCTGTCGGTTCACAGGCAGCCCAACCATTGCTTTTGAGGCTACTAAATAATTAAAAAAACGATATTTGCGGTTTTTTTTGATGGGTTCCCTGTGGTAAAGCGTGCGCGCGCGCAATACATATGTTGGGTTCCCTGTGCTGAGTAATGTCCTATGTTGGGCTTCCTGTGTGCGTCCTGCGGGATGCGCCCGCAGCAAATGTTACACTGCGGGAAGCGCGGGATGCACACAGGAAGCCCACTTTAGGATATTACTCAACACAGGGAACCCAACATATGTATTGCGCGCGCGCGCTTTACCACAGGGAACCCATCAAAAAAAGACGCAAATATCATTTCATTTCATTATTTAGTAGCCTCAAAAGCAATGGTTGGGCTGCCTGTGGTCGGTTCACTCGATTGGCGATGCTTTTGTACTTCCGCTTTGATTATTTTCTTGTGAAATCTACAAACGAAAATAAATGACATGCGTATTTGTTGGATCTAGACATAATTGAATTATTATTGTGGTGTGTTGTGACGATACTTACAGATTCGGCTGTCAGAATGTTAGATTCATCAGAGGGACATTCCAAAGCCTCTAAAGTGGCTTGGAAATCAATAGTTGGGTCTGTATTGAGCATTTCTTCATTTGATTCCACTTCGGTTGGTTCTGTCGGTGTTCCAATGGAAGTCAGTTGATCGTCGCTAGCTGTACTGTATCCGGTGTTGGCCGGCTCTTCGATGGAAGTGTGCAATGCATTTCTAAGTGTCTGCGAAAAAATCCCAAAATTTGCGTGAGTAGGTATCACCAAATCATTTATAACTTTCACACAATAATTAATTGAGGTGATTCGTTTTGTAAGTTTTTAATAATATAATTTCATCTTGGCTTTATCGAATGTGTCTATAAAGATTCGAATGTGAATTTCGCATAGCTATACTAGTATAGCTAGCTTATTACTTTAGCCGGCTTCGTTTTATTACTTGAGAACTACAATGTCCTAACAGTTCATTCTGTTATAAGAGATAATGCGTTCTAAATCATCTTAATTATTGATGAATTGAGGCAAATAATGCATCAGATGGTAGAGTAATCATCAAACTCAATGATGAATTGACTATAGTAAACAATGTTCGATCATTTCGCGCCAGAGACGTAAGCTTATATTTCGCGCCAAAGGCGCGATCATCGCAAAAGCCTATTTAAAAGCTCTGGGAAATTCAAGGGAGCTAATGAACAACCGATCATCCTTCTAATTTCTACATTATTGGTTGAACTTTCTTTCTTCTCGTTATTTCAGTAAGTTTTGGAAACGTATACAGTTGACACTATTACACTGAAAAAATTGTGAAACTCACCTGTCGGCGTTCTCTGTCACTGACAGAAGTTTGTTGATCACAAGTTGCAGAGCTTGTATTCCAAATGGTTGGCACAGAACCCGTCTTTAGAACTCTCCATACACCCTTTAACATGCACTGATCTTGTGAAACATTTATCTTCGAAATGTTCTGAACATATAGGGAAACGATCGTCTGGAGTGAAATTCGCTCTGTGTGTTCTTACAAAGCGCTTCCACTTCGCGCATTCTGCATTATTTATTGGAGAAACGTGCATTGATATTCCGTTTTTTAGATTCGACCTATTACTGCATCCCTGAATAACACAGCGACTAGCTGGCATTCTGAAGGAGTTATTTTATTTAAAGTTATCTTTGATATCGTCCGGTGCGCTACCTAACGTTTGCATAGAAATTAGCCACGTTAGTCTGTTTCGCTGGAGTGTCTGACGTCACTTCCCGCTCGCACCAGTCTTACTCGGAAACCTGGTTAGGCGACATCTGATTAATGGCGGTCGTAAAAGTAATCGCAAATTGATACGACTTCTCGTTGGAATTTCGACAAAATATTCCAGACAAAGTTTGTTAACAAGATAAAGATTACAACAACATTGTTTCGAGGTGATATTTTAATTTCTGTGTTTTTGGTTCAAATTACGTGCTAGTCCCCCTTTAAAAGATACGAAGTTCGACTTTCCTCTGCGATAACGAAGAAACCAAAGAGGTTAAACGTATTTGAGGTCACTTGAGGTCACATCTTAAATCTAACAGAAGCAGCTTTTGATTTTTAATCGATAATTCCTTTCTGATTTCGAGATAAAACGAACAAGATCTTTCAATGTATAGGCAGAGACAGCAGATTGGTCGAGCTTTGTCACATCATACCGTAGTCTGAATCAACTGGATGTTTCAAAGATACGAAGTTCGACTTTCCTCTGCGATATTAAACGAAGAAACCAAAGACGTTATCAGAACCGTCTGACCATGAATATGAACCTCAACTGGACGTTCCAAGTACGTGCTACGGAAGTACGATTCGGAGATTTTTATCTATGCTCACCGACACATATATACATAGCCTCCCTCGTCACGCAACTGTCAGTCATTGTCAGGTCCCTCCTCACGCAACTGACATTGTCCTTGTCATAAGCCCGAGTGTACGCTCATTGAGCGTCTTGTTATAACTAGAATCCTGACCTTTAATAGCTTGAAAATCTACAGCTGCTTTCAAAACTAAGATTCAAATCTACTTGAGTCCTGTGTGTCGTTTGTTTTCCCTTATCTGCTGAGTAATCTTGAAACTCGATACGATTAAATACGTCGCATACTTTCTTCATTCTTTGACCAAACAAAACTACTAAAACTACTACCGAACAAGAAAGCCCATTTTATAACTCGGGCTTCCTTCGGAAGGGACCGAGTAATAGGCAAATCTTCGCTGCTGGTCGTACGTAGGTTCCTGTCTTCGTCTGCAGGGTGACCAGGGACAAATCGCCATTGTGAAGCGTCTGTGGAGTCTTGGATCTCGGACACGCGGTTCGCCACGAACGTATGTAATCGTCGACTCTCATTCAATACGTATAAGGGTACAGTTTTGGAGTCACTCCAGAATACAGTTTTAGATATACAAATAGCTAGTTCCTCCTTTGTCGTGTCAATTGCCTCAAAAGAAAATGATGGATCGTCGGGGTTATCCTCAGCTATTTTTCTGAGTACAATGTTCGCTGTACAAGGTGATGAGGCCGCTCCAAAGACCATAACGAGCATTGGATACATGTCGGGAGGACGATCAAACTGTAGATCACACCAAAGGAATCTGAGTTCCGGTTGGTCCTCTTCGATGACACGACACTGGTGAAACATAGCTTCGATAACTCCGGCGAGAGCTACCCTTTCTTTACGGAATCGTAGTAACACGCCACAGAGGCTGTTCAGTAGGTCTGGGCCCAAAAGCAATTGGCTGTTCAGACTTATGCCGTTGTGCTTAGCTCTTGCATCCATCACAATCCTCACCTTCCCAGTAGGCTTGTTTGGGTTTAGAACAGGATGATGCGGGAGGAACCATTGCTTTAATGGTCGTGCAACAGTCTCTTCAGACGTCAGCTTACGTGCATAGCCTTTAGCTACGTATCCATCGATGGTTTCCTTGTACTTCTTTGCTAAAGTAATGTCACGCTTTACAGTTCTCTCAGTAGAAGCAAGACGACGTTCGGCCATACTTCTGTTATCCGGGAAGTTGATATCAGAACTGTTCCACAGTAAACCAACTTCGTAGAGGTCACCAACGTGCTTTACGGTGTCTTCTAAGATCTTTTAAAACAGCTCTTTGATCTTCAAGGGATCTCGGCGAATATTGCTGGTATTTCGTTGCGAACGAATCCGTTCGCCGCCAACAGTTTTGTATTTTCTGATGAAGAAGATCATCTGAGCTTGGGACGCGATGAATGTGCATAACTCGAAGACACTCACTTGGGATAAAGCTCTTAACCGATCCCGTCAACGTCCATCCAAAGACTGTAAGTACTGCGGTAGGTTGACCAGGTTGACCTTTACGAACTTCACGGTGCAAAATCGCTTCTACAACGTTAGCACCAAGTAACACGGTTACTTTGTCAGAATCAACTTCCGGAATGTTCAAGTTTTTCAAATGTTCCCAGGATTTCATCGTAGACTTGCTGATTTTCTGAAGTGGTAAGTTGAGATGAGGTACGGTCCAGGCCTCATCAACGGCAAACTGAGCTGATGTTGCATCCGTTGTTACGTCACTTACAGAAAATGAGACTCTCTTCGATTGTTTGGCAACTTCCGAGTTTATTGTACCGATGTTCAGAACTTCTGATTGACCTTGTAGTCCAATCTTTTCGGCAAAGCTATCCAATATCAACGTAGCTTGACTTCCAGAATCTAGAAGGGCGTAGGTTCTGGCAGTGTTCTTGTCAGGTGTTTGTACAACGAGAGGCACAATCTGTAATAGCACGTTTGAGCTACAGCACTCTACACCTGTCGCTCCTACGAAGACAGGTTTTGCACCATGAATCAAAGGGTGATACGTCTATCACAATCACTAACACCACATTGTTTCTTAAGGCTGCACAACTGCACAGCTGAAACACAGTTTATTTTCCTTCGCCATTTGCGCACGTTTATCGACGTCCATGCGTTTGAAGGTTTCACAATTCTCGATAGTATGCGCTTCATTGCATATTTTACACGTAAGAGAACCTTTGACGTCGGTGTTCACATTCGTTGCTAAGGTAGAGACTTCAGTTCCCTGAGCACGATTAACAGTAGTACTCCTGCCACTTGTCTGACGAGCAGGTGGCTTTGAGTATGTGCTAGGGACAGTCTGATCTGATATCAACGCTTTAGCTCGAACGCGAGCTCTCAGCCACTCATCAAAGTCTAACAGTGTGGGTCTCTTTGGAAGCATTTCTACCTTACTCTCTCCCCATCGCTGTTTCAACATTTCAGGCAACTTATTCACAGCTCTTCTAACGTTATCAGTTGCAGCTAAATCGTGGGTGTAGTTCAAGTTACCTAAAGTTGAAACAGTAACATGTAGAGTGTTGTAGAATGACCTCAGCAGTGCAAAGTTATCGTCTGTCACTTTGGGATGATCAGATATCGTTGTCAGGTACGCTCTAGCCACTGACCCTCGTTGCCGTAGTGCTCTTCAAGATCCGCTAACGCTGTCTTGTACATGTGTCCATGGTTTAGCATACCACTAACCGCCTTCTTTGCGTCACCATCTAACGCACGTTGTAGATGAGACATTCTTTGCGTGTCCGTGAGTTGCTGATCATGTACAAGGCATTTAAACAAGGAGATGAACGAGGGCCACTCAAGTGGGTCACCATCGAATCGTGGCAGTTGCAATCTTGGGAGAGATCTTGCGAAGACGGTGTTGTTCTTATTGTTAACGGGTCGTGGGTTCTCTTTACCATCACAAAACTTTCGAACCCAAGACACGTTCAATCGTTCCTCCATTTCGTTCGCAGACTCAGACATTTGTGCTTCGTTGCACAAGAACATCGCGTGAGTCTGATGGACGGGGGTGGATTCGTGTTGTTTGTCTTTGCGCTTTTCAGGATCAGACGTTTGCGTTGCGTCGTGCAAAAACGTCGCGTGAACCTCGTGGGCAGACTCGTGGGTAGACTCGGGTGTCGCGTGGTCGACGTGTAGTCCTCGATTGTTTCCCTGTGTCTTAGGCTCAGACGTTTGCGTTGCGTCGTGCAAAAACGTCGCGTGAACCTCGTGGGCAGACTCGTGGGTAGACTCGTTTGTCGCGTGGTCGACATGTAGTCCTCGATTGTTTCCCGGTGTCTTAGGCTCAGACGTTTGCGTTGCGTCGTGCAAAAACGTCACGTGAGCCTCGTGAGCGGAAGTAGACTCGTTTGTCGCGTGGTTGACATGTAGTCCTCGATTGGTCACGGGTGTCTCAGGCTCAGACGTTTGCGTTGCGTTGTGCAAAAACGTCGCGTGAGCCTCGTGGGTGGAGACTATCCCGTTAGACACATCGACATGTTGATTTTCGTCACATCGATGTACAGGCTGTATGTCAACTGTTCCTTCGAAGTCTCGTAGGCGATTCACCAGCGATTCTGGATCATTTTGTTGTTTCTCGATGTCTATTTGGGTTTCCAAATGTAGACGTTCAACTTCATATTCAAGTTCTCGTATTCGACGTTTTTCGTTGATTAAACGTTCCTCTTCGTGTCTGTGCCGCTCTTCATTTAGCTGCTTTTCCGCTTCTCTTTTTGCTTGGGAAAGCTTTAACTCAGCTACCCACATTCTCTTAGCAGATCCGCTTGATTTCGACGTTTTGGGTTGAACGAGTAGAAGTAATGTTTCAAAGCCGAGAATGAGGACTAGACGGGGTTTCCAGTACCTGAAGAAATTTGTTGCCTGCGTGCCAATCTGCAATCTCGAAGTGCAAACCATCAAGGCGTTCCTCAGGGGTGAACCTATTTCCCAATGAGGCATGCCCATTAACTATTCGCTCCACTGTAAGCTGGTCTCCTGCGACTCCCAGATCAGCATACCATCTGTTTTCACCATTGCTATTCCGGCCGAGGCGAGACAGATAGCTGTTGGGAACCCCTGTACTAGTTCCTCATTCCTCGGCTTTGAAACATTACATGAAATAGTTCAAAGGGGAACTAGGAGCTGCACAAAGTATGTCCGCTTTTACTGGCATGGTGGAATGTTATTGGGAGTCGCAGCCGAGTTAATGGGAATTGATAGGACCCCTGAGGAACGCCCTTGATGGTTTGCACTCCGAGATTGCAGAATTGGCAAGCAGGCACAAAATACTGGTAAACCCCGTCTAGTCCTCATTCTCGGCTTTGAAACATTACTTCTACTCGTTCAACCCAAAACGTCGAAATCAAGCGGATCTGCTAAGAGAATGTGGGTAGCTGAGTTAAAGCTTTCCCAAGCAAAAAGAGAAGCGGAAAAGCAGCTAAAATGGAGAGCGGCACAGACACGAAGAGGAACGTTTAAATCAACGAAAAAACGTCGAATACTAAGAACTTGAATATGAAGTTGAACGTCTACATTTGGAAAAACCCAAATAGACATCGAGAAACAACAAAATGATCCAGAATCGCTGGTGAATCGCCTACGAGACTTCGAAGGAACAGTTGACATACAGCCTGTACCATCGATGTGACGAAAATCAACATGTCGATGTGTCCCTAACGGGATATCTCCACCCACGAGGCTCACGCGACGTTTTTGCACAACGCAACGCAAACGTCTGAGCCTGAGACACTCCCGTGACCAAATCGAGGACTACATGTCAACCACGCGACAAACGAGTCTACTTCCGCTCACGAGGCTCACGTGACGTTTTTGCACGACGCAACGCAAACGTCTGAGCCTAAGACACCGGGGAAACAATCGAGGACTACATGTCGACCACGCGACAAACGAGTCTACCCACGAGTCTGCCCACGAGGTTCACGCGACGTTTTTGCACGACGCAACGCAAACGTCTGAGCCTAAGACACAGGGAACAATCGAGGACTACACGTCGACCACGCGACACCCGAGTCTACCCACGAGTCTGCCCACGAGGTTCACGCGACGTTTTTGCACGACGCAACGCAAACGTCTGATCCTGAAAAGCGCAAAGACAAACAACACGAATCCACCCCCGTCCATCAGACTCACGCGATGTTCTTGTGCAACGAAGCACAAATGTCTGAGTCTGCGAACGAAATGGAGGAACGATTGAACGTGTCTTGGGTTCGAAAGTTTTTGTGATGGTAAAGAGAACCCCACGACCCGTTAACAATAAGAACAAACACCGTCTTCGCAAGATCTCTCCCAAGATTGCAAACTGCCACGATTCGATGGTGACCCACTTGAGTGGCCCTCGTTCATCTCCTTGTTTAAATGCCTTGTACATGATCAGCAACTCACGGACACGCAAAGAATGTCTCATCTACAACGTGCGTTAGATGGTGACGCAAAGAAGGCGGTTAGTGGTATGCTAAACCATGGACACATGTACAAGACAGCGTTAGCGGATCTTGAAGAGCACTACGGCAACGAGGGTCAGTGGCTAGAGCGTACCTGACAACGATATCTGATCATCCCAAAGTGACAGACGATAACTTTGCACTGCTGAGGTCATTCTACAACACTCTACATGTTACTGTTTCAACTTTAGGTAACTTGAACTACACCCACGATTTAGCTGCAACTGATAACGTTAGAAGAGCTGTGAATAAGTTGCCTGAAATGTTGAAACAGCGATGGGGAGAGAGTAAGGTAGAAATGCTTCCAAAGAGACCCACACTGTTAGACTTTGATGAGTGGCTGAGAGCTCGCGTTCGAGCTAAAGCGTTGATATCAGATCAGACTGTCCCTAGCACATACTCAAAGCCACCTGCTCCGTCAGACAAGTGGCAGGAGTACTACTGTTAATCGTGCTCAGGGAACTGAAGTCTCTACCTTAGCAACGAATGTGAACACCGACGTCAAAGGTTCTCTTACGTGTAAAATATGCAATGAAGCGCATACTATCGAGAATTGTGAAACCTTCAAAACGCATGGACGTCGATAAACGTGCGCAAATGGCGAAGGAAAATAAACTGTGTTTCAGCTGTGCAGTTGTGCAGCCTTAAGAAACAATGTGGTGTTAGTGATTGTGATAGACGTATCACCCTTTGATTCATGGTGCAAAACCTGTCTTCGTAGGAGCGACAGGTGTAGAGTGCTGTAGCTCAAACGTGCTATTACAGATTGTGCCTCTCGTTGTACAAACACCTGACAAGAACACTGCCAGAACCTACGCCCTTCTAGATTCTGGAAGTCAAGCTACGTTGATATTGGATAGCTTTGCCGAAAAGATTGGACTACAAGGTCAATCAGAAGTTCTGAACATCGGTACAATAAACTCGGAAGTTGCCAAACAATCGAAGAGAGTCTCATTTTCTGTAAGTGACGTAACAACGGATGCAACATCAGCTCAGTTTGCCGTTGATGAGGCCTGGACCGTACCTCATCTCAACTTACCACTTCAGAAAATCAGCAAGTCTACGATGAAATCCTGGGAACATTTGAAAAACTTGAACATTCCGGAAGTTGATTCTGACAAAGTAACCGTGTTACTTGGTGCTAACGTTGTAGAAGCGATTTTGCACCGTGAAGTTCGTAAAGGTCAACCTGGTCAACCTACCGCAGTACTTACAGTCTTTGGATGGACGTTGACGGGATCGGTTAAGAGCTTTATCCCAAGTGAGTGTCTTCGAGTTATGCACATTCATCGCGTCCCAAGCTCAGATGATCTTCTTCATCAGAAAATACACAAAACTGTTGGCGGCGAACGGATTCGTTCGCAACGAAATACCAGCAATATTCGCCGAGATCCCTTGAAGATCAAAGAGCTGTTTTAAAAGATCTTAGAAGACACCGTAAAGCACGTTGGTGACCTCTACGAAGTTGGTTTACTGTGGAACAGTTCTGATATCAACTTCCCGGATAACAGAAGTATGGCCGAACGTCGTCTTGCTTCTACTGAGAGAACTGTAAAGCGTGACATTACTTTAGCAAAGAAGTACAAGGAAACCATCGATGGATACGTAGCTAAAGGCTATGCACGTAAGCTGACGTCTGAAGAGACTGTTGCACGACCATTAAAGCAATGGTTCCTCCCGCATCATCCTGTTCTAAACCCAAACAAGCCCTACTGGGAAGGTGAGGATTGTGATGGATGCAAGAGCTAAGCACAACGGCATAAGTCTGAACAGCCAATTGCTTTTGGGCCCAGACCTACTGAACAGCCTCTGTGGCGTGTTACTACGATTCCGTAAAGAAAGGGTAGCTCTCGCCGGAGTTATCGAAGCTATGTTTCACCAGTGTCGTGTCATCGAAGAGGACCAACCGGAACTCAGATTCCTTTGGTGTGATCTACAGTTTGATCGTCCTCCCGACATGTATCCAATGCTCGTTATGGTCTTTGGAGCGGCCTCATCACCTTGTACAGCGAACATTGTACTCAGAAAAAATAGCTGAGGATAACCCCGACGATCCATCATTTTCTTTTGAGGCAATTGACACGACAAAGGAGGAACTAGCTATTTGTATATCTAAAACTGTATTCTGGAGTGACTCCAAAACTGTACCCTTATACGTATTGAATGAGAGTCGACGATTACATACGTTCGTGGCGAACCGCGTGTCCCGAGATCCAAGACTCCACAGACGCTTCACAATGGCGATTTGTCCCTGGTCACCCTGCAGACGAAGACAGGAACCTACGTACGACCAGCAGCGAAGATTTGCCTATTACTCGGTCCCTTCCGAAGGAAAGCCGAGTTATAAAATGGGCTTTCTTGTTCGTAGTAGTAGTTTTAGTAGTTTTGTTTGGTCAAAGAATGAAGAAAGTATGCGACGTATTTAATCGTATCGAGTTTCAAGATTACTCAGCAGATAAGGGAAAAAAACAAACGACACACAGGACTCAAGTAGATTTGAATCTTAGTTTTGAAAGCAGCTGTAGATTTTCAAGCTATTAAAGGTCAGGATTCTAGTTATAACAAGACGCTCAATGAGCGTACACTCGGGCTTATGACAAGGACAATGTCAGTTGCGTGAGGAGGGACCTGACAATGACTGACAGTTGCGTGACGAGGGAGGCTATGTATATATGTGTCGGTGAGCATAGATAAAAATCTCCGAATCGTACTTCCGTAGCACGTACTTGGAACGTCCAGTTGAGGTTCATATTCATGGTCAGACGGTTCTGATAACGTCTTTGGTTTTTCTTCGTTTAATATCGCAGAGGAAAGTCGAACTTCGTATCTTTGAAACATCCAGTTGATTCAGACTACGGTATGATGTGACAAAGCTCGACCAATCTGCTGTCTCTGCCTATACATTGAAAGATCTTGTTCGTTTTATCTCGAAATCAGAAAGGAATTATCGATTAAAAATCAAAAGCTGCTTCTGTTAGATTTAAGATGTGACCTCAAGTGACCTCAAATACGTTTAACCTCTTTGGTTTCTTCGTTATCGCAGAGGAAAGTCGAACTTCGTATCTTTTAAAGGGGGACTAGCACGTAATTTGAACCAAAAACACAGAAATTAAAAATATCACCTCGAAACAATGTTTGTTGTAATCTTTATCTTGTTAACAAACTTTGTCTGGAATATTTTGTCGAAATTCCAACGAGAAGTCGTATCAATTTGCGATTACTTTTACGACCGCCATTAATCAGATGTCGCCTAACCAGGTTTCCGAGTAAGACTGGTGCGAGCGGGAAGTGACGTCAGACACTCCAGCGAAACAGACTAACGTGGCTAATTTCTATGCAAACGTTAGGTAGCGCACCGGACGATATCAAAGATAACTTTTAAATAAAATAACTCCTTCAGAATGCCAGCTAGTCGCTGTGTTATTCAGGGATGCAGTAATAGGTCGAATCTAAAAAACGGAATATCAATGCACGTTTCTCCAATAAATAATGCAGAATGCGCGAAGTGGAAGCGCTTTGTAAGAACACACAGAGCGAAATTTCACTCCAGACGATCGTTTCCCTATATGTTCAGAACATTTCGAAGATAAATGTTTCACAAGATCAGTGCATGTTAAAGGGTGTATGGAGAGTTCTAAAGACGGGTTCTGTGCCAACCATTTGGAATACAAGCTCTGCAACTTGTGATCAACAAACTTCTGTCAGTGACAGAGAACGCCGACAGGTGAGTTTCACAATTTTTTCAGTGTAATAGTGTCAACTGTATACGTTTCCAAAACTTACTGAAATAACGAGAAGAAAGAAAGTTCAACCAATAATGTAGAAATTAGAAGGATGATCGGTTGTTCATTAGCTCCCTTGAATTTCCCAGAGCTTTTAAATAGGCTTTTGCGATGATCGCGCCTTTGGCGCGAAATATAAGCTTACGTCTCTGGCGCGAAATGATCGAACATTGTTTACTATAGGTCAATTCAATCATTGAGTTTGATGATTACTCTACCATCTGATGCATTATTTGCCTCAATTCATCAATAATTAAGATGATTTAGAACGCATTATCTCTTATAACAGAATGAACTGTTAGGACATTGTAGTTCTCAAGTAATAAAACGAAGCCGGCTAAAGTAATAAGCTAGCTATACTAGTATAGCTATGCGAAATTCACATTCGAATCTTTATAGACACATTCGATAAAGCCAAGATGAAATTATATTATTAAAAACTTACAAAACGAATCACCTCAATTAATTATTGTGTGAAAGTTATAAATGATTTGGTGATACCTACTCACGCAAATTTTGGGATTTTTTCGCAGACACTTAGAAAATGCATTGCACACTTCCATCGAAGAGCCGGCCAACACCGGATACAGTACAGCTAGCGACGATCAACTGACTTCCATTGGAACACCGACAGAACCAACCGAAGTGGAATCAAATGAAGAAATGCTCAATACAGACCCAACTATTGATTTCCAAGCCACTTTAGAGGCTTTGGAATGTCCCTCTGATGAATCTAACATTCTGACAGCCGAATCTGTAAGTATCGTCACAACACACCACAATAATAATTCAATTATGTCTAGATCCAACAAATACGCATGTCATTTATTTTCGTTTGTAGATTTCACAAGAAAGAAATCAAAGCGGAAGTACAAAAGCATCGCCAATCGAGTGAACCGACCACAGGCAGCCCAACCATTGCTTTTGAGGCTACTAAATAATGAAATGAAAATGATATTTGCGTCTTTTTTTTTGATGGGTTCCCTGTGGTAAAGCGCGCGCGCGCAATACATATGTTGGGTTCCCTGTGTTGAGTAATATCCTAAAGTGGGCTTCCTGTGTGCATCCCGCGCTTCCCGCAGTGTAACATTTGCTGCGGGCGCATCCGCAGGACGCACACAGGAAGCCCAACATAGGAACATTACTCAGCACAGGGAACCCAACATATGTATTGCGCGCGCGCACGCTTTACCACAGGGAACCCATCAAAAAAAACCGCAAATATCGTTTTTTTAATTATTTAGTAGCCTCAAAAGCAATGGTTGGGCTGCCTGTGAACGACAGATCGAAAACGAACTCAAACTTTCCAAGAGAAAAGTGAAAAAGTTTCAAAGAAAAATTCGAAGAATGGAAAAAAGAACAAAAACAAATGCTGACGTTATTAGGGAAAAAGAGAAAGACAGCCTATATGACCTCTTCAGGTATTGTTTTACATAAAAATACTTCAACGTACCCTTGAAATATATTGGTAATTTATATTATTTATATTTTCTAGTTACCCAGACGTATTGGTACGATTTTGAAACCTGATCATGATCAAACAGCTAATGAACCCCATCATGGTCACCAGATGCACAGAAAGTTGAACTAGAAGATCTCAAGGATTATTGATAAACCACAAATGATCAAACATTTGGAGGACATAGAAATGCTTTCTCCACAAGAAAACGATCAAGAGTACGTGGAATTTGGAGATGACGAAGAGAATAAGGACCAAATTGTGAACACAAGGTTTTTTATTGTAATACAGTAATGCACCAGTCCAAGTGAAACCCCCCCCCCCGGGCATAAGCAGGGCATTCCCCCCATTTGCTTTTTCCTCAATTTAAAAGCCAGTGAAGTCCCCGGTCGGCTGGGGCCAGAAAATGAAAATGGTGAACTCCCCCCGTCAGTACTCATTTGTTCTGTAGATAATATTTTGAAGAAGAGAAAAATGTGAGTCGCAAAATCCCCCGCCTATTCGCCCCGCTCTGGAACGGCGAATGGGGTGAAAGGAAGATGTATTCCCCGCCTGCCGGGGGAACGAAAAGGTAATGAATTTTGAAGTGAATGTCCTCGCTTTCCCCCGCCAATGCCCGAGGTGGGGGGAGGAGGGGGGGGGAGGGGTCAGGGGGGACTGTGAAAAAAAATAATCAAAGCATTCAAATATAAGCTACAGCTTACATGATGCATTTCAGATCATGTTTACCTGTGTCTTATGTCTGTAAACAGAACACACAAATCCCTGATGGATGATGATTTATAATTATTGGTGTATACATGTATTTACATATATATTACATTGTATGTTTTCAAACAGTGGTTGGAAACTAGAAGCCGAAAAAATATACGGGATGAGAAACCAAAAGCAATAGTTTTCTTGTCAAAAGCTGCTTTTTATAACTTTTCCAATTTTGTATGATCATCAAAATTGCAGGCTTCTGGCGCCAAAGCCATGTATCAATATCAACCAGTCTGGCACTTCCATTTCAATAAAGGCAACATGTGAAAAGTTGTGTAACGCAGATCTTTTCCTGGGATAGCCAGCCTATGCTACTTGGACGGTTTCCTGAGCTGGGAATCTCCTGAATGTACTTTTCCAGACTTAGTTTGCAGCAAACAGCCATATGTTGCATAAAAAAAAAAATACATCAATAAAAAGGCTCCTTTTGTATTCCAACACATGAATGTGTTGGTGTATCATGAAGCCAGTTTATTATATTTACGCCATCAGCGTCATTTACTGATCCCAACATATAGTGACCTGTTCTGGCGTGAATACAAGGAAAAGAATCATACACAGTCTGTCAGGGAAAGAGAGGTTGTGCTAGCTGGAGATGGCAGACACGATAGTATGGGGCAATTCAGCCAAGTTTTTGCACAGTACTCAAATCCTCTGCTGCACTATTGTGGTCTTATCAGTTGATACATAGTCCCCTTGTACAGGTACAGATTTGACATTCCATCTCTTAGCTTACTATCCCAAACTTTTAGTATTTTATCATACTCAGAGAGTTTAACTAGTAGGGGAATGCAAAATTGCTACCCTATGATAATACGCTTTGTTACTTTTTTTACATTTTGTTACCAGGCTCTGCTCACTATTCGCTATCGTGCAGAATATTGAATATCATGGGACAGCGTGCGCTTATGAATGATGTAATTGAAAATTATAATATGGCTTTCACTCTCTTGTCATACTATATTTTGCCCAACTATTATTCTCACATTCATCTAATCATTCATCCATTTTATATTTAGAACAAAGGAAAATATTAATTTATGCAATACCATCCATAAAGTTAAATATTATTATAATTATTATTTCCAGGCCAATGAAGCGTGTACAGCAGCAATGAGATGGAATTCATTGGACATCAAAGAGCCTTTGGTGTTCTTATGTCAACTGAATGATAATTTATACGTTATTCATTTCCGACCGCCATGCATCCATTTGGAAAATGGATGATATGTGAGAGAACAATGCCCCCTTCAAATTGTAAAGCATTTACGTAAAAACGAGTAATCATACATCATTTCTTTGGACACTAGTGGCACAGCAGCAAAGAGTAAGTATTCAATCATGTTTGGTTGGTACATATATAGGTCATAAAATAATATGGTTATTTTTGTTACACATTTTATGGTCCCATGAAAACAATAAGTATTATTTATTAGTCATTTGATCATGACACAACCTTATTATTACTGTTTAAACCAAACTGAACATTTTGCTTTGTAAATCTAGGAAATCCAGAAGCGAGGTACAACTTAATCTAAGTAAAGAAAACAACATGTGAAGATCATTGCGTGAGATCGGAGAAAAAAGCACCTGCATTGCGCATTAGACATTTTTATTGTCAATTACATCCAACACCAAGAACTCCTGGGTTAGGGTTGAAACTGCGCAAAAATTTCAAAGTTTCTTTGTCACATGTCATCAATCAAACACAAGAACCTCCCTAACAGATTGTTTTAATGAATGTCCTCATGGGTGAGATCACTACACAAAAAGTGTGAGTGCGATAAGAGTAAGTAAACGGAGCTTGTTTCAGTATATCATTAGACCTACATTGTGCGTTGACCAAAATATTAATGTAGTACCTGTCAGGTAAACTGTCTAAGTTGTAAAATTTCAATACTTTTAACTCATTTATACTCTAGGTTCAGTTACGGGCATATGAAAAAAGCTGGTACCTGATGCCTCTTAACATCACAAAGAGCGTGGTTATCGGCTATAAACAGAAACATCAAATGTGGCAAGCCAGCTGCCCTCGAAAGTTTATCACTCAGTGGCTAAATCAAATATAATATATATATATATAATATAGCATGGATGTATATGCATTTTGGATGCGTTTTAACTCTTTTGACTTCCATGCGTTTCATTACCTCACAATGACTGTTCTCGTACAGGTTCGCGGTGTTAGTTGCGAACGCTGCTCTCTTCGCAGTTGCGATCAACTGGCCACAGAGAGTGGGATTTGGATAGAACATTACAACAACATCGTCTTTTCTAATGTATCTTAAATTTCCTCAAAAGGTATTTGTCCCTTGGTGTCGCATTTGCCTAACTATAGTTCGATTCCGCTTGTTTACGGACGTCTGCCTTTGGGTTACTAATAATTAAAGTACTTCTCCCGACAACACAAAAGGCCGCAACGTTTCTACTCCGCGTTCGAGCTATTGTGGAGCAACGATGCATAGACATTTTTCCATATGAAATGGCGTAATCAAGATTGTTCTCTTCGAAGTGCCAGAGGTATATGTTTACTAAAATATTCTGCGTAGCTTTGCCGCCTTCGCGGCTGTTGCTTGACAAGAGGCCTTGTGGTTAGATATATCTCCGCCTTGTAAATCGGTCGCCGTTATAACCCTACGTAGCGACGTCTACCTCTCATACCCCTGCAGGTCACTGTGGCTTGGTATACAATTGTTTCTTAGCTTAGGCATTCGCCATCCAAGTATGGGCACACTGTGCTTTTTTGGGGGGCAAAAACAGCTGCACATTTTTACCCTGGGCGGTCGGTTGGTCCTGTCGGTTTCCGTAGCTATCCTTTTGTTGTCGCCGTCAATGATAGCGCGCCACATTAGGCATGCAGCTATATAAGATCTTGACTTGTATTTCTGCTAAAGAGTCATTATGTAGCCTAAGTTAGGCACGTGTCGGGAAACACTTGTCGTAATAATCTTAGGTAACCTCTTTCCCCATGCTCTGGTCTTTCAACATTTTCGGTCATAGGTGGTGGATTGTTACCTTATGGTACAATGTCCAAATCATTTACTATTATGTAATAACCGCTACTCCTGGTACAGTATAGATCACATCTAGCGACAAACCGGGTGACGTAGACAAGCTCATCTTGAAATCTATCTATTTATTGATATATATTAAGTACTACTATAATAGTATACTAGAGCAGTGAAGAGGAACCGGAGATGTGAACAACACCATATGGATACGAAAATTTGCCCCCTGATGACCGAAATGTGAAGACCAAAGGGTGGGGAACAGAGTTCCAAGAATTATAGACAAGTGTTTCCCGCCATCCAACAGAGTACATAACGATTCACTCTAGCTAATCAATACAGTCAAGAATCTCATTATGAGCTGCAGTGCTCTAATGTGGCCTACGCTATCATTGACGGACGACACTACAAAGAGAAGCTGGGAAACCGACAGGAAACACCGACCCGGGAAAAATGTGCAGCGTGCCCCAAGGCACAGTGTGCCCACTTGTGGAGGGCGAATGCCTAGCCTGAAGGAACCATTGTCTATCCAAGACCCCCACGTGACCTGCTGCGGGATGTAAAGTAGAGTCACTATACGTAGGGTGTAACGGGGACCAATTTCAAGGCGACGATATTTAGCCTACCACAGGGCGCTCTTTCAATCACAGCACAGGAAGCGCAACGCTACAGAACTTAGGTAAACCACATGTCTGGCACTTGGGAATAGAGCACAATCTTGATTGACAGCCATTAGTTGGAAAATTCTATGCCGTGCTCCCAGCAATACTCGCAACGGGAATCCAGAAACGCTTTGCGCGCACTTTTGTAATTTGCGACGAAGTACTGTTATTTATGTAGTAACCCAAAGGCAGGCGTCCTTTAAACAAGCGGAACGAACTAGCGTTAGACAAATGTCATACACAAAGGACATAATACCTGTTTGAGGAGTGTATTAAGATAATACGAAAAGGGACATCACTCTTAGTTTATTACTCACTGACGAGGTGCAGGTTCGCCAATTAACACCGCGCGACCTGTACGAAACACAGCCGTATTGTATGTTAATAAAACCACTGGGAAGAACAAAGATACAAACGCATCCAAATCTACTGTACTCATACTGTATATATACATATAGATTATAGTATTATAATATTTACGTATAGATATAATTATATATACTATCATGATCTTTCTTTTTTTATATGACTCTTTTGTATTCAGCGCTCAGAACTTTTCGCGCTATGAGCGCCTTTAATAAATATTTATTAATTATTATTATTTAGTATTTGCACCAACCAATGCCTAGCCTTCTCTTATCTTTGCGTATTCTAAGCGAAGGTATGTCGTAGATTTTACATTTTCCCTAATTATTTCATGTAGCAATGGACATATAAACCATCATCGTAAGTCATTCTCAAAATAGATTGTGTTCTCGCTGATATGGAATATAAGTATCATGATTTATAATGAATCTTGATGTATCCATATATATATACTTAGTGTATATAATATACAACGTATCAATTTTGTACAGTCATATCACACTGAGTCAATGTATATGGTAGCAATTCTTTCTGTTGATTTAACAAAGTAAATTTATATATACTATATTTATGGACAAGCTGTCTGAAAAATACTTTGTT